>JAJOZX010000204.1:837500-1265000 GCA_023014485.1 Bathynomus jamesi | reverse complement strand
CGATAGATGGAAAATGCTATTGGCAGGTATTGAGAGACAAAATTTTACCACAGTTTACTAATGGCGTTGGCGGGAATTGGCTTTATGAACATAATAGAGCGCCGCCACATTACTCTGCATCTGCCCGTGAGATTCTGGATACAAACGTTGAAAGAAGATGGCTTGGGCGGCGAGGTGGCCAACCAGATAACCTGATTTAATTCCATGTGATTTCTGGCTTTGGGCTTATTTGCATGACAGACACTACACTCCTGGGTTCATCTATCCAAATGTGAATGCCCTTGGCCGCAGAATAGATGAAGAACTGAAAAGACCCCACTCGATATGATCAGAAGAACAATGAAGAGTTTAACAGAGAGAATCCACAAATGTGCCAGAGCGGATGGAGAATTCATACAAGATTAAATTACAATTTAACAAAATATTTCTATGAATAACATTCTTATAGACTTTTTGTTTGATTTGTTTAATTATTTAAACACTTATCTGTATAATGTTGTTAACTAAGTAGATATATGTATAAAATCCTTAAAGACTTTTCTCCCACCGTGTATATATATATATATATATATATTATATATATAGAAAGTCATTCTTCATCTTTCTCCAATAAAAGTTTTACCAAAATCTTTGGCCAAGAGTGCCCATCCTCTCAACTATACTGTATATATTTTATATACACAGGGTGAGTCACGACGAAATGTCAACTTCGGGAGCTTATAGCTGAGGTTATTCCCAAACAAAAACTTCATATGAACATAGATTCAATTCTTAACAATTATAGAGCTATGGATATTTGAATTTCAAGCATGTGCATGTGTGACCTTGAACTGAATTGACAGTTAATTACCGAACCGAATTAACTACGCAGTAGAGTGTTGTGTTTCACAGCGTGCAGTTGATGTTTTGTGCGTTCAGTATGCCTTTTACGTTTTCAAATGCCGAATATGCCGATACGGTGTATGTTTATGGATTTCGCGATTTTGTTTACAGATTTTGTTTATGGATTTTGCGATGGAAATACTACTGCTGCTGTCGCTCAATACCAGCGACGTTTTCCAAATTAAAGAATTCCCGATCGACGAGTGTTTAGCAACGTTTTCCGGAGATTGTGAGAGCGCGGTTCATTTCCTAGCGTTACTGTTTTATCTGATCGTCCGGTACAACAAGATGTGGCTGAACAAGAAAACATTATTCAGATGGTACAGCGGAGTCCTCATGTTAGTACGCGAAGGATTTCCACACGTCTCAGAGTTCCTCAAATGAGACTATGTAGAACGTTACACGAAGAAGGCATGTATCCATACCACGTAAAGCGCGTTCAGCACCTCCAACCTGGGGATCGTGCCCAACGGCTGGAATTTTGTAATTGGTTCAATGCTGATGGACAATTGTATCGATACGTCTTGTTCTGTGATGAGGCTCAATTTACCTGCGACGGTGTCAGCAACACTCGCAATTCACATGTGTGGTCAGAAATGAATCCTCATGCCATTGTGGAAGGTAATTTTCAACATCGGTTCAGTGTCAATCAGGGGCTTGCAGTCAGAGGAAGCAAGGGAAGCAATGCTTCCCTATTATAAGAAAGTGCAAAGGGAAAAAAGTCTTTTGCAATGTTTGAATGTGAGTCCAGGAGCGGCTCACAGGTAGGCACTGTGGAACTGCAGCACCCCCATGATCTTATGATCTTTATACATAAATATTTAAATAGCCTCTCTGATTTTTTTTTTAAAGAACTTTGAGTTTTTAAATCAGATTATATCCTTTTTTCTTTAAACTATTTCAATGCCGAACGAATGAATCACGAAAGTAGCTTCAGCCTTCCCGTGGAACTGCGTACTTAACAGTTCCAGATTTTGTTCGAAACGCTTGAAACCTCGGTGGCGGACGTACGAAGAGCGAGTCAGAATCGCGGTTTTAAGAGGATCCAAAGCACTGTGGACAGAGCAGTGCCGATTTGTTTGTTTGACGTGGTAGTTGTGTTGCTGTATCGTTTGCTAATTCGAAATTTAATTTCCAAATTGCATTTATCAATGATTCGTTATCATTTATTTTTTGTCGTGAGATTGAAGTTAATTATATAATAATTGGATTATTTACAATATATAGCTTTCATTTCTTAGAATATTTTTTCGCTCAGAATAAAAACGGAAGAATGGAATTTGTTTATAAATAAATTTTTTGGCAAATTCGAAATTACCCGTTAAGCGTAAGTACCCTATAATTGATTTTATGATACTATTTTACTTATTTTTATGACTGAGTAGTGAGTAGTTATCTATTTATCTATTCGACTTTCTCTCTCTCTCATATATATATATATATATAATCGACACAATTGATCGCAATTTCTGAGGCAGCACCCCCATAACTGAAAGTCACGAGCCGCCACTGAATGTGACACTATTTTTCCATCCTCAACAAAATTGAGATTGTACGAACTCACAGCCCGACCTATGGTGGCCCACTACCTGAATATGCGCGAGAGTATGCAGTGGAAAGGTAGGGTACTACAATCTCAGATATGCATCCTTTTCGAGACTCGATTTGAGCTTTTTTTTCTTCATTGGAAAATTGGCTATCTTAGAATAAGAGCATTATTGACAACAAAATCATTTATTGACAAAGAATATACTGGATGGTTTTCAAATTGTTACCTACGTCAATAATTTTTTGAATAAACGAAATCATAATTAACATAAATCTTCAAATTCTCGTATCATTTGTTCCACTACGGTAAAAAGGAAGCATTTTTAGAAATGTGTACATCGACGGTAAAATGTCAATGGGGCTTAACTCCAAAAATCTTTCACGCAAATTTGGTACTAATAGAATCTATTCATTGATACCAAACTTGCGTGACCGGTTGGAAGTTAAGGCTCACTCTGCCACTTGCCACATTGACTGCAGAAATTAAACGAACCTAAAAGATATTAATATGCTTTTTGTGAGCTAGAATCTTGAACTAAAGATGGAGAAATGATAACATGAGTGATAAATTATTCATAATTACTATTTTATCCATTCATGATACACAATAAACAAATTACATGAAATTCAAGATACAATTCTATAGTTAAATTTCTAGCGACATCTGAAAATGTGTAGCTGTTTCTCTTTGGCTATTTTATGAAATTTTGGATGCAATTTGCGGCCAATTCGAAACTAGGTTTCAAAGTTTGAAAAATATAGCCTTTCTTCGGCTCCTGGATATTTTAAAACAGGAAGACAACATAAGGAAATTTCCTGAGTCAGCTTTTCAATCATTGCAAGATAATTATGGAGAATATTTTGATATTCCTCACTCGAGATGTGAGCTCTCGGTTTTGTATGCTGAATCCGATTTGAAAGGAAAAACCTGTGAACGAGTTACTTCACTATTTGCGAAATGCCAAGCTAGATGCAGCCCCACATCAACTGATGACGTCTTGTGAATTAGCTTTGAGTCTTCCATCGACGAGCGCATCAGTTGAGCGCTCTTTCTCCCATTTGAAAAGAATAAACAGCTACACAAGAAATGTGCAAGGTTAAGATAGACTTAATAGTCTAGCTTTAATTTCGATTGAGAGAAAGCTTCTCAAAAAAATGAAGAACGATCGTTTCTATGAAGACGTAATAATTTTATTCAATCGAAAGGATAGGAGGATTGAATTAACATAAATAAGGTAAATAGTTCCTTTATTTATCATTACCTAGGTATCCATTTCATCTTTAATATAATTGGTGATTACATGCAATTAATATGGACTTTGATTCACCACCTGATATATATTTTTTTGCTAAAAAATATAAGCTTTTGATAATCCATTTAAAATGATTCCCTATCACGATACATCACCGCACGCCCCTGGTGTCAATGTGTGGTGTGGTATTCTCTACAGTCAGCTGATTGGTCCGTTTATCTTCGAAGGCGGTCTTACAGGTGACATTTATCTACGATTTCTGCAAGACGAACTGTTAAAAGATGTACCTTTGGCAATACGATTGCGTATGTACTTCCAACAAGACGGAGCTCCTCCCCATTTTAGTCGTGCAGTGAGAACGTATCTCGGATGATCGCTTCCCTAGTCGATGGATCGGTCGTGGTGGTGCACAAAATTGGCCACCCAGGTCTCCGGACTTAACCCCTCTAGATTTTTATCTGGGGGGGCACATGAAAGAGTTGGTGTACCAGAGAAAAGTGGAAACACGAGATGCATTGCTCCGTCGCATTTTGAATGCTGCAGCCCTCATAAAGGACAATCTGAACTAATACGAGCTACACGCGCAATTCACAGACGAGCCGCGATGTGTATTGACGCCGAGGGTAGTTATTTTGAACAGTTATTGTAAATTCATAAATAAAAACTTTAGCAGCTGTTTGTTCGCTTATTCTTATTTTTAAACATTCAAACATCCATAGCTCCATAACCGTTAAGAATTGGACTCATGTTCATATGAGGTTTTTGACTGGGAATGACCTCAGCTATAATCTCCAGGAGTTATAACATTTCGTCGTAACTCACCCTCTATATATAGGGGTTGGCATTTATGTGGCACAAAATGCACTATTTTTCACCTGGGTAGATATATTTGTATATAAAAGGGATGTACTCCGATGAAAAAAAGTAGGCTATGTTCAGTTTTAATTATCTCCCGCCAGAGGACGCTTTTTCCGGAGACACTCAGATTTTTACGTATATATAAAATTTTAAATGTCGAATGTTGTAAAATAGTCATTTAAGTATTACATTAAATACTCGTAATAATACTTCAATAAAAATAATATTAATATTAAATATTATTTTATACGGCTTGTCGCAAGTGGGATTAATGAATGTGAAGATTACTATACGCCAAAAAGACTCGCAACTTCAAGGATTCTAACATCACATATTTCATAATTATGCAGGCGACATTTAATACGCGATTCGCACTTGGCAATTTTAGAGAAATGTAAACGGAAACTACCCGATAGTTTACGAAACTGCCTCATGTGCAGACAGTTTGGTAACTAAAATACCATTAACGAATCATTTCCAAAACTGTCTCCAACAAATACTCCCAACCATTAACTGTTTCGGAAACTAAAACGGAAACTATGTATGTTTGATAAAATGCATGCTAGCTATTTTAGTAATTTTTATTTCATTTTGGCATTGATTATCAATAATTATAAACTTTTTCAACTTCTCACTGATTCACATGGTTGTATGCCCAATTACACTGGTTAACAAAATTTGAAAAATTTTCTGTTTATTGTGATTTTTCTGTCGTTTCGTAATGATTTCGGGCGCTGATTCCAAAAATGATATTGGTTTTGCTCTATCATCAACCGTTTCAAAAATATAGGTTATCACACTTTTCATATGGCAAAGTATATAAAGAAGGCTAACATAAATATTTTCTGAAAATAAAAACACTATTGGAAATTAATGTTTATTGAGCCAAAATTGTTTGACAAACCCAAAATGGTGCAAAGGATATAATATATATCATGAGGAGAACCGATAAGAGAATAACAAGCTTCGTTATGCAGTGTGCGTTCCTTAAAAATGCACTGAAGAACGCGACTTCCGCGTATGAACATTCTTATCCTTTCTGATCAGCGACCATACGTAGTCTCCCATCATGGAAGCATCCCAATGGCCCTGGTACCTTTTCTCCATCGTTTGAATATCTTGATGGAATCTTTCGCCATGTTCTTCACTCACATCGACCAGGTTATCACGAAAAAAGTCTAGATGTGAATGCAGATAGTGTAATTTTAAAGACATACGGCACCCCATTTTGCAATAGCACTTAATCAAGTTTGACACTAACTCCTTATAGTTTGGTTCTTTATGGTTGCCTAAAAACCCACGAACCACATCACGGAAAGCACACCAAGCCTCTTTTTCGATCGGAGTCATCTTGGCTTCAAGGTTCTTTGAATTCAACAGCGCCTTGACTTGTGGTGCTACAAAGATGCCAGCCTTGACTTTGGCCTCAGAGAATTTAGGGAACATGACCCGAATCTGTTGGAAAACTTCCCCTCCAAAATCTAACGCAGTTACAAACTGCTTAATTAGACCCAACTTAATATGGAGAGGTGGTAGCAGAACTATGTCAGGCTTCACAAGAGATTCCCTGAGTACATTGTACTTTCCTGGTTGCAGTCCTTCTGGAGGCCACTGAACTGTTTTATAATGCTCAGTTGAAGCCCTGCTATCCCACAGGCAAAGAAAACATGAATATTTAGTAAACCCTCCTTGTAAACCTAACAGGAAACCAATCATTTTGAAATCACCACACACGTCCCAGTTATATTGTTCATACCTGATTTGAGTGAGCAGTTGTTTGACATTTTCATAGTCCTCTTTCATTTGAACAGAATGAGCAACTGGTATAGACGGATATTTGTTCCCATTGTGGAGTAGAACAGCTTTTAAACTCCGAATTGAACTGTCAATAAACAGGCGCCACTCTGAGGGTATATGTGTTACCCCAATAGCTGTGAATAGACCATTAACCTCGCTGCAATAACAGAGAGAGCCATTGACATCGTAGAACCTTGCAAACTCTTCATGCCGCTTTCGGTATACAGTGCTCTTGCAGTCTTCTCCAAGCAAATTCCCTCTGATTTGGAAAGTGAGGGTTTGTACTGAAAGTTACTTTATATTCTTCATCATGACTGTCCTCACCAGCCGACATCTCAGATGAGCAAGCTGCATCCTCGTTTTCAACCTGCAAAGCAAAGAAACAAAATATAGGCATAGCTATATATGTAGAAGAGCATCAGCACTAAGAAAAATCGACACATAATGACCCACAGTCTGTAAATACAGAAGGTAAAGTAATGGATAGATACCTGTTCTGGTGGACGTGGTATTGGAAGACCTTCGCCATGTGGTACAGGAGCTATGGACGACGTTATGCTTGGATACTGAAGAGTCTGCCTTCCTTTAACTTTCCTGTACTTAGAAACATCTACCATGCAGTAGTAGCAATCGTCGTGGTGGCTCTTTGGTTCTCTCCATATTCTGGGTACCGCAAAGGGCATTGCCTTGCGTACTCCTCGCAGCCACCCTTCAAGTGTGGAGCGGCAGCTTCCACAGATCACATGGGGTGCCCAGGGCTTATCTTGGTCACCCATAGGCATACCAAAATAGAGCCGATACGCGATCCAGAAGTTGGTGCCTTTCACAATCTTGTGCGATACTTGCTTGGGGCCTATGTAATACCCACAAACGTAGCAGAATATATCCGGCGAGTGTTTACAAGCTCTAGTTGCCATTTTCTTTACCAAACTGTACTACATTAATCATAACCTGCAGATATAGAGAAAAGAGTTATTAAATCTGCAACAGATTACAGATTCCAGAAAAAAAGATGTATTCACAACACTGAAATAATGTTCTCAATAAAAAAGGATCGATAACACTCAAATCGTCAGCACAGAGAAGCACAGAAACACAGTACCTCAGTGCTGGTAACCATCAGACAAACAACCTGCTTTCTTTGTGTGCTCACACTTACTGACTTCTCAGACTCTGCGCTCTTCTTTATATAGCACAGTGGAAGTTTCGGGCAATTTCTAGAGCAAGAAACTGTCAACGAACACCCGGATTGTTCTCAACAATTCCTGATTATTCTGATATTGCTGCGCCCATAATAACATTATACTGGTAAAACATGAAAAGTTAATTATCTTTGAAACCATTGATGATACACACAAACCAAGGCCAGATTTGGACTCAGCGCCCACAAATGCATATAAAAACATAAAAAATTCTATATAAAAAGAATCAGTGTTACACAGTGTTATTGATAGGCTATTTAGGCTCGGGCAAGAACTTTGAAAGTTTTTTCCTCTTGGGCCTACTTTAATTATTATATTTTCGCCTGTCTGTTTGTTTGTCCTTTATGCAAGCGCAAACCGTTTGACCTAGAGCTACCAAATTTGGCACGGGAACCTCTTATGGGAAGGGGTGGGGGTAATGGGGAGGGGGTTAGCCCCCAAGTTGCATAAAGGGGGGTGAGGGGTTTTTGGGGGATATTTTATTTATTATATATTTTCGCCTTTTTGTTTGTTTGTTTGTCTGTTCTTTATGCGAGCGCAAACCGTTTGACCTAGAGCTACCAAATTTGGCACGGGAATCTCTTATGAGGTGAAGAATGTCAACACAGAGTCGGTCAGCCTGTCTGTTTGTATGTTAGCGGAACGACCCGGCGTTGCCGAGGTGGATGTTGAACGCTATAAGCTAACGAAAATATCACGACTTAACCTAACCAATCGTCAAGGGACCTAACCGGGCATTCAGTTGACCTTACCGGGCATTCAGTTTACCTAACCGGGCATTCAAATAACCCGGGCAACGCCGGGTACCTCACCTAGTAATTATTATATAATCATATGTCGTGTATTGTTTTTTAATAAGAAATTTAATAATGTTTAATAAGAAATTTAATGTTTTTTGAAAGGATAGTAAATTGATTAAAATTTTATGAAATCAAGATATGTAAACTGAAATTGTTTGAAATATAAAATACTTGTTGGCAAAACTCGAAATGCGCTGAGGAAGGAGGCATAAAATATCCAAAACCCAGTCTTGGACTCAATGGGCTATAAAAAAAGAGTGTTGTCGTTTATTAAGATGTAAGTACGATTTAAACTTACTAAACTAAATCTCTCTCCCTATCAAAATGTTAAATTATAAAGTCTCCGCTCGCCTTCCTCGTCATGTTCAGTGTTTTAATTAAAATAAACCGGTAAATAGTGATAATCGTTGTAATTTCCCTCCTCCCTCGTTTTGTTAAAGGAACATGTCGGCCGCAGGGCTACATGTCTCACTTGAGAATCGGCCACGCTCCTCGTTTATAAAATACAGAGAAATCAGTAGAAAGAGTGAAGATAATGCAGAGAAAAGTAAGTAGAAAACACTTAATTTTACTACATACAAGTATACTGTTCTTTTGTTTTATTGTCTTAAGGGACAAAGGAGTTATTGAGAAAGGACATTCACTTAAGATATAGGCCTAGGCCTAGGTTAACTGTACTTATAGCAGCCCGGAAAATTTGTTCCGCCGGATCAGAGTAAAGTTGTGAAAAGTAGTTTTCATATACTGTACAATTTCGCCACATATTATTATAGCCCAATTAACTATCATAATAATAACTAGATATATAAAATATAAAACTAAAATACAAAATATATCCAGACTAACCTATAAGTAGCCTAATACCATCCCAAGAGGCAAGATTTTCATTGTAGGCCTAGTTTCTGTACCTAGTCTAGGTATATAACTTTTTATTTTTAAAATAGACTTAGGCCTATTTGTTAATCTGGTAAAATAATTTATGATTTAAACATATTTAATATGCTGGTTAAATTTGTATGATATCTCAGTTTTTACGGATAAGCATAATTTTCTTTGAATATTAATTTACTTTATTTAAATATCATTTAGCTTATTTAATTTAAAAATTAAGTTGAAGCTCTTAAATTCTCAGTATACCTAACCTAAGAGAAAGGAGGAGGAGAGTTTTGGGGGAGAAGATGGGGCAGCCTCACCCACCAAAGGGGATTCCTAACATAAGAAGGTAGGCCTTAACCTAAGAAGGATAGAGACCATCCATCGCCTGGCCGCAACCAGAGGCAATATGCGAGTTCAGGGGACCAACAGCTGTTATATAGAAGGTCGGGAATTGCCAGATACCACTATTTATTTATATATAGAGGGTTGTCAGATACCACTATTTTAATTATTTATTTGCATGTAGATGAGTTGCCACATACCACTATTTATTTTAATTTTTATTTCTGGAACGGATACCAGTTATTTAATTTATTTATTTATATATTAAAAGCAAGAGAGAGATGATCGCAATGGTCAGAGGGTTTGCCATTTAACACTATATAATTTAATTATTTACATGTTAAAGGCAAGAGAGAGATGCTCTCAATGCTTAGAGGGGTTTGCCATTATTGAATTTATTTACTTATATATAGATGAGTTGCCATTTACCACTATATATTTTAATTATTTATCTATTAAAGGCAAGCGATGCTCTCAATGCTTAGAGTGGGGTAGAGAGTTATCACGATATATTTTATTTGTTTATTTGTTAAAGGTAAGAGAGAGGGAGATGTTCTCCTTAATTTTCAATCTATTAACTAAAGTACGAGAAGCACTATTTACGGATAGATTTAAATTTTCTTTCGGAATATTATTCAATTAAACATGTCCCAATAATGTACTACAATCGTTTTACAATGATATGAATAATATTGAAGCTCGACTATTTATTTTATTTAATATAGCCCTTAAGCTAATTTTCCCATCTTTCTACTCATTCGCCAGGTTTTTAATTAATCTTTTTCACTGAACATTACCTACAAACATTGGTTGGCTCTCTCTCTCTCTCTCTCTCTCTCTCTCTCTCTCTCTCTCTCTCTCTCTCTCTCTCTCTCTCTCTCTCTCTCTCTCTCTCCGGCAATACTGAATAGAAGATTTGCCTGTTCCTGGCAGAAGCATGCAGAAATGTTGGCACTATGAAATTCATGCATTTTCGGTTTCTGGGGTGTGCGTAGTCAACTGGGTATAAGTGCGATGAAGAGTATGTGAGTATGTCATAATTTATAGATGTAGTGAGTAAATTTGATTATGAGGTGGCAGTTTTGGTACCACTGAACATTTAAAAGATTATATTAAAGAGTTGAAACATTATTAGTACATTGGTTAATCTTTGTTTTTCTCACACGAACAGGGTCTCCTCTCTGATCGATTGCTAACCACTACACTACTGATGTGTATTGTATAACCGTATATATATATATATATATATATATATATATATATATATATATATATGTTATACATGTTATAATTTATAATCGAAGTCGCGCCCTGATGATGTTATAATGATTTCATTAATGCAATATTTCCCAAGCTATGTATGACTCGTTTCCTTCCAAAGGAAGTCACGCGCTGTGACGCAGACGGTTTCTTTGATTTCACTTGGGAAAAACAATGCTCTCAGGTGACGTCAACCGCTTGCGTGATGGCGTAGCCAGGTTCCGTTCCTTTGAATTTATAAGAAGGGGATCAGCGCCCTTACGGCAGATGCCTGAAGGAGGTTCTCCGGCCGAAGGGTTTCGGTCCGTTAACGGGAATTGCTTTTGTGAATTGGAAGATTGGGTATCAATTTGAAGTCTGACCGTTTAGAGAGAAAGATCGGTAGTTTGGAATTGATTCATATAAGTCTTGGGACTCAGAACGGACTCGAGGGCGTCCTAGAAGGGGTTCGACTTATTTCATATCTTACAATGAAGATAAAGTAACATTTTAGCATTATGGAACTTGTATTATTTCTATCATTATTATTACTTCCCTGTTCTATATAAAAGAAACATTTGAATCATGCTAATCCATTCTATTTATCTCGCCTATATTCAAATTAAAGATCATGTAAGCCGTTGTGTTTATTTTCTACTCTTTGGGCTTTGATAACTGGGATAAAAGAAAAACACGGGCCCAAACGGTACTCCTCGATTGTGGAAATACGAAGAGTAAACTATTTCTGCATCCAGGAGTGCTAAAGTAGTAACCCTCTCTCTAGTAACATCCTGACCTTGCCCGAACCACGGAGAGAGCAAAGGTTATATATATATATATATATATATATATATATATATATACACATACACTTATGTTTGACTTTAAAAAGACAGTGAAGATCAAACAGGTCATTTTTCGTTGGGGGATATGAATTTAGATGGAAATTGAATATATGCCCAATGAAAAAAAATCTCATATTTTTAAAATTATAACTGGCCAATCTATTTTTCTATTTTAGCAGCGGCAGTAGTATTATTAAAAACCTCCCGAAATCCAAATTTTAATTTTAATTGTCACTCATTACCTTTTCTATATCGTATTTTCTTTAAGAACCTCCGTTCTCTAAACTTATTGGAGACGAGATGTTCCCTAACAATAATTTGCTGAAGCATGCCATTAAAATATTTTTCACTGTGATTTTACGAGAGAGTGTTTAAAAGGCTACAAGATTAGTTTTTAGAATGCGATATGCATTGAAATAGTTCTGTTATTTGAACATTTTGAGATGATTAATTCCAATTATTGCAGTACCAAGCATACTTCACTAAATTCTCCCCAATTTCTAAAAATTTTCAGCGTGATTTTACGATATATTGTTTAGATGGGAGCATATATATATATATATATATATAATATATATATATATATATATATATATATATAGAAACATGAAGGGAGTTCCAGTGGACATCTTCAAAAGAAGGCTAGACGCCTAGCTCAGAACAAACCCCGATGAGCCGGGCGTACCTGGCTGTGTGAGGTGGAGAGCACAAAAATCTAACTCACTACTTCACCAGGCCAACTCGAGAGGAGGGACGACAAGCTTCACCTTCGCGAAATGAGAAATCATCACGCGAAACCTTTGTAAGGTTGTAAGGTAAGCTATATATATCGAGGCATTACACAAACTAGTTGCCACTTTGCGCAGCTTAATATATGCAATTTTATTTTTAATCAAAATCAATATATTAAAAACGCATGCCGTTAAAATATTTTCCGCAACAATGTTTAGAAGGCTGTGTGTATATATATATATATATATATATATATATATATATATATATATATACATATACACATATATATATATATATATATATATATAAAACGGACTACAAGAGTAGGTGCCAGACTGCGCTATTTATTTAATTTGCATATATTTAATGGGGAAGCGGTGCCCTCCGTATAATTAATTTCTTTATTACGTACGTATTATTAAGGGAAAAATATAGTTTGTAGACATTTTCATGGTTCATGTCAGACGAATTTATTCAGAATCCGTCTTTATACACAAATTTATCAAAAAACAGTAACGAGCTAACGCTTACAGTTAAAATTGTTTCCACAGTAATGTTATGAAATAGTATTTACAGATGCATTTTGTAGGGTCTATCCAAGTAATGAAATTTTTTATGCATATTTATAAAGAAAACGAAATTTTGTTTAAGGGGGGTCCTTAATTGTTCATTGAATTACTGTATACAACACACCTTTACGTTACGTTACATTTCTAACACATATAGGGTCATAGGCATGGGGAAAGATGGACTGAGGAAGATTCAGAACTCCAGAATGAATTGTCGACAAGATGTATCGTGTTAATTTTATCTACTCTACGAGTGATTCTGGCAAGGAGAGTGTATAACAGACTTTGATTATACCATAGAAGATGGAAGATAAGTGAAACCACATTACACTGCAGGTCCGGACAATTGGAACGTATTATTGATAAAAACCTATAAAAATTAAATAGCTACACTTTTATACTTGATATGGAGAAGATTCCTAGACACGGGAAATACCGAGCATCCTAAAAAGAGCAAATATTTTCTCTATATATAAAGGAGGGGACAGTTCTCAAGCAAAGAACTATAGACCAATTTCATTGACGTCTCACATCACCAAATTATTTGAAAGAATAGTTAGAGAGAAAATTTATGATTTCTTGGAGACACTGGAAAGATTCAACGAAAAGCAGCACGGATTCGAGTGTTTAGAAAGCGGTGTGTGTATATATATATATATATATATATATATATATATATATATGTATGAAAAATGAATAATTCCTATGTAGTCCGTGTATTTATATAATCATCATGTTTACCTAATCCGTGTATTTATATAATTCTCATGTTTACTTAATCCGTGTATTTATATAATCCTCATGTTTACCTAATCCGTGTATTTATATAATTCTCATGTTTACTTAATCCGTGTATTTATATAATCCTTGTATGGAACCTTATATTCATTGTCTTCATACAGTACTTATGTTTGAATGGTTTTTATGTTCGAATGTTCATTTTCACATGAGGAACCAAAGTCGCCTGATGCGAGTTTGGATAGAATTTCGATGTTTGCTTTCTATTTTTTTTCAGTGTCACAACTATGCGACCTACCATTTCTATGGATTAGTCGTATCCATATTTCCATTTTTCTTTTGTTAGAGAATTTATTATAATTAATTATGGTTGTCTTGCATCCCTAAATTTTATTAGATTATGCATGCACATTGCATATGGCATGATTGGAACCCTTAGTTGTACTTCTTTATTCATTTACTTAATTCTTCCTCAAATGTACCCAATTCCTTAATATTTGCCGTATATTTAATTAATAGTTTCACTCACTCTTTGTCTCTAATTCGTTTCTTCTAATTTCTCCCAATAATGATTTGTAGTGTACGTACGAATTAAATAACTATGGCGTATTAATTAATTATGAATTGACGTATGGCATAATTTGAATAACTATGACGTCATAAAGTAGCTTAATTCCCTTCACATTTTCCCGTCATTGATTTCCCTTCATCATATCTCTAGTATACAATGTATGGTAAATTCTTTAACATAATAATAAAAACTTTACACTCTATACGTCATAATTTATATGTTGTTCATTCATACATCCATGTCCTTTCTTGACCTTTAGCTTTTGTTAATTTTATTAATTATTCATTCGGCTACCTATTGTCTACCATTGTCAACCTATTGTGTGACTACTCGTGATGTTAAAAAACGGGTTTTTTTATGTCCATGTTTTTTTTTTTTTTTTTTTTTTTTTTTTTTAATAATTAATATAGATATTGCCAATTTAACTATAAGGTATACTTTTGCAATGATATATATTATAAAAATAAATAAATAAATAATAAAATAGGCCATATGGTACCAGTATAGAATGTCCTTTTCAGCCTATTTACAGAAAAAAAACTGGCCTCTTTCTTGCACTGAAAGTCTTGTATCTTGAGATCCGTTAAACTTGCGAGAACACTGGCTGGGAGCTGACTGCCCATTGTCCAACCTTTCCAGGACTCTCCCATCCATGCCTCGGATTTTGAATCTCCCACTTAACTATCCTTTAGACCCGCGATGACATCCCCCCCCGAGACCATCCATATATATATACATACACATACACCCATATACATATATACCAATATATACATAAATACAGTACTTATATACACATATTTATATTTATTATATACCCCATACACACGCATACATCCAGAATTCCAGATACATACGCACGCATACTCACATATATACCTACACAAACTCATACACCTCTATTTCGCCCTTTCATTACCTCCAAGATCATTTAGCACATACAGTAATATCCATACAGCCAAAAGAAACCGATTAAGCACAGACAGAGCAGCAAAGCTAGTATTTATATCCCAAAATGCAAAATTCCAAGAAAGTGAAGTAAAACATGGTGCTACATTGGCTTCGTCAACATCCAAATCTGCAATAAGTACCAGTACCTGTGATATTGAAACTACAGTATATGCTCTAATCAATCTAGTGATAATGATTCTTCAATGGAAATAGAATCAGATAATGAAAGTTAAACAGCATTAGGTTAACACAAAGGTTAAACAAAGATGAATATTTTTTTTTTTTCTATTTGGAATATATATACAGGGTGGGCCGAAAGTCTGGATCCATAGGAAAATATTTATTTTAATACATAAATTACAACAAATGGTAAATACTTAAAATGAATATCAACTTTAACTCGTAAATGCGTATCCGTGATACTGTACAGTGGTTCGTACTCCAGTATAAACAACAAATTATAACAAATGCTCAAATTGGCGGCCTCTGACATCGAGACACTTAGGGATGGAATTTATGATATTTAATAATTCTTCGAATTGACGTTCTCGAGATGCGTGTTTCATTTGATAATCTTCTTGTTGACTTTACTGGACTATTCGTTAAAGTTTCACATACCATTGCAGAGGTATTTTCATCAGTTGCAGTTTTTGGACGACCAGAACGCCGTCGATCATGTACACTTCCTGTTTCTTTGAAACGTTTAAACAACTTGCCAACAGTCGCATGTGTTACTGGATGCTTATCAGGATGATTTCTATTGAATTCGGTAGCAACTTCTCTGTGTGTAGCGCTCTGTCTTGCGTACATGAGCACAAGTTCTACCCGGTCTTCTGTTGTTAGATTCGAAGCCATTTCTGGGCTGAAATAAAAAAAGTATTTGAGTATTTATACTGGAGTACGAACTACTGTACAGTATCACGGATACGCATTTACGAGTTAAAGTTGATATTCATTTTAAGTATTTACCATTTGTTGTAATTTATGTATTAAAATAAATATTTTCCTATGGATCCAGACTTTCGGCCCACCCTGTATATATATATATATATATGATGAATAAAACCACGAAGGAAAGGAAACACAAAATGGTGCTCAAGCGTCATTAGACGAAAGCGCTTGAGCACCATTTTGTGTTTCCTTTCCTTCGTGGTTTTATTCATCATAAATATTTTTCACGTGTTATTTTCGTGAAATAATTTTCATATATATATATATATATATATATATATATATATATATATATATATATATATATATACACACTGGTATTCTTGCCAATCACAATTATATATATTGTTTTATACCAGTATTATGTATTTTTTATTATGTATATTATACCAGTACCTGTGATATTGAAACTAGCATATATGCTCTACCCAATCTAGTGATGATTCTTCCATGGAAATGAAGGTTAAACAACATTAGGTTAACAATTTTTTAAAGGTTCAAAAAAAGGTGAATATTTTTTTTCTATCTGGAATATATATACTGGTACTCTTGCCAATCACAATTATGTATATTGTTTGAAATGAGGAAGAATGTTTTATGTTCTAGTTAAAAAATATATATACATATAAAAAATGAGGGTTTGTTTTTCCTTTCTATTATATACTTTTTGTGTGATTCAGTTTTTCTAAAAGATGACTATATGTACTAGGTATAACCGTATAAGCATGGTAGTATAGTAAATTATAGGTAATACTAATATACTTATTAGATTAAAGGAAGAAAAATATGGAATAAGTTTAAAACAATAAAAAACAAAAAAAACAAAAAAAACAGACTATCTTCGTTTTAAACAAAAAAAACGACAAAAAAAACAAAAAAAACGACACAATAAAAAACGACTCACATCACTAGTGACTACCAATATGAGTATAATAGTTTATGCATTCGTACATGTCCACTGAGGACGTACATAATTACCTTACATGTAAGTACGTTCACATGTATACTTTTTATTTTTTTTAATAATTATTTAACCTCTCGCAAGATACTCGTGGATGCTGATACGAATATTCAGATTCCGATGACGTCGCCAAAAAAGCGAGCCTCGGAACCCGAAATCCCTCTTGCGCCTGCCTCAAATTTATAACATAAGGTGTTATGTTGTATGTTATGTTATATTATGTTATGTTATATCATAAATGTCCGTGTACTTCCATATCTTACCTCAGTATCAGATATGTCAATTAACAATTTGCTAGAATTGTAAGTAACTGTAATAATTTAATATGATGTAATTAATGTACTGTAATGAAACTGTAACTGACGATATTAAGTGAATGTGAATTAATTCGTAATTATAATCATAGTTGTAGTAAACCAAAATTACAATGTACTTAGATTGTACTCAATGTACTACTCCGAAATTGTCGTCATTTAGGAATGTATACTCGGCGATATTACGATTTTTTTTTTACATTTTTTTTCATTTTATTTTGGAATCTTTCAAAATTCTGATCATGTGTTTAAAATAAGGCTTAACGTAGATCTCTATTAAACGGGGGGGACTTAACCTTCGACTGCACTCCCCCAACATTTAGACTTATGTGATGCTTGTATTTGTAAAATAAGCAGCCTTTCAGCGAGGAGGTTGGGGCCCTTCTCGAGGAGGCCAAGGGCCTCCTCATTTTTAAATTCCGGCCTGAGCCATGGTCGAAAGAGGTCGGTCCGCTCCCCCTGTAAATTAAACTTAGAGGCTGAGCATTGCCTATACATTTTAGCAGTAAATTACAGTACGAAAAAGTCTTTATCTTCCCCTTCGAGTTTTGCTCTCTTCAGAGAATTTAGTCTTAAATAGAGAAACATAAGTTCCCGATACGTTATAAGAAGCATCAGGGAACCTTCAGAGAATTTAGTAAGTTTTCACGGAATCCTCCGAACCACTACAGAAGAACTCGGAAAGTATTATAGAATAAACTATTGCGAGTAACAAATCCGTTGCTGCCTCCTAACCAGAACCCCCGTCGACTTCGAACCAACCAAGGCCATAGACAGAGGGGTTAGCATATATATCGGGCTACAAGATTAGTTGCCAGAATGCGCTATGCATTGAATTAGTTCTATTATTTGAACATTTTGAGAAGATTAATTCGAATTGTTGCAGTACCAAGCATATTTCATTAAAGTCTCCCCAAATTCTAAAATTTTTCACCGTAATTTTACGATGTAGTTTTCAAATGGAAGTTTATATATATATATATATATATATATATAGATCGATGCATTTCACAATCTAGTTGCCAGTTTGCGCAACTGAATATAGCGCAATTTTATTTTTCATCAAAAACAATAAACAATATATATATATATATATATATATATATATATATATATATATATATATATATATATCGAACTGTAAGATTAGGTGCCAGACTGCGCTATTTATTTAATTTGTATATATTTAATGGGGAAGCGGTGCTCTCCGTATAATTCATTTCTTTATTATGTACGTATTATTAAGGGAGAAATATATTTTGTAGACATTTTCCTCGTTCATGCCAGACGAATTTATTCAGCTTCCGTCTTAATACACAAATTTATCTAAAACAGTAACTAGCTAACGCTTACAGTTAAAATTGTTTCCACAAACGCTGCAAAACTTGAGCTGAGAATATACGCTATTCACTACCAATTACGATGATAAATTTTTTCTCCATAAATCTCATAGCTGCCGTATTCACTATTTATATGTTAATGAACTTCCTGGTAGCTAATTTATTAATCCAGATGCCTACAGAAAGGTGTTAACATTTTACTCATTAACCATGGTGTGAAGTTGACTGAAAGAAAAAAGCACACACACCCACACACACACACACACTCACACACACATATATATATATATATATATATATATATATATATATATGTCATAGTCTATGCTTCTATACACTAAACTAATTATCAGGTCATCCCATAAGTAATGTCGTTTTTTACGATAAATTAAGTTTAAACAAACTAGTCCTACTCGGTTTAAGCATAAATTTTCCGAAGGTTATATCTAAGCGGAGATCTATCGTGTTTCGCTACATACTTTACAGACCTTGACCAGTGAAGACGTGTGTTTTGCTTGATGTGAACCCCTCATAAACATGGCAGTATCAGAAGAGCATATCAGGCATATAATGCTTTACGAGTTCAAAAAAGGGAATAGTGCTACTGAAGCAACGCGAAACATTCAGGACGTTTATGGCAACGATATTCTGCATGTGAGGAAATGTCAAAGATGGTTTCAAAAGTTTAGGAATGGTGACTGCTGTTTGACAGATGCAGCACGCTCTGGACGCACTGCTGAGTTTGATGACCTGCTGTTAGCCGCACTTGAAGAAAACTGTTCAACAACTATCGAAGAATTGGCCCAGAAACTCAATTCATCCCCGTCCACCATCCATCGACATTTGCAACACTCGGGAAAGTGCCTAAGTTAGGAAAATGGGTGCCACATGAATTGTCGGTCGATACTCTGAGGGTGCGGGTAAACATTAGCACAGCTCTTCATTCCCGTGAACTCCAAGATCCGTTTTTGCACCGTTTAGTGACGTGATGAAAAATGGATACTGTACCAGAATGTTAAGCGCCGTCGACAGTGGGTTTGTGCCGGAGAACCAGCGACACCACAGCCAAAACCAAATATTCACCCTCGAAAGGTGTTGCTTAGTGTTTGGTGGGATAAAGGTGGTGTAATACACTTTGTAACCATACCACACCACCAAACAATCATCGCTCAAGTCTACTCTCAACAACTGGATCGATTGGACACTGCACTAAAAGAAAAGAGACCTTCTTTGGTTAATCGGAAAGGAATCGTGTTCCACCACGACAACGCACGTCCTCATACCGCTCGGATCACTTCTGCAAAATTGAGGAGCTTGGGTGGGAAAAACTTCCACATCCTCCATATTCTCCAGATCTTGCGCCTTCAGATTATCATCTCCTCAGGAGTCTGCAAAACTATCTTGACGAGAAACAGTATACTTCTTTAGATGACCTGCACACCAGTCTTTGTACGTTTTTCGCCTCAAAACCGCCTGAATTTTATAAACATGGCATTGAAAAGCTTATAGAACGTTGGCAGAGTGTCATTGATTCCGATAGAAAATATATACTAGATTATAAAGTTTCAGTTGAGTTTTTTTTTGTCCTTCAAATTCCGATCTAAAAAACGACATTATTTATGGGATGACTTGATAGATATATGTATATTTGCAGCTCCAACTATTACACTCTTAAATTATTGGTAGTTCTTTGGAGCTTGAAGTACAATAATTTTAATTCAGTTCTTAGTACCTCTGCTCTGTCATTCAATTATTAATTTTATTTATACGAAACACAAAGATCTCTCCATCTCACTATCTATCTATATACATATTTGCATGAAACCTTTTCAGATTGAAACGGATCCCTAAGTTCAGGGTTGTTTGGTTTTAAAATTTATAGGATTATAAGTTTTTCTGGTTTTTAAAAGGATGTAGGAAAACTAGATACGTAATTTTTTGTATTTATTTATTAATCTAGGGCTTATATTTTCTTAATGTTCTCCTAAAATCGGCATCATCATTAGCCAGCCCACGCAGACACATTTCCATCCCCCCCCCCGGCCACATATTTGCGTGAATCCTTTTCAGATAGAATCGGATCCCTAGTTCAGGGTTGTTTGGTTTTAGAATTTATAGGATTATGTTTTTATGAATTTTAAAAGGCTGTAGGAAAGCTAGAGACGTAATTTTTATTTATTTATTGATCTAGGATTTATTTTTTCTTAATATTCTCCTAAATTACAGTGGGCGGAGCTTAGGACTTTTTCATGTGTACACACACACACACACACACACACACACACACACACAAAGGAGAAAATGAAACCCTAATTGAAACATTTACATATTCAAATATATGTAATAAATAAACATATCGTTAACAATAGACATATATAACATTCAGATAATATGGTACCCAAAGGGTATCATAGGTGCTAGGCACCGTGATTCACTGTCGTCAACTAAATTAACCATGACTTATTAGCGAGCCTATCAAACAAAATTCCACCAAAGGCATCTCACTTAGAGCCTAGTATCAGACATTTTAAATCACAAAGCAAACTAATTTATCCAAACACATAAATTAAATACATTTTAAGCGAATATATAAAAGCAAAGTAGCGTATTTACTGTGCCTACAGTTAATAATGAGTCAGACTAGCTAGCTGTCTGACTTCAGTTTTGGTAGGCTACCACAGATTTTCTGTTCTGCATACCATATCCAGTACTTGATTGCAACCTCTAAATAATTGCATTTGCTCTTATTTAGCTATTTGTTAATTTTAGTTAAACAGTTATGAACAAACCTCAACCAGTAGGCTGTGACTCTGACAAGCTTGCTGAAGTCAGAATGATCTTCATAATTAGTAATTGGCTCAATCTTCTCATTTGAAAAGGTTAAATTTAATGTCAGGTTAACTTGTTCCACAGGCCATTGGTCTGTGTTACGTATTCACTTAGACCCCAACACAAAATAAGATAGCAGTAAACAGAGGAAAAAGAATAACTGTGCAGATACTGAGAGCGTTTAAACAAAGGGATATAACGATTAATCTATTGAAAACGTCGATCATATTCAGATATGGGGTTTAATGGATTCAGAAGGAATTGTTTAGCTTGATTAGGGATAGGTGTATATTTCTGATGTTGATAAATTTAACTATTTATTTTAAAGCACCACCAGCTGATGAGTGGGTAGTAGGTCCTGTCTCTTTATAAAATCGTCAACCATCAAGCTTTTTAATTCACAAAGCAATCTAATTTCCCCAAATACATATAAATTAACAAATTTTCTTGGTGTAATGCTAGATAAGAATCTACATTGGATTGCTCATGTAAATAAAAAAACGGTGAAAAGATTTCAAGGAGCGTAGCTATAATGGTTAAACTTAGAAATGTAGGCCCTAAACAGGTTTTATTGGGCTTTATACATGCTCTTATATAGCGTACTACATCCTTTATTGGAGGCCAGACTTTTTAAATCACAAAGCAGACTAATTTAACCAAAGCAGAGAGGGAGGGAATGAAAACAGGCAGTAAGAGACAGGGTACAATGTTTACATTTTTTATTAAAGAGTAAACACCATAACACCACATTGTAAATGCCTAATTAAACTTATGAAAATGAAAATGAAAAGATTTATTGGCAGACTATAGTCTAGTCCATATGACAAATATTATAAATACAATGACAGTTCATATACTAAGGATAGAAATATATATACAATTGATTATAAATAATACTGCAAAGTCGAAGTTAAGGGGAGCTACAGACAGACGTTTTCGTACCAAGAAGTCCATAGCTTAGAGGATACATGGCAGGACTCATGGATAGCTTGGATGATCGGGTTGATTCATTTTTTAATTCTTTGCATTAGACTGTGTTGAGCACGTCTTGTTACCTCCGGGAAGTTCGCGACATTGCGGGTAGCAAACATTTGCGAAGCTGAGCATCTCGGGGGTAATTTATGTAAGTCTAAAAGACCTGTTGTACAGCAAATTTAGGGTTCTGCCAGAACCTTTTTTATAATTCACCCAGAGTTCCTGTCCGTATATATTACTGCAGAAAGTACGAAAGAGTGTGTCTTTAACTTCACTTGTACAGAATCGAAAGTTCCTTATGGTCATATTCGCTTTAGCACACAGGCTCCGAGATTGTTTTCTTATATCCGAGTCATCACTCAAGGAGCTGGTAATAGTTTGACCCAAATACTTAAACTCTTGTACTTCCTCAATTACTTCATCTTTCATTTTAAACCTTATATCAGCTGGCTAAATACAACTTTTAGGATAAAATTGCATAACCTTAATTTTTGTAACATTAAAAAGAATATCATGTTTCTGCCAATACACTTCGCAGACTTTTAGTAGCCGATCCAGACCTTTAACAGAGGGACTTATTAACACCATATCATCGGCATAAACTAAGTTATTTATCCTTGTGTTATCTATACAACATCCCACTATTGCCTCATTAAGTGAAGCAATTAATCCGTCGATATACACATTAAACAGCATAGAGGAGAGCAAGGAGCCTTGTCTCACCCCGCAAGAGGAGCCAAAACACTCGGAGAATACATTGCCACACCTAACAGTGAAAGATTGTTGGGAATACCAAATTTTCAATAAATTTAATATGTACATGGGAACCTTCCTGTCTTCTAGTTCTGCAAATAAAATATTGCTGTTCACCCTATCATATAGGTTACTTATATCAAGGAAACAGCTATAAATAGTTAAATTACTGTCAATGTATTTAGATATTGTTTCTTTAAGTACATAGATACAGAGGTCAGTTGATTGGGACCTTTTAAAGCCAAACTGATTAGATGTCCATAGGAAATCATTTAATCGGAGTAACAAGAGTTTTCCTAGTAGTTTCGAGAAGCAGGAAGCGACAGCAATAGGCCTGTAATTATTGCTGAACAGAATGTCTACGTACTTATTTATGACCAGGGGCAAGATATATACCCTCATGAACTCTGCAGGGATATAGCTATGGGCCAGCATGGCTGATAGGAGCAATGATATATGCAGACATACTACGTCATTTGCATATGTTATGTGCTCATTCGATAAGTCATCTACCCCTGACGCAGAACCAGTCTTTAACTCTTTAATTAACCTCTTTACTTCAGAAAATGATATCAAAATTTTTTCCCTTGTCCCTCCCACAATCGTTTCGCTGCAATCTATCTTAAGATTATCCCTACTCACACTGTTAAGAATGTTAGAGTAGTGGTTTTTCCACAGCTTTGCAATTTCATCCTCACCCGACACCCCGTCGATTGTCGGAGGGAGGACATTTTCGACACCCGTTTGATTCTTAACAAATTTCCAAAATTTGTTATTATCGTTATTTATGCGAGCTTCACAGGCTTTTGATGCTCGAATAGACTCTTCTTCCTGTTTACATCGCCTTATGGCCGCCTTATACTGACCCCTACTTCTACACATATTCATGTATACTGGTCCTAATCTGGGTCTACCATGAAAGCATCCCAAATCATAGGCGTCTTCCGATTCCCTCTTCAGGGGGGCAATAAAAACATTCCATCCAGGAATAACCTTATTATGATAGTTGTAAGATTTAATCAGTGGGCTTCCTGCTTCTCTTAACAGGGATATTATCTTACTATAATACCTATCTATGAGTTTACAGTGAGAATCATTTGAGCAAGGATTATTACAGACAAGGTGCAAAATTTATAAATTATTAAAGAGGTGACATGTTCTGTCTTTGTATTCTATTCTCTGCTGCATATTAACATTGGACCAATCGACGCGATTATTCTTACCTATTGAGTTCTTGTTATGTCGTGTTGCGCATAAATTGGTAACGTTAATTAATATTTCTAATGGTCTATGATCAGAAAGAAGGAAATCATGCAGAATATGAACTCTAACAATGCGATCCTTTAAATTGTTACTAGTGAGACAATGATCAGTCCACCTGGTGGTACCACTCATATCACTAACGTATGTAAAATTACCACTGGCTACCCCTAATACATCTACATCACTTATACTTAAATTGGCCGACTCGCACATGTTACCCAATTCTACAAAGAATTCCGAGTTCACATGTGCGTTAAAGTCCCCCATTATTATACAGTGAGAATATTTGGGGTTATCTGATAATGACTTAATTTTGTACACCAAATCAATGCATTCATCTAGATTACTGCCGTTGTTGTATGGTAAATAGCAGTTTACAATTAATATGCAATCATTGTTCACTTCTAATTCAATGCCTAACAACCTTACATTATCGCTTGTTAAAAATCTTATATGTTTTGACAAATTTTTCCTTAATAAGAAAGCAACACCACCTAAAGGCCTACCGTACATTAATTCATCTGAAAAGTCTACTGCTGTTGACGCATGGTACATAAAGTCATCATGGATGGTAGAGAGGAATTTTAGCTCTTGCTTAGGTAGCCAGTGCTCCTGCAGGAGTATCAAATCTGCACTGTCGCAGATTTTATGAACATATACAGTTGAATTCCTCACTGACCTTACATTATATGAGACTATTTTCAACAAGTTATCCGCCATGACTGATAGAGAATTTATTATTAGTAAGATTATTATTATTATTAGTAAGATTATTATTATTATTATACACAGTACAACTTTCAGGCTTTACCGTTAGGGCGCCGATTATTATTATTATTATTATTATTATTATTTTGCCTATTATCAAATCTCCTAGAAAAGTGAATAAACTTATATTTAAGCTCATACTCTTTACACTTTCCTGCCTTAGTCACTTCATTGTTAGTTATTTCATCAATCATTTCATTAGACAAATCAGAAATATAGAGAATTTTATTTTCAGGATCTCTAACTATGCACATAATTGCATTACATCAAGTGAGGACCGAATACAAGCCTACTAGCTAATTATTTTCCCCTAATCACTGAAGAGTTTACATTAGCTTCATCTTTGATTGATACTGTTTCATCCCAGCCTATATTTTTCTTCCAAAGCTCTTGGACAAATATTTTTACTCTAACAGTTGCAAGGTAGGGACAAGGCCATGGGATCAAGTATCTTTGAAGCTTCAGAAAGTATTTCTCTTTTTGTATTAGCTACCAAATTAAGTTTAAATTCCTTTGTACAAAGTGAATCATGCTTAGCAGAAGTTTTCTCAAGGTAGATGATGAGTCAACAGACGCAATTAAGCCCTACTTAGATACATTATTTACACAAAGCAGATTAAGGGGACGTTATTACCCACTAGCAACAGTAAGTAACCATTTTGTGATGTAAACTCAATAGTGAGACGTTTATTTCAAAAGCACAGAGGTAAAATTGGAAATCTTTTCAGTCAATATATTGCTAAATAATTTTTAAAATACCCCCTAAACATTGTAATTGCACATTAAGTTCATATGACAAAGTCTAATTCACAATTGGTTTCTTTCTCTAAAACTACATAACTTTCACACCCTGGAACTCTTACACTGTTCATATACCAAAACATATTTTAGCATAACTGAAAACCTTTTTGACTTAATATTAAATTCAGCTGATCTCAGAGGTATTTAAAAATTATTTAAGTGGAAATAAATGAATACGTATCAACTAGTACTACATTGTACAACTTGAAGCATGTGGTATGTCCTGCGCAAACTGGCAACTAATTTGTGGAATGCCGCGATATATATATATATGTAAATGCAATCAAAGTTTATATTTTATGTGTATATATATATATATATATATATATATATACATACACACACTCACTTTCATTTAACCAACATATCGTAAAATCACGGTGAAAAATTTTAGAATTTGGGAAGAATTTAATGAAATATGCTTGGTACTGCAATAATTCGAATTAATCCTCTCAAAATGTTCAAATAACAGAACTAATTCAATGCATAGCACATTCTGGCAACTAATCTTGTAGCTCGATGTGTGTATATATATATATATATATATATGAAAATTATTTCACGAAAGTAACACGTGAAAAATATTTATGATGAATAAAACCACGAAGGAAAGGAAACACAAGATGGTGCTCAGTGTTCCTGAGGATGTCATTAGACGAAAGCGCTTGAGCACCATTTTGTGTTTCCTTTCGTTCGTGGTTTTATTCATCATATATATATATATATATATATATATATATATATATTCCAGCTTATTTTTTATAAAATTATTCTTAATCGTATAAAGAATGCCTAATAAACACTTTTTCTACAAAAAAAATAATTAGAATTGAATTAACCATACTCGACTTTAATAAAAAAAATCACGAAAAATGAAAAAATGTCCAGAATTTTGGCCACTAGTGTATGTATGATTAAGGAAAAATATAGTTTGTAGACATTTCCCTCGTTCATGTCAGACGAATTTATTCAGCAATTGGTTTCTTTCTCTACAACTACATAACTTTCACACCCTGGGACTCTTACACTGTTCATATACCAAAACATATTTTAGCATAACTGAAAACCTTTCTGACTTAATATTAAATTCAGGAAAGAAAACACAAAATGGTGCTCAGTGTTCCTGAGGATGTCATTAGACGAAAGCGCTTGAGCACCATTTTGTGTTTCCTTTCCTTCGTGGTTTTATTCATCATATATATATATATATATATATATATATATACATATTCCAGCTTATTTTTTATAAAATTATTCTTAATCGTATAAAGAATGCCTAA
The DNA here is from genome assembly GCA_023014485.1 of Bathynomus jamesi. Lineage (NCBI taxonomy): Eukaryota > Metazoa > Arthropoda > Malacostraca > Isopoda > Cirolanidae > Bathynomus > Bathynomus jamesi. The sequence continues at coordinate 1,237,559 of JAJOZX010000204.1, read as the reverse complement.
TAAACACTTTTTCTACAAAAAAAATAATTAGAATTGAATTAACCATACTCGACTTTAATAAAAAAAATCACGAAAAATGAAAAAGTGTCCAGAATTTTGGCCACTAGTGTATGTATGATTAAGGAAAAATATAATTTGTAGACATTTCCCTCGTTCATGTCAGACGAATTTATTCAGCAATTGGTTTCTTTCTCTACAACTACATAACTTTCACACCCTGGGACTCTTACACTGTTCATATACCAAAACATATTTTAGCATAACTGAAAACCTTTCTGACTTAATATTAAATTCAGCTGATCTCAGAGGTATTTAAAAACTATTTGAGTGAAAATAAATGAATACGTATCAACTAGTACTACATTGTACAACGTGAAGCATGTGGTATGTCCTGCGCATACCACATCTGTGCTGCTTTTCGATGAATCTTTCCAGTGTCTCCAAGAAATCATAAATTTTCTCTCTAACTATTCTTTCAAATACTATGATGAGGTGGGACGTCAATCACATTAGTCTATAGTTATTTGCTTGAGATATGTCTCCTCCTGTATATATAGAGACAATGTCTGCTCTTTTTGAGATGCTCGGTATTTCCCCAGTCTAGAGATCTCCTCCATATCCAGTATAAAGGTGAAGCTATTTCATTTTTACAGTTTTTAATCAATAATGCGTTCCAATTGTCCGGACCTGCAGCGTAATGTGGTTTCATTTGTCCTCCATCTTCTGTGGTATAATCAAAGTCTGTTATACACTCTCCTTGCAAGAATCACTCCTAGAGTAGATAAAATTAACACAATACATCTCGTCGACAATTCATTCTGGAGTTCTGAATCTTCCTCAGTCCATCTTTTCCCATGCCTATGACCCTATATGTGTTAGAAATGTTGAAACCCAGTAACGTAAAAAATGTGTTGTATACAGTAATTCGATGAACAATTAAGAACCCCCTTAAACAAAATTCCGTTTTCTTTATAAATATGCTTAGAAAATTTCATTACTTGGATAGATCCTACTAAATGCATCTATAAATGCTATTTCATAACACTACTGTAGAAACAATTTTAACTGTAAGCGTTAGCTAGTTACTGTTTTTAGATAAAGTTGTGTATTAAGACGGATGCTGAATAAATTCGTCTGACATGAACGAGGAAAATGTCTACAAACTATATTTTCCCTTAATCATACATACACTAGTGGCCAAAATTCTGGACACTTTCTCATTTTTCGTGATTTTTTTTATTAAAGTCGAGTATGGTTAATTGAATTCTAATTTTAATTATTTTCTTTGTAGAAAAAGTGTTTATTAGGCATTCTTTATACGATTAAGCATAATTTTATAAAAAATAAGCTGGAATATACGTACAAACAATAAAAAGGTACACGTCATTGGAAATATTGCCTCAGTTCCTGTGTCAATTGTAATGATCAATCGGCGATAAGTCACGCTATTTCACGTAGCCAATTAGCATGAAATCACGCCACTTATGATGAACAATCAGCATCAAATTATGCCACTTATGATGAACAATCAGAAAACAGTAATTTGGCAGCTGCATTTCATTGTGTTATTGTTAAGTTGCAGCGCGAATAATAAAATCTCCTTCTCCTCCTCTTTATCCCTTCATGTTACTGTCACTGTTGGCCATGTCCCCTCATATTAGGAAAGACTGGACACCATCTAAGCGAAGAAAAGCTGTAACCCTTCAAGAAGAAGGTTACACATTCGAACAAATAGCCAAAAGACTCAGAGATGGGGCAACAAAATCTGGAGTAAGAAAGGTTTGCCAACGCTTTCAAGATCTTGGTACAGTCAAAACTGCCAAAAGAAATGGAAGAAGTAAGACAAGTGAACGGAACAACCGGCGTATTGTTAGATTATCCCAAACTGATCGTCGGAGGACATCAAAAGAAGTAATGCATACATTAGAAACAAGTGGTGTCAGCATAAGTGACAGAATTGTAAGGTGTAGGCTTTTTGACAGTGGACTTAAAGCAAGAATATCTAGAAAGAAACCATACCTGAATGCAGTTCAGAGAAGAAAACGCCTTCTGTGGGCAAGAGAACACAAAGGAAGGACATTAGAAGACTGGTATGTAATATGGAGTGATGAGACAAAGATTTCAATTTTTGTGAAGTGAAAGATTGAAATGTGTGCGACGCAGACTAAAAATGATATGTTGCCTGAATGCATTACATTACAGCAACTATGAAGCATCCTATTAGTGTTATGGTGTGGGGATGCATGTATGGATCGGGTGTTGGACGCATTCAAATTATAAATGGAACTTTGAATGCTAAAAAATACCAAGAAGACATTTTGGAAAAGAAATCACTCCCCTCAATTCAGGATATGTTCCCACACAATTCAGATGGAGCAATCTTTCAGCAAGACAGTGCTCCTTGTCACACAGCAAAATCAATTATGAAATGGCTTAAAAACCATAAAACCAAAGTGTTACAATGGCCTGGCAATAGTCCAGACCTTAATCCCATCGAAAATTTGTGATCAAAACTCAAGAAACTGGTAGCAAAGTCTAATCCAAGCAACAAAATGGAGTTGATTGAATCTATCATCAAGGCCTGGTTCAGAATTATCAACCCAGATGATTTAAAGCATTTAATTGATTCAATGCCAAGAAGAATCGATGCAGTCATCAAAGCAAAAGGTTATCCAACTAAATACTAGCATAAAATGTTTTTATATATCTGTACTTTCTGAATAAAAATATGATTTTAGCTTGTTTTTTATATACCTATGTGTTTTAGTTCAAGAAAATGTCATAGTAACTGTTTGATTGAAACAAAAATATTTATCTTAATATAAAATATATTAAAGAACGTTAAATTATGCCTAAAAATTCAATACTAAATAGTTCAAATAGACAGAGTTTATTTCCACGACAGTTTCGACGCCCACTGGCATCCTCCTCGGGTGGATACAGAAACACAAATGAAACAAAACAAGAGGGAAAAACAGTTCAGGGATCGACCGTTAAGAAATTCGCACCTAGGTTGGATTCCATTCTCTCGAGACAGGAGGGGCATTTTCATTAAGTACATTCGCACAAATTTTAAAACTATCTTCCTGTTCTAAACATACAGATTCTATTATTTACATAATTATTACATTTATAATTAAATTTATTACATTTAATATTGCATAATTATTAATTACAGAAATTATAAATTTATTATTACATTGGTTATTACATTGTTGTTTATTATACAGAAATTATAAACCGAAAAACGAATGAAAAAAGGCGATTAGGAAATAATCCAGAGACCATTGAGAAATTCGCACCTAGGTTAGATATCGTTCTCCCGAAACCAGAAGGGCATTTTATTACAGGGTCAGCTTATAACTACATTTCCACAAATTAAAAATATCTTCTTGTTCTATACATACAGATCCTAATGTTTTGACATAATTACTGCATATATTTATTTCCACATTAATTACTTCCATTATTACATTTACTAAAAGCGAGTAAGGAAACATTCCAATCCAGAGACATTTAAGAAATTCACACTTAGGTTCGAACACGTTCCCACGACTCCGTAAGGGATTTATTGACCAAGAATCTCATTAAAGGGTCTAACTTATAAGTACCTTCGCACAAATTAAAATTATCTACTTTTTCTATACACACAGATTCTATTATTTTTCTTTTGACATAATTATTACATTTATAAAGTACCTTACTTGATTCCCAATCTATAGCATGATTATTTTGGCTAGCGTGATAAAAAATGGCATTATTAGTATTACAACTTCTGAAGGCATATTTGTGTTCTTTGATACGGGTTTCAATATTTCTTCCAGTTTCTCCCACGTATACTAAATCACAACTTTTACAGGGAATGCTGTAGACACAGGCTTGTTCCTCTTTTGCAACGTTATTCCTAACCAATTTACTTTTCACGGTAGACGAATATTTGAACGCCAAAGCAAACTTAAATTCTTTCGTCAACGGTTTTACTCTTTCTAAGCCGGCAATGTAAGGCAAACTCACATATTGTTTTTGGTTAACTGAAGGTTCCCGAGGGGCATAAAAAGATTTTCTGGCTTTAAAATACGCCTTTCTGATAAACCACTCAGGATATTTTAAATCCTTAAAAATGTTCCAAATCTTTGAATTTTCCGGATCCAGCAAATGTGGGCTACAAATCCTGAGTGCTCTTAGAAACATGGAAGAAATAATTGAGCTTTTAACCCCTTCATCATGATATGAAAAATAATGAATGTACGAATTACAATGAGTAGGTTTTCTATAGACCGTGAAATTGGGCTTTCCGCTTTCGTTAATGACCAAAACATCTAGAAAAGGTAATTGTTTGTCGTTCTCCCATTCATATTTAAATTTAATAGAGGGAACAAGATTATTTAATGACTGAAAGAAAGTGTCAAAGTTGTTCCAGTGGTCAGGCCAAAATGAGAAAATATCATCTACATAACGAAACCAAATTAGATTCCTGGGACATATTGTTTGCAACAATTCCGACTCATAATACTCCATATATAATGTACTCAGTATTGGGGATAAAGGGGACCCCATTCCCATACCAAAACGTTGCAAATAAAATTCTTCACCGAAGGAGAAGGCATTATTGGTGACACAGAGTTTTATCAGTTCTAAAAATACAGATGTGGGCATGCCTAGTTCTACGTTACATGTTGGCAATTTTCTATCTAAAAAACTAAGTACATCATCAATGGGAACTTTCGTAAACAAGGACTCAACATCAAAACTTATCATTCTTCCCCGTTTTAAATCTAAGGACATAACTTTGTTAATAAAGTCACAGGAATTAGTGATGTGCGAGCCTGAAAATTTACCAACTAATGGGGATAATTTATCTGCAAGAAATTTAGATAACCTGTAACTAAAGGAACCCCTGTGTGAAATAATGGGACGGAGTGGTATATTAATCTTATGGGTTTTGGGTAGGCCGTAAATGTGGGGGAGTTTGGGGTTAATCTGTAGAAATCTTTTAGGATCAATCGCCGGGACATCTTTTAATAAGTTCCTGATGGTTTTGTTGAATTCGGCAGAAAGACGCTTTAGGGGGGACGATCTCACTTTGGTGTAGGTGAATTCATCACTAAGTAACGCTTCCATTTTTTGTTTATAATCACACTTGTCCAAAATAACCACAGTGTTACTTTTGTCCGCTTTAGTGACAAATATTGCTTCATTCTTCCTGAGCTTGTCTAAAGCTAACCGGAATCTTTTGGGAATAGAGTCCAATGAGTTGAAATGTTCCAGAAACTTGCTCAGAATCAAACCATTTAAACACGGAATATCCACCCTGGAATTAACTACGGAAGACACAAAATCTAAAACAATGTTTTTATCGGGTTTAAGCGCAAACGACAGCCCTAAATTAAGAACTTCCTTTTCGGATTTGGACAAGACATATGTCGATAAATTTAAAACGGAACCTTCCACCGCACACTTTGACCAAGCACTTTCATCACATAAATAGGATAGCTTTCTGTTAAGTCGTTGTTCAGTGCGTCTAGTCTCCACGTCGCATTTATAATCTGCAGTTTCAAACAGCGCCACAAGTAGTTCACACGACACATGCGATTTAAGGACGCGTAGACAATTTCTTAGTTTGAAATACGTATGGTCAATTTCTCTTTTAACACATGGAATACGTTCCTTCAAAATTTCCCTGGCAAAATTCGGAAACGGTGTATGGTCCTTCCTGAAGGTAAACGGTATCAAGGACTTCGGGCACACTTGCTCCACTAAACACTCTTGCAGGAACTTGAGTTGCAGCTTCTTGGTCTTCACAGCCACTAGTGTTTTTTCATATAGACGATAGGAAGATATAAGTTGGGGAAAGGTGACTAAGAAGAAGGCGAATAGATGGCGTCTGATCGTGGGATCCATAATAAATGCAAAAAACTTCACTTTTTTACGTGAAGGTCAAAATATGAGAATAAAAACCCACTCTAATAGACAGAGTTTATTTCCACGACAGTTTCGACGCCCACTGGCATCCTCCTCGGGTGGATACAGAAACACAAATGAAACAAAACAAGAGGGAAAAACAGTTCAGGGATCGACCGTTAAGAAATTCGCACCTAGGTTGGATTCCATTCTCTCGAGACAGGAGGGGCATTTTCATTAAGTACATTCGCACAAATTTTAAAACTATCTTCCTGTTCTAAACATACAGATTCTATTATTTTTACATAATTATTACATTTATAATTAAATTTATTACATTTAATATTGCATAATTATTAATTACAGAAATTATAAATTTATTATTACATTGGTTATTACATTGTTGTTTATTATACAGAAATTATAAACCGAAAAACGAATGAAAAAAGGCGATTAGGAAATAATCCAGAGACCATTGAGAAATTCGCACCTAGGTTAGATATCGTTCTCCGAAACCAGAAGGGCATTTTATTACAGGGTCAGCTTATAACTACATTTCCACAAATTAAAAATATCTTCTTGTTCTATACATACAGATCCTAATGTTTTGACATAATTACTGCATATATTTATTTCCACATTAATTACTTCCATTATTACATTTACTAAAAGCGAGTAAGGAAACATTCCAATCCAGAGACATTTAAGAAATTCACACTTAGGTTCGAACACGTTCCCACGACTCCGTAAGGGATTTATTGACCAAGAATCTCATTAAAGGGTCTAACTTATAAGTACCTTCGCACAAATTAAAATTATCTACTTTTTCTATACACACAGATTCTATTATTTTTCTTTTGACATAATTATTACATTTATAAAGTACCTTACTTGATTCCCAATCTATAGCATGATTATTTTGGCTAGCGTGATAAAAAATGGCATTATTAGTATTACAACTTCTGAAGGCATATTTGTGTTCTTTGATACGGGTTTCAATATTTCTTCCAGTTTCTCCCACGTATACTAAATCACAACTTTTACAGGGAATGCTGTAGACACAGGCTTGTTCCTCTTTTGCAACGTTATTCCTAACCAATTTACTTTTCACGGTAGACGAATATTTGAACGCCAAAGCAAACTTAAATTCTTTCGTCAACGGTTTTACTCTTTCTAAGCCGGCAATGTAAGGCAAACTCACATATTGTTTTTGGTTAACTGAAGGTTCCCGAGGGGCATAAAAAGATTTTCTGGCTTTAAAATACGCCTTTCTGATAAACCACTCAGGATATTTTAAATCCTTAAAAATGTTCCAAATCTTTGAATTTTCCGGATCCAGCAAATGTGGGCTACAAATCCTGAGTGCTCTTAGAAACATGGAAGAAATAATTGAGCTTTTAGACCCTTTAATGAGATTCTTGGTCAATAAATCCCTTACGGAGTCGTGGGAACGTGTTCGAACCTAAGTGTGAATTTCTTAAATGTCTCTGGATTGGAATGTTTCCTTACTCGCTTTTAGTAAATGTAATAATGGAAGTAATTAATGTGGAAATAAATATATGCAGTAATTATGTCAAAACCTTAGGATCTGTATGTATAGAACAAGAAGATATTTTTAATTTGTGGAAATGTAGTTATAAGCTGACCCTGTAATAAAATGCCCTTCTGGTTTCGGGAGAACGATATCTAACCTAGGTGCGAATTTCTCAATGGTCTCTGGATTATTTCCTAATCGCCTTTTTTCATTCGTTTTTCGGTTTATAATTTCTGTATAATAAACAACAATGTAATAACCAATGTAATAATAAATTTATAATTTCTGTAATTAATAATTATGCAATATTAAATGTAATAAATTTAATTATAAATGTAATAATTATGTAAATAATAGAATCTATGTTTAGAACAGGAAGATAGTTTTAAAATTTGTGCGAATGTACTTAATGAAAATTGCCCCTCCTGTCTCGAGAGAATGGAATCCAACCTAGGTGCGAATTTCTTAACGGTCGATCCCTGAACTGTTTTTCCCTCTTGTTTTGTTTCATTTGTGTTTCTGTATCCACCCGAGGAGGATGCCAGTGGGCGTCGAAACTGTCGTGGAAATAAACTCTGTCTATTAGAGTGGGTTTTTATTCTCATATTTTGACCTTCACGTAAAAAAAAAGTGAAGTTTTTTGCATTTACTAAATAGTTTATGTGCAGCAAAGATCAGAAAAGCGAAATGGTCTTTGTCTCTATGAAAAGTGTCCAGAATTTTGGCCACTAGTGTACATAATAAAGAAATGAAGGTGCTACTGTAGTATGCGGTCTACCGTTCAAAATATTTAAAAGGAATTGAAAATGAATTGAAAGGAATTATAATTTAATTTACACAATTAAGGAATTATTAAAGAAGTTAAACATACTACTACCGCATACTTAACGGTAGACCGCATACTACAGTACGCCCTTGATGATTGGTTAGGTTAAGTCGTGATATTTTCGTTAGTTTTAACGAAAATATCACGACTTAACTAACCAATCGTCAAGGGCGTACAATTAACCTAATAATAAAATAATAAGAAGATAAGAAGCTATAATTAAAAGGTAGACCGCCGAATCGTAGGTAGACCGCATACTACAGTAGCACCGAAATGAATTATACGGAGAGCACCGCTTGTCCATTAAATATATACAAATTAAATAAATAGCTCAGTCTGGCATTCTAAACATTGCTGTGAAAAATATTTTAACGTTATGCGTTTTTAATTTATTGATTTTGATTAAAAATAAAACTGCATATATTAAGCTGCGCAAACTGGCAACCAGTTTGTGGAATGCCACGATATATATATATATATATATATATATATATATACTTCCATCTAAACACTATATCGTAAAATCACGGTGAAAAATTTTAGAAATTGGGGAGAATTTAATGAAATATGCTTGGTACTGCAATAATTCGAATTAATCTCAAAATTTTCAAATAACAGAATTATTCCAAAACAGCGCATTCTGGCAACAAATCTTGTCGCCTGATATATATACACTACCAGTCAAAACTTTAAGTACACCTACTAATTTCCAATGTTTTGCTGCTTACCTCATGACATAAACTTCAAATGTAAACTTAACAGGTACTAGAGATGAATCTGCTTACCTGGCTTTCATATTGTATGCTTCAGTGCATCTGCCCTATGCAGTGTGTTGTAACACAGAAGCTTCGTCAAAATAGCCTTCGAAATGTGTTAATTTACGTCTAGCATGCAACCTAAAATTAATGCATTAGCTCTGCACAAAGGTCCAAAACAAGTTTAAAAGTCTTTGCTGGGGTAGGGGTTTCTTCAGGAGTATGTTAATACATGTGTTCAGTTATTAACATGCGTTGCAGGTCTTTACATATAAAATACTTGCAGAGGAGCTAACTGTGTAGTTTAAGGTATATTTCTGTGTTTCAAAAAGCAAAAATGGGTGCCAAAGCTAAGTTAACAAAAGAAAAAAGACAGTCGATTGTAACTTTGAGAAATAAGGGACAATCAGTGAGGCAAATTGCATTAAAATTAAAAGTTTCTGTGAATGCGATTGCTTGTGCCATTAATTATTAACACATATTGAACTGTTTAAACTTTAAAGTATAATACAGCATTTTCTTCTTTCTTTGAATAGGGAAGCATTGCTTCCCTTGCTTCCATGGACCGCACGCCACTGATATATATATATATATACGGTTATACAATACACATCGGTAGTGTAGTAGTTAACAATTGATCAGAGAGGAGACCCCGTTCGTGTGAGGAAAACAAAGATTAACCAATGTACTAATAATGTTTCATCTTTTTAATATAATCTTTTAAATGTTCAAAGGTATCAAAACTGCTCCTCATAAGCAAATTTACTCACTACATCTGTAAATTATGATATACTCACATGCTTGTGATCGCACTTATACCCAGTTGAGTACGCACACCCCAGAAACTGAAAATGCTTGAATTTCACAGTGCTAACATATTTGCATGCCTCTGCCAGGAACAGGCAAATCTTCTATTCAGTATTACCAGGAGAGAGAGAGAGAGAGAGAGAGAGAGACAACCAATGTTTATAGGTAATGTTCAGTGGAAAGGTTAATTAAAAACCTGGCGAATGAGTAGAAAGATGAGAAAATTAGCTTAAGGGCTATATTAAATAAAATAAATAGTCGAGCTTCATTATTATTCATATCATTGTAAAACGATAGTAGTATATTATTGGGACATGTTTAATTCAATAATGTTCCTAAAGAAAATTTAAATCTATACGTAAATAGTGCTTCTCGTACTTTAGTTAATAGATTGAAAATTAAGGAGAACATCACCCTCTCTCTTACCTTCAACAAATAAATAAACAAAATATATAGTGGTAACAGTCTACCCCTCTCTAAGCATTGAGAGTATCTCTTGCTTTAATATATAAATAAATAAAATATATAGTGGCAAATGGCGACTCATCTATATATAAATAAATAAATTCACTGATGACAAACCCCTCTAAGCATTGCGATCATCTCTCTCTAGCCTTTAATATATAACTAAATAAATTAAATAACTGGTGGCCATTCCAGAAATAAAAATTAAAATAAATAATGGCATGTGGCAACTCATCTACATATAAATAAATAATTAAAATAGTGGTATCTGACAACCCTCCATATCTAAATAAATAGTGGTATCTGGCAACTCCCGACCCTCTATATAAAAGCTGTTGATCCGCTGAACTCGCATAATGTGTCTGGCTGCGAACAGGCGATGGGTGGTCTCTATCCTTCTTAAGTTAAGGCTTACCTTCTTATGTTAGGAATACCCTTTGGTGGGTGAGACCACCCCACCTTCTCCCACAAAGACTCTCCTACTCCTCCTTTCTCTCTTTTAGGTTCGGTATACCACTTTGGGAGGATGAGGCCGTCCCACTTTCTCCCACAAAGAGGTTAGGTGGAATTCCCCCAGCTTGATGGTAGGATTCCCACCCCCTTTTTTTTGCACATTCTCGCAACAAGTGGGGTGGGGGGGTGGCACTGGCACTCATTTGATCAACATTGCAATTGCTCTGCACTCGTCCATTTTGCAGGCATACTACTGACCGGCATCGGCTGTGACATCTCACACTGTGCAACATGCTAACAGCATCATTTGATTGAATTGGCGCGTCACATACAAGGTGCTATCACTGGAGCTAGGAATTTGTGAAGGAAGTTTGAATACGATAATTCAGCAACTGGGCTACTGAAAAGTGTGTTTACGGTTTGTTCCTCGCGAACTGACTGAAGATCACAAAGCCCAAAGAAACAAAATTGCTTCTGAGTCGTTAGCTCGATACGAGACAGAAGGGGATGACTTCCTTTCACGAATTTTGACTGGGGATGAGACTTGGGTACACCACTTTGAACCTGAAACAAAACGCCAATCCATGTAGTGGCTTCACGCAGTCTCCTCACGCAAGAAAAAGTTCAAAATGGCTCCTCTGCAGGAAAGGTTATGACCACCATCTTGTGGGACATGAAAAGGGTGATTCTGGTAGACATTATGAAGAAAGGACAAACAATCAACTCATAGCCATATATTGCTACCCTACAGAGACTCCAGAGACGTATAAAGCGAATTCGACCGGAGAGAAAACTGAAAGACGTCCTTCTTTTTCACGATAACGCAAGACCACACAAAAGTTTGCAAACAAGAGAGGCCATCACAAAAATGCGCTTGACTGTGTTACCACACCCTCCATACAGCCCGAATCTGGCACCTTCAGACTTCCATTTGTTTGGGCCAATAAAGGATGATATTCGTGGAAGAAAGTTTCAGAGTGACGATGAAGTTTTTGAGGAGGTTAAGAGGTGGCTCCAGCGGAAGCCAGCGGACTTTTACCAGCAAGGAATAAAGGCCCTTGTTTCGAGGTGGAGGAAAGTCGTAGAAAAGGATGGAGACTATGTGGAAAAATAAAAATTTTTAAAAAAGGTATGTAACTACTTGTGTACAAAATTTCTGGAACTTACAAGGAAACTTGGAAAGAAAAAAAAAGGGTGTGGTAAAATACATGTTGAGTGGCCCTCGTATTTTCAAGCAACGGAAAAATTCAATTTGTGAAGAGACATTCAGAAAATTCATTGCAAGAATGAAAATTAATATATATATATATATATATGGGATGAATTCCACAATTAAACACGTGAAATGAATGAATGATGCAAATCCACAAGGAAAAAAATTATTCCAAGTCCTTTCAGAAGTACACCTCGTCAGGGACGAGGTGTACTTCTGAATACACGAACGCCTTGGAATCATTTTTATTTTTCGTTGTGGGTTTGCATCATGTATATATGTGTATATATATCTATATATATATTTATATATACACACACTGTGTGTATAGATATACTGTATATATATATATATATATATATATATATATATATATATATATATATATATGAAAATAAAAATGAAAAATAAAAAATGAAATAAAAAGGTTTATTGGCAGACTATAGTCCATATGACAAATATTATTAATACAATGACAGTTCATATACTAAGGATAGAAATATATACACAATTGATTAGAAATAATACTGTAATGTCGAAGTTAAGTGGAGCTACAGACAGACGTTTTCGTACCAAGAAGTCCATAGCTTAGAAGATAAATGGCAAGAATTATGGATAGCTTGGATGATTGGGTTGGTTGATTTTTTAATCCTTTGCATTAGATTGTGTTGAGCACGTCTTGTTACCTCCGGGAAGCTCGCGACATTGTGGGTAGCAAACATTTGCGAAGCTGAGCATCTTGGGGGTAATTTATGTAAGAGTCTAAAAGACCTGTTGTACAGCAAATTTAGAGTTCTGCCAGAACCTTTTTTATAATTCGCCCAGAGTTGCTGTCCGTATATGTTACTGCAGAAAGTACGAAAGAGAGTGTCTTTAACTTCACTTGTACAAAATTGAAAGTTCCTTATGGTCATATTCGCTTTAGCACACAGGCTTCGAGATTGTTTTCTTATATCCGAGTCATCGCTCAAGGAGCTGGTCATAGTTTGACCCAAATACTTAAACTCTTGTACTTCCTCAATTACTTCACCTTTCATTTTAAACCTTATATCAGGTGGCTGAATACAGCTTTTAGATGAAATTGCATAACCTTAGTTTTTGTAACATTAAAAAGAATATCATGTTTCTGCCAATACACTTCGCAGACATTTAGTAGCCGATCCAGACCTTTAACAGAGGGACTTATTAACACCATATCATCGGCATAAACTAAGTTATTTATTCTTGTGTTATCTATACAACATCCCACTATTGCCTCATTAAGTGAAGCAATTAATCCGTCGATATACACATTAAACAGCATAGAGGAGAGCAAGGAGCCTTGTCTCACCCCCGCAAGAGGAGCCAAAACACTCGGATAGTACATTGCCCCACCTAACAGTGAAAGATTGTTGGGAATACCAAAATTTCAGTAAATTTAATATGTACATGGGAACCTTCCTGTCTTCTAGTTTTGCAAATAAAATATTGCGGTTCACCCTATCATATAGCTTACTTATATCTAGGAAACAGCTATAAATAGTTGAATTATGTCAATGTATTTAGATATTGTTTCTTTAAGTACATAGATACACAGGTCAGTTGAGTGGGACCTTTTAACGCCAAACTGATTAGATGTCCATAGGAAATCATTTAATCGGAGTAACAAGAGTTTTCCTAGTAGTTTCGAGAAGCAGGAAGCGACAGCAATAGGTCTGTAATTATTGCTGGACAGAATGTCTACGTACTTATTTATGACCAGGGGCAAGATATATACCCTTATGAACTCTGCAGGGATATAGCTATGAGCCAGCATGGCTGATAGGAGCAATGATATATGCAGACATACTATGTCATTTGCATATTTTAAGTGCTCATTCGATAGGTCATCTACCCCTGACGCAGAACCAGTCTTTAACTCTTTAATTAACCTCTTTACTTCAGAAAATGATATCAAAGTATTTTCCCTTGTCCCTCCCACAATCGTTTTGCTGCAATCTATCTTAAGATTCTCCCTACTCACACTGTTAAGAATGTTAGAGTAGTGGTTTTTCCACAGCTTTGCAATTTTATCCTGCTCCGACACCCCATCGATTGTCGGAGGGAGGACATTTTCGACACCCGTTTGATTCTTAACAAATTTCCAAAATTTGTTATTATCATTATTTATGCGAGTTTCACAGGCTTTTGATGCTCGAATAGACTCTTCTTCCTGTTTACATCGCCTTATGGCCGCCTTATACTGACCCCGACTTCTACACATATTCAAGTAAACTGGTCCCAATCTGGGTCTACCATGAAAGCACCACAAATCATAGTCGTCTTTCGATTCCCTCTTCAGGGGGGCAATAAAAACATTCCATCCAGTAATAATCTTAGTATGATAGTTGTAAGATTTAATCAGGGCGCTTCCTGCTTCTCTTAACAGGGATAGTATCTTACTATAATACCTATCTATGAGTTTACAGTGAGAATCATTTGAGCAAGGATTATTACAGGCAAGGTGCAAAATTTCTAAATTATTAAAGAGGTGACTTGTTCTGTCTTTGTATTCTATTCTCTGCTGCATCGTAACATTGGACCAATCGACGCGATTATTCTTACCTATTGAGTTCTTGTTATGTCGTGTTGCGCATAAATTGGTAACGTTAATTAATATTTCTAATGGTCTATGATCAGAAAGAAGGAAATCATGCAGAATATGAACTCTAACAATGCGATCCTTTAAATTGTTACTAGTGAGACGATGATCAATCCACCTGGTGGTACCACTCATATCACTAACGTATGTAAAATTACTACTGGCTACCCCTAATACATCTACATCACTTATACTTAAATTGCCCGACTCGCACCTATTACCCAATTCTACAAAGAATTCCAAGTTCACATGTGCGTTAAAGTCCCCCATTATTATACAGTGAAAATATTTGGGGTTATCTGATAATGACTTAATTTTGTACACCAAATCAATGTATTCATCTAGATTACTGCCGTTGTTATATGGTAAATAGCACTTTACAATTAACATACAATCATTGTTCACTTGTAATTCAATGCCTAACAACCTTACATTATCGCTTGTTAAAAATTTTATATATTTTGACAAATTTTTCGTTATTAAGAAAGCAACACCACCAAAAGGCCTACCGTACATTAATTCATCTGACAAGTCTCCTGCTGATGATGCATGGTACATAAAGTTATCATGGATGGTAGAGAGGAATTTTAGCTCTTCCTTAGGTAGCCAGTGCTCCTGCAAGAGTATCAAATCTGCACTGTCGCAGATTTTATGAACATCTACAGTTGAATTCCTCACTGACCTTACATTATATGAGACTATTTTCAACAAGTTATCCGCCATGACTGGTATAGAATTTATTATTAGTAAGATTATTGTTATTTTACACAGTACAACTTTCAGGCATTACCGTTAGGGCGCCTATTATTATTATTATTATTATTATGGCTTGCTAAACTACTTCTGAGTAACTGCTTTCAACGCATCTAACTCTGACCAGAATTGTTCTAGCGAAATCGCGTTTTTCTGATTTGACATCACGTGTTGGTGTTTCAGTTCAACTATCGACTTTTGTACCTCATTATACTGTTTGAGGAGCACCGAGACGTCTACGTTACCCATAGAGATTACCGGTATTCTATGGAAGTTAGTAACGTAAAAGGTAATATTATTCTCATTATTTTGGAGGGTCGACACTTTATTTATAACGTCTTTCAGGGTATTCTCGTTCTAGAATTACCTCTACGAGTTGGGAGGGTAGCACTGAACAGGGTGTTTAGTTGTACCCTTGCATGTTCTATTTCTTTTGAATCATAAAAATCATGACAGACAGATCCAAGAAGGTCTGACCTAATATGATCTACTTTGTCAAATATAAAACATAACAATGGATTTTCCATAAGATTTACAGCAGACGACCCCATTGTATCTGTAACGGCTTGCGGGAGAGCGTAGCTGTAATATTTAACGCGTTTAAAATTGATTTAGTTTTTCAGAATATAGTTATTTTAATTTCTTTCTGTGAAGAAGGCGAAATATACAAAGATAATTATTGGCTATTTTATTTTCATTATAAATATATATATTCTTAATTATAATTATATATATTCCTTAAAATTAAAAAATACATCAAATTTTCTTCTATTTATTAGAAACCCGAAGATTGCTTTTTAATTTTCGTAAAGGAAGTGGGAAATTACATTTAGTGTTAAAGGTAGGAAAATTTCGCTTTATTGACTGTCCTTACGATGTTATGGTGGACCAAGGTTCACGATACTTGATCGCCATTATTACTGTCGACCAATCAGCGCGTAATAATCGAGTTGCCTGTCATTTTTTAAACACATACCGTCTTTATGGAATTCCACTTGTTCTTATTGTAGAATAACGAAATGTAAATAAACGTTCAGGTTGAATTTTTTAACTTTTTCCAGTGAAATAAGAATTTAACAAATACTCAAAGGAGTTACTTATTTAGCCGAACCTATTATTAGGATGTGTAACATAATTTAGGCCTAATATGCATACAGATTTACTGATTTTATTGAGGTCTATAATTAATGAAGTTGCCGATTTGTGATTCAGGTCGGTGTCGTAGTTGCAATTTTTAATGATTTAATTTATATGATACGCGGTTTTCTCTAGACTTGCAAATAACAGATAAATAGTTCAACAATGAATGACAATTTATTTAATATTGCAGTGTTCAAATAGCAGAGGAGAATGAAGTTTAATGAATTATTTGCATTGCAAGAAAATAAATGACACTCAGTGATTTAAATGAGAACGCACGCCATATACTGTATATTGTGTCGAAAAAAGAATTATGCAGATATAATTTGAGTACAGTAAATGAACGCGAGGAGATAGGATGTAGAGCAAAGCCTAGCGAAACTGGACGTTAAGCGATTGAAAACCCAACGAAGACTGTTTTGCGTAAAGAAGTCCTTTTTGGGTATTCCTTTATAGGTATTCGGGATTCTTTTCGTGAGAAATTTTCTTCGCGAATTATTGCATGATTTTTCGATTGACCGTAGAAAATCTTGCAAGTGGGTTGCTTAACAGGAAGCCTATAAAACTTTTTGTGGATCTTAATTCTTATATTTGCAGTGGTTTTTGAGAATATTTACATCTGGCTTCTTTATGTTTGGTTTTGTGGTTGGGGCGATGCGTCTGGGGAGGTCTGCTGAAAAGTTTATAAAACCATGTTTCAAAATTTTTTTTATTTGTATCGAGTATGGGCCATATAGCGATGAATTACTATAAGTAGCCTGGAGCTAGTTTCATAAGTTCGCCCTAATAAAATAAACTTTAACCCTTTGCCTGTCCCGTGCATCACATGTGATACATGCATCACATATGATACACAGAGCGCATCATAAATAATATTTAGTGTGATACATTCTATGATCACATATTACCCACCAACTGAACCAAATAAACCTCCTATAACCAAAAGTCTGAAAACAAGCATGGACGTTTGGACCAAACTTATGAAAATGCTTTGGACAGGCAAAGGGTTAATAAAATATTATTATTTAATTTTAAACAGTTATTTTAGTTACAGACCAGAGTATTTGACGCGTTCGGTGGAGAAGGGGCGAACGCAACATTTTCGAATTATGCCACAAAATGCAGTTAAAGTTTGTAAACTTTAAACCTTTGTATTTTTCCGGTTTATTGAAATGTTGTATGAATTTGAACACATATTTGAGTAAAATATTGTTGTGTAATATGTCGATATAATAAAACGCCAAGAATTTTACAATATTATTTATTGATAGCTTCTGATGTTAACTGGCGTAATCCATTATTTGGTCCTCTTCGTCGAATGTTGTACAGTATTACCTGCTTCAACTGTTTCGGTTTCTTCCAGTTCCTTTAACAATCTTGTATAATAGTTCACTGCAGTCGCAGGCATTAGGTCTGATAATTCTTTGAGATCTTTCATTTTTTCCTTAGTTACTGGCAGCAATTGGGAATACTTTGTTTGCAGTGTCTGCTGGGCTAGATTGAATAAACTGACACTGTAGGATTTTTTCCCTTTCTGCAGTCTGACGGGATGGCTATTATCTGGGGTTGTGCGGTATGCAGTAGATATTACGTAGCCTTCTTTGTGTTGAAAGTCAAATATTAACTTTCTTGCATCTGTAAATGTAGTAGTTGTTGATTTTCTAATGACAATGCACGTTTTTAGGACGTCAAAATCGAGAAAATCAGCCTGTTTCATTTCTACAACTAGGAAGCGCTGCGAAACGGCTGTAGTTATGGCCGTAACATAATCTTTTTTGGTGTAAATAATATTGCTGTAATTATTTTTTATATTTTGTTCAATTTGGCCAAATTGAGCATCACAGGGCATTGTCGAGTGACCAGAAAGTAGATAGATGTGTTCAATGTGAAGCAATGATGCGGAGTGAATTTCTCTGAGATACATTAAAACCTAAATTTTACCGTGAAAGAGTGCAGACTAACATCTAATTTTTTGCATAGGTAAAGCAAAGGTTTTAAAGGATAATTATACGACAAAAAACTCATTTTTCGAATTTTGTGGCGTTCGCCCCTTCTCCACCGAACGCGTCATTTAATGTACTGTGACGATAGTTAATATGTAAATCAATGTTTCTCAACCATTTTCCCACGTCGGCACCCTAATATGTGATTAAAAATGTCACGCAACACCAACTGTTTAAGTATTTTCAGTGGGAAATTTACAGTAAACCTGCTTTAGCCAGCTAAAAGCCAGGTGCGCTGGACTCAGCAGCGGCTTTTCATCAGAAGTCTTCGTCCTCGAACTTTCCAATAAGATTTCAACCCAGTTTAGTTTGATCTTTATTCCAGTTTGAATTTGCTTCTTTGGAACAGGTTAGAGATTGTACGCTACAAGCAACATTTAAAACTATAACTCATTGTTAGCTGGAAAATAGACTATGTCTGTCTCACCGCACATCGTTTGAGAACTTATTTATAGTAGTGATTTAGAGTAGTGTCCGTAGAATCTGAAAGAATATAGAGAATTTCATAGAAAATGAAAGTCACTAGGTTAAGTGAGCTCACTTCAATATTTTGCCGCGTTTAAACGATTGTGAACTAACCCAAACAAATAATTAATACTAGTATTAATAGTAGTAATACTAACACTAGTATTAATAGTAGACATTGCTCTTCTGAACTCTCTAACTGCATGCCTCCTCCGCACGCAGTACCAGACTTTCTACACCTTCTCATTCCTTTTCTGTCCAACTATCTAATGTAAGGGTTAATCAGTATTTTCAGTCTTTCATCTACTCAACCGGTCAACTCTGGAGCAATCTTCCTCAATCCATCTCTCCTCCTGTCTACGACCTCCCATCTTTCAATGGCAGAGTGTCTGGGCATCTCGAAAACCCCGGACCTTGATTTCGGCTCTCTTCTTCTTCTATGAGAGGGGCGCTTTTGCAGGCATTTGGCCTTGGCCCCTCCTTCCTGCATAAAAAAGTAATTGTTCTAGAACATCTCTGCCAGTGTGAAAAGGGTAAGATAACACGTAAATATAGGATAATATAATGCAGCTTGTGCCTGAGTAAGTCTTACCCTACTTAGCCTAGTTCAATAAACTTCCCCCCAAAGTAATACGAAAACATAGTCTAAAACGCTTTGTTGTTATGAGTATGAAGTGCAGTCCATTTATAGTAAACCACCCATGATTTTTATCGGGGTAACGTTATTTTCACGACGTGGCTTCTAATTGACCAGTGGATTAGGTTTAGTGGAGTTAAGTTAGTTTTTTAATGTCGATAGAATGTTCCGTGTACCAGATGGGTACGTCGAGAAGACATTCTACGGACAAATGTCCCGCGATGTAGGTTAAATTAGGTTGGCATAGGTTAAGTCAGGTTAATACATAAAGTTATTTTAGTTATACACACATCCGAATTCATGAGTAGTATGTGTATATTATTGTAAACACAAAGTTGAAAATGATAAAAAATATATGTCTGAAGAACTTCTGACAAAAATAATGTTTATTTTTAAAGGAAAAACGAATTGTATAAACTTTAAAAAACTTTCTTTCAACTTTCCATTTACGAGTAGATAGTTAGTTTCGATTTCGCTGCAAGTAACTTCTGCAAGTAAATAACTTTATATCACCTGATTCACAGATACGCTTCGTGAGTATGAAGTGTTCGTACCATTAATTAATTATTTATTGATTAATTGTTGTTTATTCTAACACACACACACATACACACACACATACAAACACACAAGGGGGCATTTTCACATAAGCGAGGTACCGACTTTTTTAAATACATATATCTAAAAAAGTAATTAATCAAACCTAATTTAACCTAACCTAACCTTAGTGCCATCGAACCGAGAAGGACGTGATAAGTGATTGGGACGAAATTGAGGGCTCGAAGGGTGGTTTCTATTAAGTATTTAAATGGTGAAGTATTAGCTAATCTAGTCTAACCTAGCCTAATCAAATCTTAAGTAACCTAACCTAGCGCAACCTAGCCTAATGAAGACCAACATACCTTTCTTTCCGACAACAAAAATATATGTAGATTTTTATATATATTTTTTTTTTAATGTTCGGAGGTAACGAGTGTTACCTCACAAAAAGAAATTGCCCCAGTTGTCTATACACACACACACACACACACAGACACACACACCAGAACTATGGCTACCATAGACCTAATGAGATAGACTGAGCTGGTTCATAAGAAGATTTTGCAGACGCCTAACGAAAGTCGCTAGAGTTAAAAAGAAATTACTGGTTCTGTAGAGAAAATTAAGTGGAAGGTAGCATTTTTTAGATATTTTCATGCAAAATGAAACTGTAATTGTTTTCGCGTGTAAATCTGAGCATTCTGAATGTACTGTCCATATATTAGTACACCAACTTTTGGAAAATATTTGAACTACAGTATATCTCTCTAAGAACGTAAAAAAGATTAAAAGCCTTTCACTTCTATCGATAGTTACGAAAAACTGCGAGTTAGAGGCTTTCAAAGGATCTCTACGCAAAGAATTGTCACATACCTAATTTTATTAAATAATTAAAACAAAATTCGATTTCGGTTTCGATTTTAAAAAATCGCTGCACTGTTTTTTATCGTAAGCATTTATTAAACTAGAATTTACAAGTGAAACTATTAGTAATAATAATAATAATAATTATGTTTTAAATTTAAAAGTTATAATTACATTGCACATCTAAAGTTTTAAGTACAATTCAAAGCACAGGTCTTGAAATATTACGGTTCAAGGCTGAATAGCAGGTCTCTTCCATACACTGTACGCCTGTGATGGCACTCGCATAAAACCATAACATGCACAATTGTGGATAATGACATTTAACGTAATCTAAGTAACCTAATTAATTTAATCTAATCTAACCTAACCTAACCAAGCCTCATTATATCATTCTTTAACGATATTTAGTGACTTTCAATAAAAATTTAAGTCTGAGACATGGATTCACCGCATATGTCGCTATACGCACGTTTATATGACGACGAGCTTGGTATGTACCATAAAAATTGTCGTGAAGACGTAAGTTAACCAAGAACACACCCACCCGCTATACACACACACACACACACACACACACACACATATATATATATATATATATATATATATATATGTATATATTATGTGTTATGTATATATGTGTGTGTGTGTGTGTGTGTGTATATTTATATTCATATATTGATAAGGCCCCATTTTCATCATCCACTGTACCAGTCTAGTAACAATACATTGTTTGCCTCAGCCTCAAGTAATCTGTATAAATCTAAGTATATAAATAAGAATATATATATATATATATATATATATATGTAAGTGTATTGTCAGATAATGCTTGAAATTAACTAGATATTTTCTCTCTTTCAGATGCAAAAGTAGATAATGCATTGACACTTCTTACGTTTAAATTTTGTTTCAATTTAGTTTCAAAAATGGCCAAAAAGAAACAGCTTTCACTAGAAACTCGTCAGTCTATTGTTGTTTTGAGAGATGAAGGCTATCCCATACGTGACATTGCAAAGAAATTGAAGATATCATACAAAGGTGTTCACTACACTCTGGCAAGAAGAGAGAAAACTGGATCTAATCAGGACAGAAAGAGAAGAGGAAGACCCAGATGCACAACTACGCAGGAGGATAAGTACATCAGAGTCTCTAGTTTGAGAAACAGACGCCTAACAGGTCCTCAGTTGGCAGCGTCGTTGAACAATACACGCCAGGCATCGGTTTCATCATCAACAGTGAAGAGACGACTCAGGGATGCTGGCCTTACAGGCAGAGTTGCAAAGAAAAAAACACTTTTGAAGCCGGCGAACAAACTGAAAAGGTTACAGTGGGCAAAGCATCACAAAAACTGGACATTAGATGATTGGAAGAGAGTATTATGGACGGATGAGTCTAAGTTTGAGGTGTTTGGATCAAAAAGGAGAACATATGTGAGGCGAAGAGCAAAGAAAGGATGCTTGAAGAGTGCTTAACACCATCAGTCAAACACGGCGGAGGAAATGTAATGATCTGGGGCTGCTTTAGAACTGGTCAGGTGGGTGATTTACACCATGTGCAGGGTATACTGAATCAGCAAGGTTACCATTCAATTCTGCAACGCCATGCCATTCCCTCTGGAGAACGCTTGATTGGTGCCAATTTCGTTATGCAGCTGGACAACGATCCGAAGCATACTTCTAAGTTATGCAAGACCTATCTCGAGAGGAAGCAGTCAACTGGAGTACTGTCTTTGATGGATTGGCCTGCGCAGTCGCCTGATCTTAATCCCATCGAGCTTTTGTGGGAACAGCTTGATCGCAAAGTCCGTGAGAAGTGTCCTACAAGCGCCTCACACCTTTGGGAGGTGTTGGAAGCGTGGAATGAAATTTCACCTGAATATCTGGAGAAACTTACAGAAAGAATGCCTAGGGTCTGTAAAGTTGTCATTGCTGCACATGGTAGATTCTTTGATGAACGGGAGGTTTGAAGAGTGGAACAGTTATTTCAAATCGTATTTGTATTTTGTAACTTCGTTAATGTCATTACTGTATTTTTTTGTCAATTTTATGACCATTTTGTGAATAAAAGTTCCGATTTCTTTCAAAAACTGAAAAAGTTCTTAGTGATTCCAAACTTTTGAACGGTAGTAAAGTCTACTGTTATTTTCTGTTGTCAATTTGGTGCTTTATTTATTTCGGATTAATTGTATTTCTTCTATTGTTAATATTGGGATTCCTTTAAATGTATTGAATTATTTCTTTTTGCTGAGCAAATTAAGGAGAACGTCTCCCTCGCTCTTGCCTTTAATAAGTAATATAATTTAAATAAATGGTGCTACCTGGCAACCCTGCATATATAAATAAATAAAAAATAACTGGCAACCGTTCCAGAAATAAAAAGTGCTATCTGGCAACTCATTTATATCTAACTAAATTATTAAAATAAAAACAATAACTGGCAACTCATCTATATACAAATAAATAAATAAATAGTGCTCTCTGGCAACCCTGCCTTTAATATATAAATAAATAAAAAGGGGTATCTGGCAACTCCAGACCCTCTATATAACAGATGCTGGGCTCCTGGACGCTCATTATACTACGGAATCGGGTGGAATAAAGAACTCTCTCCTCCTCCTCCTTTCTCTCTCTCTCTCTTAGGTTAAGGTTACCCCTTTGTCAGGTCATCCTCCTTTCTCCCCCCAAAGTCCCCCTTCATTGCAATTTAGGGGATAACCCCTCCCCCTTGTTGCATAACTCCTCCCCCTTTTCAACACTTGGTAACATGTGCGAGTCTGCTAAATAAAGTACAGTATAAGTAGTGTAGAAGTATTAGGCGTAGCTAGAGTTAATTTTACATATGTTACCACCTCGGTGGTGTAGTGGTGAGCGTCGCTGACTACGAATCCGTCGGCCCAGAGATCGAGATCCGGTGACAGCAGCCGGCGCGCAGCAAAACCCAGCTGATTATCCTTCCAAACAATAAAGAAATTGGCTGATAGATAAATGGGTACCCTGGGTGGCCTAGTGGTTAAGACGCTGGGCTGTTGGTGGGGCGTGGTTCAGATTCCACGTTAAACTGTAGGTCTAATGTGGGGTGACAAGCTTGACCTTCGTCAGAATGAACAATTCGGGCGGAAGCTAACCAAAGGTTAGTGATATGAGTGGTACCACCAGCTGGATTGATCATTGTCTCACTAGTAATAATCTAAAGGATCAAGTTGTTAGTGTTCATATTCTGCATGATTTCCTTCTTTCTGATCATAGACCGTTAGAATTATTAATTAATTTTACTAACTTATGTGAGACACGACGTAACAAGAACTCAATAGGTAAGAATAATCGCGTCGATTGGTCTAATGTTAATATGCAACAGAGAATAGAATATAAAGACAGAACAGGTCACCTCTTTAATAATTTAGAAATTGTGCATCTTGCCTGTAGTAATCCTTGCTCAAATAATTCTCACTGTAAACTCATAGATAGGTATTACAATAATTTAGTATCCCTGTTAAGAAAAGCAGGAAGACCCCTGATTAAATCTATCAACTATCATACTAAGATTATTCCTGGATGGAATGATTTTATTGCCCCTCTGAAGATGAAATCGAAAGACGCCTACGATTTATGGTACCTTCATGGTAGACCCAGATTAGGACTGGTATACATGAATATGTGTAGAAGTAGGGGTCAGTATAAGGCAGCCATAAGGCGATGTAAACAGGAAGAAGATTCTATTCGAGCATCAAAAGCCTGTGAAGCTCACTTAAATAATGATAACAAATTTTGGAAATTCGTTAAAAATGAAACGGGTGTCAAAAATGTCCTCCCTCCAACAATTGATAGGGTGTCGGGGGAGGATGAAATTGCATGGCTGTGGAAAACCACTACTCAAACATTCTTAATAGTGTGAGTAGGACTAATCTTAAGATAGGCTGCAGCGGAACGCCTGTGGGAGGGACCAGGGAAAATACTTTGATATCAGTTCCTGAAATAAAGAGGTTAATTAAAGAGTTACACTTGTTCTGCGTCTGGGATAGATGACCTATCGAGTATCGAATGAGCACTTAAAATATGCCAATGACGTGGTCTGTTCGCATATATCATTGCTCTTCTCAGCCATGCTTGCTCATAGTTATATCCTTGCAGAGTCCATGAGGGTATATATCTTGCCTCTTGTCAAAAATAAGTATGGGGACATTCTATCCAACAATAACTACAGGTCTACTGCTGTCGCCTCCTGCTTCTCGAAAGTACGAGAGAAACTCTTGTTACACCGATTAAGTGATTACTTATAGACATCTAATCACTTTGATTTTAAAAGGTCCCACTCAACTGATCTCTGTATTCTACTGAAGGAAATTATATTTAAATACATTGACAGTAATTCAACTATTTATAGCTGTTTTGTAGATATAAGTAAGGCATATGATAAAGTGAACAAAAATATTTTATTTAAAAACTCGAAGACATGAAAGTTCCCATGTCTAGTTGCCCGCATATGTAATGTTCCTTGCCTCACAGGCGACTCTGTACATGTGGCAACGCCACAGTGATAGTCAAGGTACCCGAACTGGGAGAAGGGGGGGGGGGCAACCGAGTCCAACAACATATAACACAGACATACTGTATATATTTAAAGGACAGTTGAATGTGCATTCATTGACATACAGGTAATTATATTGTAATGTCTGTGTTCATAAAGATAAACAATTAATATGATCCTATACAGCGTTGAACTCCATATAGTTTACTAGTCTTATACAGTAATAACGGGCATTATACAGTAATAACGTTTCATTATGATTACTGCAAGTCTATATAAACAGCTACCACAATACAACTTTTTATATACTAGTGAATTTGAACCAAAAATAAATATTACACAACCAATTACAATTTTGTTTTGTAATGAAAATTTTAAAATTTTAAATAATCAGTAAGAGAATTAGCTAAATTTGGCCGATGCCAAAATATGGCCGATTCTGCCAATGCCGATGAATCACTACACCACTAGTTTTTATTAATTTTGTTAATTTTGAGTGCCAGGTTCTTTACTGGTAAATATACTTTTCAATTTGATGTAATAACATGTTTTATAGATTTAATGACTCACACATGTTGTTTATACTCTCATGTAATCGCAAGTTTCTTTAAAAATATCATCTTATTTGTTAAACTTTAATACAAAAAATGTCTCTTCTAATTTTTTTTACAGATAAGATAGTATAATGGCTCCAAATAAAGAAATTTCATACAAGAATAAGTTGAAAATTACTGTTCTCTCTAAAGAAGGCAACACTCAAAGACAAATAGTTGCTAAAGCTGGAGTATCATTGTCTACTGTTTCCAAAACACTTTCTCACCACTCACAAACTGGGATGTGAAGAACAAAACAAGTTGAGGATGGAAGCGAAAAACATCAAAAAAGGATGAGTGTATGATAAAAATGAGCAAGCGTAATAGAAAGAACACTGGTGGGTGGGGAAGGGGAATGAGGGAGTGTGGAGGTTGGTTGTGTAATGTCTATTTTTGGTTCAAATTCATTAGTATATAAAAAGTTGTATTGTGGTAGCTGTTCATATAGACTTGCAGTAATCATAATGGAACCCTATCTATACTAATGATTGTGACGGTCGAACTGCCTGCGAACATTCTTTCTTTGTTTCTTATGGCCGGCCAAACCACTGTCTAGATTTGGATGAGACTTGGGGAATAGAATTAACTGAGGCCGGGGAAGAACATAGGCTATGTGGCGTCGGCCGTATAAGATTGCAAACTACATGAAGTTCAACGCTGTTCACGATCATATTAATTGTTTATCCTTATGAACATAGATATTACATTATAATTACCTGTATGTAATGACTACACATTCAATTGTCCTTTAGATATAGAGTATATGTCTGTGTTATATGTTTTTGGACTCGGTTGTTTCCCCTCCATCCCACCTTCACCCCAGTTGGGGTACCTTGACTCTCACTGCGGCGTTGCCACATGTACGGAGTCATCTGTGAGGCGCTGAACATTACATGTGCGGGCAACTGTACATATTAAATTTATTGAAATTTTGATATTCCCACCAATCTTTTACTGCTCGGTGGGGCAATGTACAGTACTATCCGAATGTTTTTGTTCCTCTTGCGGGGTGAGGCAAGGCTCCTTGATCGCTCTCTCTTCTGCTATTTAATGTGTATATTGATGGATTAATTGCATAACTTAATGAGGTTAATTGCATAACTTAATGAGGTTATGCAATTTCATCCTAAAAGCTCTGATCAGCCAGCTGATATCAGTTTGAAAATGAGAGGTGAAGCAATAAAGGAAGTACAAGAAATTAAGTATTTAGGTTTAACTATTACCAGCTCCTTGAGTGATGACTCAGATATAAGAAAATATCGAAGCCTCTGTGCTAAAGTGAATATGACTCTAAGGAACTTCCAGTTCTGTACAAGTGAAGCTATAGACACTCTCTTTCCTACTTTCTGCAGTGATATATTACGGACAGCAACTCTGGCAGAACCCTAAATATGCTATACAACAGGTCTTTTAGACTCCTACAGAAATTGCTCCCGAGATGCTGAGCTTCGCAAATGTTTGCTACCCACAATGTCCCGAGCTTCCCGGAGGTAACAAGGCGTGTTCATTTCAGTCTAATGCAAAGAATTAAAAAATCAACCAACCCGATTAATTATCCAAGCTATTCATCAGTCCTGCCGTATGTCTTCTAAGCTATAGAATTAATGGTGTGAAAACGTCTGTCTGTAGCTGCACTTAACTTCAACATTACTGTACTGTACTATTGTATTTCTCATTAAATGTATTTCTATCCTTAGTCATTGTCACTGTATTCTATTGTCAGTTCGTATTATTAATACATGTCATATGGACTATGTATTAGGGTGTGTCAATTTTAGTAAAGTCAACAATTCAAAAACTACTAATGCTCAAATGATGTCATATTATCTAGCAAACTTAGAAATATCTTTAGTGTTGTTTAAAAAAGCCATTTACCTACTTATATTTGACCATAAAGGTTTGAAATATAACCTAAATATGACTGTAGCATCGTATATCAATGTGCCATTGATATGTGTGGTCAACTTTGGTTATTTTTGGTGTGCAGTATGGTTTCTAAGTTTCACATAGTCACAAATGCTGGAGTTTTGATTGTGAATGCATGGGTTTTCCCTCCTTTTTGACAATTTTGATTACTTCGTAATGTAAATATTGTGTAATTCAAATTATTCGAAATGTTATGTGTGACCCAAACATTCTGTATATTTTGATATGATAGATATATGAAATTGTCATTACTTTGAATAATTAAGTCTTGTACATATAACAACACAACCTTTTATCTGAGTTTATAGGAAGATATTAAGAATTTCAATTAACTTAATTTTATGTAATCATAATCAGTAGGCCTATCCAAATTTCAATGACATTTCTTTTGTTCACAGGTCCACAGGATGAGTCAGAAAGAAATCAGAACCTGAAACAAATCAAGTTGTCACCTAAGTCATTTGGTGGGGACTGGGAGGGAACTTCCCTGCCTGCTGAGATATAGTTTGTTGAGGAGAGAGATGAGTGAGGAAGACAGGAGGAATTACCCAGTTAATGACCTGATTAACAACGGCATTGTTCCAGGGCTAAAGGCCAACGTTCTATTCACAGGACCTGTAATCAACACTGAGGTCAGGATCAGGGCTAAAGTGAAGGCACTGTGGGATGAGGCAGTGAAGGTGTCCATTGGCAATGTGAAGCTAGAGGTCAAAGATAGGTTCATGATGAAACTGGACAAATTGGTGGACATCCTGACCTGTCACGGTGTGATCAGGAGCTGCAGTGAGCTTGGGTGCAACCCTGTCTGCAACAGTGAGGTTCACAATGACTGCAGCTGCAGGAAAGAGCAGAAGATACCAGTGCAGGAGCTTGCCTTCATTAAAGGTCAGAGAGAAAAGGTGGGAAGTGTGGGGGCACACTAGATGGGTCTAGCTGATCACCCTGAGACCAGGAGACAGGAAGCAGTGCTGCAGAGACAGGAGCAGAGAAGGAAGGCCAAGGAGAAGAGGAGGAGAAAGGCAGAGGAGTCAGCCAAGAAAGAAGAGGAGTTGAGGGAAGAGTCACTGCTGGAGATGGAGTTAGAGGAGACTGGAGATATACTGGAGGAGGCAGGGAGGAGAGAGGAGGACGAAGACTTCATACCAGAAGCTGCGACAACTTCTTCCTTGCCTGTGGCTAAGAAGAAGAAATACAACACTGAAGATATCACCAACATAGCTCTGGCTAGCTTGAGACATCACACTGGGCTGAGAGAGACTGCAGAGATTGCCACTGCTGCCTGGATTGATGCTGGTCTTATCACAGAGTTTGACACAGCACTGGTGATTGACCACATCAAGGTGAGGAGGGCTCAGGAGAGACTGACTATGAAGCTGGTCAAGAAGTTTGATGAAGAGATTAGGGAAAATGCCATCACCTGTATCTTCTTTGATGGGAAAAGAGATGACACCAAAGTGATGATGGAAGCTGAGGGCAGTGACAAGCAGTTTCCTGCCCTCATTACGGAAGAACACTACACAGTGTGCAATGAACCAGGTGGGAAATATTTGTGGCATTTTGTACCAGAGGAAGTTGCAGAGGAGAGAAGTCATGCTGAGGTCATTGCTGATCATCTGGTGAACTGGCTAAGAGAGAGAGGAGCAGACCAGACCTTTTTGGCCATAGGAGGTGACAGTACTGATGTGAATACTGGCTGAGAGGGAGGAGTAATGCATTATGTGGAGGCCAAGCTTAGCAGGAAGTTGGTGTGGATTGTCTGTGACTTGCACACTGGGGAGCTGAGTCTCAGACACCAAGTGACTGCACTGGATGGCAAGACATTGAGCAACAACAAGTGGTCTGGGCCCCTAGGGAAGATGTTAGACCCTGCCACTGAGCTGGAGATCAACCCACACTTCAAGAGGATCACTGTTAGTCCTCCTCTACCCCCATCTCAGTCAGGAGGTAGTCAAGGATCTCAGCACAGACCAATCATATGGCTACAGAATCATCACTGCCATCAGATCGGGAGAGGTACCTCAGAGTCTAGCTCTCCTGGGGATTGGGCCAGTCTGTCACAGTAGGTGGCTCACCACGGCTCTAAGGTTCTGCAGATTGTGGATTTCCAAACATGGGCTGAAGGGTAGGAGCCTGAAGAATCTGAGGATAATTGTGGAATTCATAGTGGGAGTCTACATGCAAACTGATTCAACATCAAGTTAAATCACAGCTGGGTGGAGGGTCCCAGGCATGTACTGTACCAGCTGGAGCTGCTCAGAAGTCAGAAGAAGGAGGTGATAGATATAGTGATGCCTACAGTGAAGAGATCAGCCTGGTTATGCACACTCTGAGGCTGTGCTCCAGGCCATGCTGTGCAATGAGGTGGAGGAGGAGAGGAGGGAGGCAGTGAAGAGGATACTGGAAATCAGAGGTGAAGGAGATGAGGACACACAGGTCAGACCCAGGAAGACTCCTGACATCAACCCAGATGCCACCAAACTCTCGGAGCTTAATGACTGGAACTCTGGCGTGACTGAGCCTCCTCTGAACTGCTCCCTCACCACTGCTGCAATCAAGAAGTTTCTGGATAGACCAATGGAAGTTCTTGCATGACCCTCACACACACAGTCAGTAGAGAGGTGTGTAAGGATGACAACTGAAGCAACACAACATGTTTACTCACAAGAGAGGAGGGAGGCGTACATCAGTGACCAGGTGGCCAGTAGGGAGCTCATGTCCAGGAACAAGAGCAAGGCAGACATGGCATCCTCGGGAAAGTTCAAGAAACCTATCTATATTTCTAAGTTTTAATATTGAAATACAATCAAAATGTCTTTAATTGTATGTATGTAAAATGTAGTTATATATGGCATCCTTGACAAAGTTCAAGAAACATATCTATATTTGTTTTAATATTGAAATACAATCAAAATGTCTTTAATTGTATGTAATGCATGTAAAATGTAGTTATATACAATAAAAAAATACTTGCAAAAATTGCTGATTTTTCGTAAACTTCAACTTCAAATATAAGTAGCTAGGAGTGGTCAAATCTGGATTTTAAAGCCATATTTCGATTTAGCACATAAAAATGCATCATTTGGTCACTAGTAGTGTTTGAAAATCTAAAGATTTCACTTTGCTCCCTAAAATTGACACACCCTACTATGTATGGTCTGCCAATAAACATTTTCATTTTCATTTCATTTTCATTGCAAAGGTGCAATGAATCAGTGGTTGTACGGCAAAATATACCTTACCTTACAACCTTACAAAGGTTCCGCGCGATGATTCCTCATTTTGCGAAGGTCAAGCTTGTCGCCCCTCCTCTCGAGTTGGCCTGGTGAAGCAGTGAGTTGGTTTCTTGTGCTCTCCACCTCACATAGCCAGGTACGCCCGGCTCATCGGGGATTGTTCTGAGCCAGGCGTCTAATCTTCTTTTGAAGGTGTCCACTGCAACTCCCTTCGTGTTTCTTAGGTCTTTGGGCAGCTGATTAAACAGTTTTGGTCCTGTCATCACAAAACTATTTTCTTTCAGGGTTAAGGATGTTCCCTGTCTCGCCTTTAATTTGGGAATACGACACAGTCTACCGTTTCTACTTTCCACCGTTGTTTGGGGAGTTATAGAGTTCAGAGTAAGATTAGGGACTAGTTTCTCGATTATTTTCAAAGTGCAAATAATGGTGTATCTCTCTCTTATCCTTTCCAGTGAATATAGGTCTAGTTCGAGTAACCTTTCCCAGTAATTTAGTTCTTTGCACCCGTTGATCTTGGCTGTGAAGCTTCTCTGAATCCCTTCCAGCTGTCTAATGTCTTCTTTTTTATATGGGGATGTTAGGACCGAGCAGTATTCCAATTTGGGTATGATCAGGATTTTCAGTAGAGGAATCATTACATTCCTATCCCTTCGTTTAAAGGTTCTCAATATCTGCCCCGTTATTCTCTTTGCTCTGTTTACTGTTATCCTATTTTGTGTTTCAAATTTCGCATCATCTGTCATTACAACCCCTAAATCTTTTGCCCTAGAATTTCTCTGAATTTCCTCTCCATTTGGGGTATAATATTCCATGGATTTTAGGTCTTCTCTTTTCCCGTACCATAACAGCTGAATTTTCTCAGTGATAAACTTCATATTGTTGTCTTCCGTCCACTTGTAGATTCTGTTTATGTCGGTTTGTAGAGATCCTATATCTTCTGGGTTTCTTATTTTTCTACTGATCTTTGTGTCATCGGCAAAGGATGTTACTGTGCTGTCTCTGGTAACGTCCTCATCTATGTCAGTTTGCATGATTATGAAGAGTAGTGAATATATATATATATATATATATATATATATACACATTGCCATACAACCACTGATTGATTGCACCGGTACTTGTAGGTTATCTCCCCCACCCCCACCAATTTTGATAATATTTTCGTTAAAACTAATGAAAATATCACGACTTAACGTAACCAATTATCAAAGGCGTACAGTTGATCTATTAGTAAATAGTAAATACCATTCCAGAAACAATGTTATAATTAATAATAGATCAACTGTACACCCTTGATAATTGGTTAGGTTAAGTCGTGATATTTTCGTTAGTTTTAACGAAAATATTCTGTCAAAATTGGTGGGGGTGGGAGATAACCTACAAGTACCATTGCACTTTTTGTGCGTGGGTTCACCTAGTCTGAATGGCCCCTTAAATTTATACGCACAATTTTCTCGGCTTGCTTCAAGCCCAATTTTAATTTTCTAACTTTTAATGTTAGATTACCTTCAGCTGACAAGAGGGGATATTGTCAGGTAGTTTCGAAAAAATACAATCCCTCATATAAATTTTGTTTCACAAAATTAAAAGTTTGCATACAATTGACTGGTGTTTCCGAGTTAGTTTTTGCAGTGATACAATTTTTAAGTCATTAATAAATTTTGACTGGCGAATAATGTTTCTTAATTCAAGTAATTGAATCCAGTGATCAAAGGCGTTATACAAAAGGATTTTTTATACGTGATTCAAGAAACATCAATTAAGTAAAATTCCTTCAAATAAAAGTTTACTTAAAAAAGTACGCAAATTTGGTTTTATACTGTAAGTTCCGCGTGAGTATCGTAGATATTCGAGAAAAAAATTCGCCAAAGAAATATTGCAACCCTAACTTTACAAAAGTTTTGCGCGAGCTCCGCAGATTTTCTCTGAAAAAAAAATCGCTCACGATATTATTTCAACACGAAATTTGGAAAATTATTCGCAGAGTCACAAGCAAAATACATTTAAAAATTTGAACATAAAGCAGTGAGAATGACAAAATATTCGAAGAAAGGACACGAGTTATCATTTAATTTTTAAGCCAAAACAAGGCCACTTATCTTAAAGAGACGTGAACTGTAACTTCATTTTAGAACCCAGACAAGGCCACTTATCGCTTAACCGATTAGTGCCGAGCGTCACTTTACTGATTTTGTTCTGGCTAACGCCAGACGATTTTATTCAGTCTCGGGAAAGACCTCGGCACTCGGATAAGCAAACATCGTTTAAAGAACAGGAACTGTAACTGAGGCATACACTGAGGGAAGAGGAAAAGGAGAGAGAAATAATAAAGGAAATTCCAAAATACTTCCATAGCTATGTGAAAAGAAAAACAAAAACGTGCGCCACTATTGGCCCTTAAAGAAAGGAAATGATGAACTAACGGACGATCTAAAATCAGTCTTCATTTATTAGGGTTGTTTAACCTCCTTCGCAACATCTAATGTCATATGACGGAGGGGACCTACAGCTTTACGTGGGATCCGAACCACGGGTCGCTACATAATCTGAGCGCGGAGGACGGTCTCCCATGTAATTACTACCCATATCCAATGTCGCTTAACTTCGCTGATCGCCGGGAAGCGGTGTTACGACATTGGCCATGACGTAGCCCAAATCAGTCTTCAGTATACCAAAAAGTGCAAAGCGATACCTGACATACATGCATTCTTTGAAGAGAAATTGCAAGGAGATTGTATAAAAGATTTTTATTTTACCCCAAAAGATGTAACGAGAGCTATATGACAAATGACATCACATTCAGCTGCAGGTCCAGACAAATGGAACCCACTACTGATTAAAAACTGTAAAAATGAAATAGCTACACCCTTATACTGGATATGGATAAAATCCCTAGACACGGGAAATACTGAGCATCTTGAAAAGAACAAACATTTTCCCTACATAAAAAGGAGGGGATACATCTCACGCAAAGAACTATCGACTAGTGCAGAGCTTTCCAAACTTTTCACGTTGGCGACACACTAATTAATTTTTGTTATCAAATATCAAATATCAGATAATTTTTCAGTAGGTGGTTTATCTTGTAGCCGATTTTGTTGATACAAAAATCAAAATTTTCAAAATACAAAAAAATTGAAAATAATTAACTAAATTTGGCGACACACCTGGGATGTATTGGACACACACTAATGTGTCGCGACAAACAATTTCGAAAGCTCTGGACTAGTGTCATTGAAAAGACACCTCACCATAGTATTTGAAGGAATAGTTAGAGGAAAATCTGTGACTTCTTGGAGACACTGGAAAGATTCAACGAAAATCATCAAGGATTCCGATCAGGAAGATCATGCCTATCTCAACTTATAGAGCACTATAACAATATACTAGATGCACTGGAAAGCAATGAAAACTACGATGGCATATACACGGATTTTGCTAAAGCGTTCGACAAATATGATCATGGTATAATAGCACATAAAATGAAACATATGGGAATAACAGGCAAAGTGCGAAAATGAATCTACAACTTCCTCAGAAAACGTCTACAAGTCGTTAAAATTGCAGAGGGACACGAAAAAAATATAATATACAAATGGTCAGAAGACAACAACATGACATTTAACAACTCTTGAGATATGGTAGAAATAAAGAACTTAAACAGACTGCATATTATGCTCCAGATAGACAGCAAATTCAGAGAAGTGCGAAAGCGATCGATTTGAAGATTATAATGACCGATGATGCAAAATTCGAGACACAAAACCAGATAGCCATAAACAAAGCAAAGCAAAGCAAAGCAAAAGCAAAGCAAAAAGAGTCGCGGGACAGATACTAAGAACGTTCAAAATAAGAGACAAGACAGTGATGATTTTTCTGCTGAAAACACTGATCATACAAAAACTTGAATACTACTCAGTCTTGACGTCTCCATACAAGAAAGAAGAAATTAATAAATTAGAAAATATTCAGGGACATTTCACAGCCAAGATTGATGGCTGCAAAGAACTTGTGAAAAAACTATATAGGGCTATGGGTTGATTGCCTGTTACCCTCATCCGTTGGAAATTTCCAGCAGATTTCAGTGGAGAGTTAACGACAAAAGCCCTACGTTTTTTCGTTAGAGAGTTATGTATATGTAGGTCTTCAAAGGACCTCTTTATGTTTATTTGCCTTCGGTATTTGCGCTGCCTAATGGTAAAGAAAGAAATTGCCTTACCTTATTATTTCGTTGAGCCTCGCTTCTGTTCGTAGGACGCGACCATCTCTTTCGGTTTATTTGCTATAGGCATTCACTACACGTAAATACCTGAAGGAATAGGTCTATCCTTTTTCTAGTTATTAGGTTTTATATTATGAGGATTTCACTCAGAACTTATAGGGAGATAAAGTACATCTTCCTTGCTTAAAGCATCGCTGTAACATAAGCAAGCTCCGAGAGAGCCGCTAATATAATATATATCTTCGTATTTTATTATTTGCTGATTTTGGAAAGTTCGTTGACTCTTCTCTCGAAGTAATTTTCACGAGTCAGCAATGGAGAATTTTGGATACGAAATAATAAATTTGGTTTTCTTGTTGTCATGCAGGCCCAATGCCTATATATGGGGTTCTATGTATGGTAATTAATTTCATTCCCAATAGGCTATATCGCCAATCCCGAGGCAATTTTGTAGATATTTAATTCAATTAATTAATAATTTATATTTAATTAAAAAGTAAAGGTACCACATACGATACCATGTTGTAAGCATGTATAGTTTTTCCATAGAACTCAACTACTGGGAAAGACTACATACTGTGAACTAAATCTGTACTCCCCGGAAAGAAGAAGAGAAAGGTACACCATAATCTACATATGGAAATAATCGAAAAACTGGTATCAAACCTCAAACTAAACCCGATTACCATCCAAACAACACTGGAAAATAGGAAAGGCAGAGTATGTAGTGTTCCCAAATTAAAGGCCCGCAAGGGATCTCTTCAACACTGAAGAAAAATAGCTTGGTTGTCATGGGGGTGGGGGGCTAAGGCTTTTTAACCAGTTTCTAAAGAACCTCAGAAACTTTGCAGGGGTCAAAGTTGAAGTCTTCAAAAGAAGACCAAATGCCTGGCTCATGACGGTACCAGATGAGCTAGATGTACATGGCTATGTGCGGTGGAGAGCGCAAGAGAGCAAACCGTCCCACACCAATCCAGAACTAGAGGCGTGGCCACCAGCTTGGCCTTCGTGTGAAGAGAGAGCAACGCAAGGAACTACAACGATGTTAACTAGGTGTATATGTATATGTTACATACAGACCGTGCATGGAACAAGGAACTCTTCTGGGAAAATTAAATCCACTATAGTCTGAATAAGTAATAGTAGATGACAAACACTAGTTTTTTTCGATGTACCGCCCATTCGTGCCAAAGTGAAGTGTGTGTGTGTGTGTGTGTGTGTGTATATATATAAAGTATTGCATTATGGAATTGGGTTCCATATGTAGTAAGTTAATTTGAGTGTTATTAAATGGGGCAAATTCTCCGAGGAGGGCTTGTGTGTTCTGTATGAATTGAGGCATTGTTCCTTTTCGTAAAGGCTTCAGAAAACATATTCGAGGCTTAAGGAAATTACTTTCGCAGAGCTGTTCGAATGAGCTTCGTTCAAATTATTTCCTTTCAACCCTCTTTCATCAAATGAAGCCCTTTCTTCTTCCTTCGAACCCAAAGTCAGCTTCACCGCAATCATTGTTTCTTTTCATTGAAAACACTGAAATATGATATATATATATATATATATAATAATATATATATATTATATATATATATATTATATATATGAGATCATACCTAATTTTAGTGTGCAGTGATAACCAATTTGCGCAGTAATAATTTCAATTTGTGCAGTGATAAATTGAAAATCTGTGCAGTTGATTATCACTGCACACTAAAATTAGGTATGGAGGAGATTATAGACACCAATCAACCAGGGGAAGTACTCCCGGAGGGGGACGTTTGGCAAGAGACAGGGAGTATTGGAACACTTGTTTCTCCTGTCACTGTCCTCGTTAGCTGATCTTTTTCATGTCTTACCTACCCTGTGAGCAGTCCATCATGCTTTCAAACACACATATCACCCTCTATTCCTTGCTACACGTACATGCATCAGTACCTAATCTTTTCAAAATAAAAAAAATAGCAACCTTTTTAAGTCTCAAAGACCTTTATTTTGGCTCTATGATTTTCCTGCTATGGGAGTCGTTTTTGTAAGCATTCCCCCTTGGCCCCTTCTTCCTACATTAAAAAATAGAAAATTCAATTTAAACGAAGTTTAGTTAATAAATTCGCGGAATCGCCATTACTGTGTTTTCAATTAAACAATTCCGTGAATTTATTGACTGGATCTCGTGTATATACAGTAGTTGGGGTTGTATCAATATAAAAATTTTACCGATACCAGTTAATCGAACGATATGATATAGATCACTGATTATTATTTCCCCCCATATACGAGGGCCACTCAATATATTTTGCCCCACTTTTTTTTCTTTCCAAGCTTCCTTGTAAGTTCCAGAAATTTTGTACACAAGTAGTTACATACCTTTTTTAA
Source organism: Bathynomus jamesi (assembly GCA_023014485.1). Classification (NCBI taxonomy): domain Eukaryota; kingdom Metazoa; phylum Arthropoda; class Malacostraca; order Isopoda; family Cirolanidae; genus Bathynomus; species Bathynomus jamesi. The sequence goes on along the minus strand of JAJOZX010000204.1, from coordinate 1,199,706 downwards.
AAGTTTTTATTTTTCCACATAGTCTCCATCCTTTTCTAAGGCTTTCCTCCACCTCGAAACAAGGGCCTTTATTCCTTGCTGGTAAAAGTCCGCTGGCTTCCGCTGGAGCCACTTCTTAACCTCCTCAACAACCTCATCGTCACTCTGAAACTTTCTTCCACGAATAACATCCTTCATTGGCCCAAACAAATGGAAGTCTGTAGGTGCCAGATCCGGGCTGTAAGGAGGGTGGGGTAACACAGTCAAGCGCATTTTTGTGATAGCCTCTCTTGTTTGCAAACTTTTGTGTGGTCTTGCGTTATCATGCAAAAGAAGGACGTCTTTCAGTTTTCTCTCCGGTCGAACTCGCTTTATACGTCTCTGGAGTCTCTGCAGGGTAGCAAAACTAGCAATATATGCCTATGAGTTGATTGTTTGTCCTTTCTTCATAATGTCCACCAGAATCACCCCTTTCATGTCCCAGAAGATGGTGGCCATAACCTTTCCTGCAGAGGGAGCCATTTTGAACTTTTTCTTGCGTGAGGAGACTGCGTGATGCCACTACATGGATTGGCTTTTTGTTTCAGGTTCAAAGTGGTGTACCCAAGTCTCATCCCCAGTCAAAATTCGTGAAAGGAAGTCATCCCCTTCTGTCTCGTATCGAACCAACGACTCAGAAGCAATTTCTTTTCTTTTGGGTTTTGTGATCTTCAGTCAGTTCGCGAGGAACAAACCGTGAACACACTTTTGAGTATCCCAGTTGCTGAATTATCGTATTCACACTTCCTTCACTAATTCCTAGCTCCAGTGATAGCGCCTTGTATGTGACGCGCCTATTTGATCAAATGATGCTGTTAGCACGTTGCACAGTGTGAGATGTCAAAGCCGATGCCGGGCGACCGCTGCGTGGTTCACCATTGAGGCTGGCTCTCCCTCTCTCCGATGATCTTACACGTTTAGACCAGCGTCCAACTGTGCTTCGATGAACAACAGCATCTCCGTAAACGTTTTGCAGACGTTTGTGAATATTTCCAACTGTTTCCTTCTCTGCGGTTAAGAACTCAATAACAGCTCTCTGTTTACGACACACATCACTGTCAGACGCCATTTTCGAAACTGCGGTAACCATCGGTTTTATAGAAAGGCGTTTGAAAGCGGTTTTATACAAGGAGGGGAGGTTCAAACTGGAAAAATCCGGTTATGTGAAGCGCAGAAAGTTTAAACTTACTGCCCAAAAGACATTTCAGCACCATGGCCTATTATTTACCCCTAGTATATTTTTTTTAAAAGAAGTTCATATGCATATTTCATTGTACAATATTTCAAAATTCAAGAAAATAAGTGGTTATATCAGTGTTTCCCAACGTTCGTCCCACCGGTGTGTCGAGTAGTATGGTCCATTTAAGGCGAGGGAGTGCCAGTTTCAGTGCCAATTGAGGGGAAAGGGGTGATGGGAGTAATGGAAAACGAGGGGAGTGCCACTGACGGGAGTGAGAGTAAATGAGCGGAAAAGGAGAAAAAGAAAAATTTTAATCTTTCTAGTCCACAATTGCGTAAACATATACTCTGAAAAGGAGGAAGGGGTATAAGATAAAGAGGATGGTCATAAGGGAATAAATAAATAAAAATATAAATAAATTTAAAAATTATATATATATGGTGGTGGAGAGTGGCAGAACATTTTTTAAGCTTTTCTCACTGGGCTACAAAAGCAGATCGGGAAGTGGTGGTGGTGGTGGTGGTGGGGGGGGGAATTAAGGCAGGCGTGTGCTGCCAATTTCTTAACAACCGGTTCTGATACAGATAGGGGTGTAAATCGGCGAGCGTCAATGGCGCGAGTCATTAAGCTAGGGGGGTCTGGGGTGAGCGGTAGCTCCCCCAGCGGGGTCCGGACCAACGCATTTTAGCTTTTCCAAACAACATTTTGTAACATTTTGGCAGAAATTATTTAACATATTCTTTATACTCACTAATGACATAATTATCTAAAAATAAACTAATTTTTCATCAAAAAATAAATAAATATTGAAACGACCACTGGATTAAGGATACTATGGATCCGGATGTTCCCTAATCAGGCCACCATCCCCGTGTGGTCTGAAATAACACTAGCATTATCTATATATAAATATTCAATGTAAATTTCATATTTACATTTAGGATAAACAGTTCTAACTGTGGCATATGTGCATGTATTATATGTATTTATATGGCCTCCAAGACAATGCTCCCAAGACAACTCCCAAGACAATTCTATTTTTACAAACTATGAAAGTTCCTTGTTGCCCAGTACCCTAAAATTTCATTTACTGGGCGATAAATTTTTTTCACTGGGTGACATTCATGTCGCCCATTCACTAGGTTAAAAAATGCTCTGGAGAGTGGAGAGAATGGTGAGTGAAGGTAAGATAAAGGGATGTTGATAATGGCTAAAAAAAATATATATATATATATATATATATATATAATATATATATAATATATATATATATATATATATATATATATATATGTGGTGATAAAGGAGTGGGAGGAATAGGGGTAAGATAAGGATGATGATGATGATGATGATGATGATAAGGGGTAATGGTGAGTGGGGATAATGGGGATGGGGGTGTGGAGAGAAAATAAAAAATAAAATAAAAAATACATGGTTGGGTGAGTGGGGAAAATGGGTGAGTGAGGCCAAGATAAAGGGATGGCGATAATGGATAGAAAATAAATAAATATATAAATATATATATATATATATATATATATATATATATATATATATATATTTAGTTGCTTGTACCCTGTGGTGAATGGACGTGCTGTTTTGCTCTCTATTTAACATCCAAATTAGAAGGGAATAATCTACTCGGCGGTTTATTCTGTTCGCACCCGAAAGTGTATAAAGTATAAGTGAATCCGTGCATATAAATTATAAAGTGAAATTCATTAAAATTAAGAAAGTGCAATAAGTTTACATAATTTACCACCAGTTTTAACGTATATACTCAAAACGAAATACGGTTGGCATTCGAGAAAGTTTGAAACAAGGCAGGAAAAAGGTCATAAAACGCAAAGGTCAGAAAACCCTCGAAATACCCTCGACCATCGAAAGGAAAGAAATAGAAATAAAAATAAATTAATAAAGAATTTGTGTGGGTATTTCTTTTTACGTTAATTAAGGAATAGCATGGCTATGGGTCCAAATTCTCACTTAATCTGTAATTTGTGTAATCTGGAAACAACGGAAAACTCGGCGATTAGGTGTGATTTCTGCCAACGACTGAATGACTTTATCTGCATGAATTGGAATGCTAGGGAAATAACTCTTGTCTCGAACGCGAAACACCTCGTGGGGATTAAATTTCTATGTGGCGCATGTACACAGACCGTAAATTCTTTCGCGGTCTTTAAAGAAATGGAGATAGCAGACTCGAAAGTTACAAAAAAGAATAAAATAATGGGGACACATGGGTCCGGAATGGTCCCAACGAAAAACCGGGTGGATGAGAGAGAAGACGAAATAACGAATAACAGCATAATAACGAACAACAATTTAATAACGAATAACGATAAAAACAATATAATACGGAAGGAAGACATAGATGAAAGAAAAGAAATAAGTAAAAGTTGCGAAGTAGTCAAACGGTCCAACGAGCGAAATGATATAAAAATAATAACTAAAAACGTAGAAAATAAAGATCCAAAGAAAAATAATGCTAATGCCAAAATTAAGAACTTTGAAAATAATAAGAAAAGAAGCAGAAGCGTAGAAAATATTGTATGTAAATACTACGCGAAAGGGAACTGCAGATATCGGGATGGGCAATGCATATATGCACATCCCACATTATGCAAAACGCATTACACAAGTGGATACTGCAAATTTGATAAGAAATGCATGTTTCACCATCTTACGGTGTGCAACACTTATGCAAGATATGGGAGTTGCAAATACAGAAAAAAATGCCGATACCACCACCCTCAAAGGAACGCAACGAGTGAACAGAAAAAACGAACATCAAAGAAGAGTGCCAATTTTTTAGACGCAGCCAACACATTTCAGCTGCTGAATACTATCCAGCAATTACAAAACCAGCTGACAAATATAAATATAGGAATCCGAGAGCCGAGCCGGACAGAAGGTACGAACAAAGGCACTTCATGCGTTATCGGGACAATAGGTACCGACAAAGATAAAAAGAGGTAAATTCTCGGAGGACCACAAGGCACCGAAACCGGCACCCCCATTGGAAAACAAATCGGAACCACCTATATGCGAAAAAGAAAGAAAAAATTAAAATAATCCTAGCCAACATACAGGGCCTTAAATCAAACCACTCCACGAACAAAGTTGTATACCTGAAAGGACTCATGCAAGAAGCCGAAGCAGACTCTGCATGCCTCATGGAAACTCATCTAAAGGACTGCCAGGCGAACTGTGAAAATTGTGAGTCCTGTATTGACAAAAAGGAAATACAAATTGACAACTATAACATCCTCCGAGCCGACAGAACAGTGAGACGTAAAGGAGGATGTGCTATTTACACACGCGAAAGGCACATAGCAGAAATGGCTATAAGTACCTCAAACAGCTACGTAGAATGTGTAGCAGCAAAAATTGAAAAATTAAATATGGTACTAATTGTAATGTACAGACCCCAAACACGCCAACCTCAAATTTTTCAGATTCCATTACAGATGTAAGAAACTTGGTAAAAGATCTACACTCTCCAACCCCAAATATTTTTCTCTGTGGTGATTTTAATTTCCTATTCCTGAAATATAAAAGCATAGGAAAAAATATATGTATACACCAGGACAAAGGGGGCACACGAGAATGCCAGGAGCAGGTAAAAATGCTACTAGCTTTAGCTGATGAATTTATGTTAACGCAAGAAATAACAGAAAACACAAGAAAAAACAATTGCCTAGATTTGGTATTTACAAACAACAGTAATCTAATTGATAATGTAGAAATATCCCCAACTATGATATCGGACCACAACATCATTGAAATAACAACTAATATAAAGGCAACAGGAAAGGAAAGAACACGCACAACAGAAAGAAGCAAATTCGAATTTTTTTATTTTCACTCCAAAGCTATAAACTGGGAAGATGTGACATCCAGCATGGAAGTAATAGATTGGAAAACCATTTTCGAGGCCAAGACAACGGAGGAGATGCTAATGACGTTAAAGGAGAAGACGTTAGAAATTGTGGAAAAACATGTCCCAAAGATACAACAAAGAGGAAAGAGAAGCAGGTTCGAAAGACAAAAGAGGGCATTGTTTCGAAAGAGAAAAAGAGTGACTGCAAAATTAAGTAATTGTAAAGATAACAACATCAGAAAAATATTAAATAATAAACTGCAAAGTATCGATGTCGTCATACAGGAACTAATCGAGAAGCATACAGAAAAAGAAGACGACGACGCTATAGAAGCGATAAAGGCTAACTCAAAATACTTCTATAATTTCGCAAAAAGAAAGTCGAAAAACCATGACACTATCGGACCTTTAAAAAATGAGAACAGTGCTTTATCTGATAACACTAGGCAACAAAGATTTTGTTACAGAAGACCAAATATGTGCTCCTAGCTAATTTCGGTATGCTGATTTCAAATCTATAATTAGATTTTTTCTATCACGTCTAGATTTTGTGTAAAATGCAAATCACTTTTAGTAAAATTTTCTACCACGTCCAGATTTTGGTTTAATCGGCTTAATGCCAATATATGAAACTTGCTTTTCAAGTTTAAAGCAATTTTTTTTTGCCAACTATATACAAATTCGAACAATTTTGATAAATAAAATTTATCCCGAGTCGCTACGTGACAGTCAAGCAGAACGGTGTTGAAGCTCTCTGCTGATGAGCAAGTGACAGGTTGTGGTGACTTGTGTGTTTTTATAGCATTTGTTTTGTACTACGGTGTGTATTTCTTTTTATTTTGCACATCGTAATAATTACTTTCTACGTTTTTTCAGATATTGTATGGTAATTCAAAATGGCATCAAATAGACGTGCTTGTGTAAATCACCCAAACAACTTCTGCTTTGTCTGTGGACAATATACACCTAAGCCACAACGTAGAAACATAACAACAAAGATTAAACTTGCCTACAAGTGTTATTTTTGACTGTAAGTTAGGAGACCAACAGAGGGACTGGGCACCACATATTTGCTGTGCACAGTGCAATGCAATGTTAATAGCTTGGATGAATGGTAAAAGAAAAGCTATGCCGTTCTCAGTCCCCATGGTTTGGCGTGAGCCGAAAAATCACTTCAATGATTGTTATTTTTTTTGACAAAGATTGCTGGTTTCACAAAGAAAAACAAATCAAAGATCACGTACCCAAACTGCGAATCAGCAATGAAACCAGTACCACATGATGAAACAAATCCACCACCAGTTCCACCAGCAACGATAACAGACAGCAGTTCATCTGAAGATTCTGCTAGTGATATAGAAACAGGGAAAGATGGCATATATGTTCCAGATGCAAATATTTCCCCACATTTGTTAAGTCAAGCGGAGTTAAATGACTTAGTGCGCGATTTGGAATTACCAAAAGAAAAGGCAGAGTTGCTTGGTTCAAGACTTCAAGAATTTAATCTTCTCCAACCAAACACCAAAGTTTCCCATTTCCGCCATCGCCATTTGCAGTTTTCATCATTTTACTTACAGGAAGAAAACGTTTGTTTCTGCCACGATATCAGTGGTCTGATGCAAGGGATTGGCTGTCGCTATGATCCAAAAGAATGGAGACTGTTCATTGACTCTAGTAAAGCTAGCCTTAAAGCTGTATTACTGCACAACGGCAATGAAAAACCTTCAATACCTGTAGCACATGCCACTGGCCTTAATGAGACTTATGAATCGATGAAACTGCTGCTAAGACTCATCAAATATAAGGACCACACATGGAATATTTGTGGCGACCTTAAAGTTGTATCATTACTTCTTGGGTTACAGTTGGGCTACACAAAGCATATGTGCTTTTTGTGTCTATGGAACAGCAGAGATGACAAGAACCACTACAAAAAACATGATTGGCCATCTAGAACTGAACATGTTGTTGGTAAATACAATGTGAAACACCCAGCACTTATTGACCCTCAGAAAGTACATCTTCCACCACTTCACATTAAACTTGGCCTTATGAAAAATTTCGTGAAGGGTATGGATCATCAAGGTAGTGGTTTCCAATATTTAAAGGATAAATTCAAAGGAATATTGACAGATGCTAAGCTAGAAGCTGGAGTTTTCACTGGGCCACAGATCCGCAGTTTCATCCACGACTCATCGTTTCCATCTAACCTAAATGAGAATGAACTAGGAGCATGGACATCTTTCGTTGAAGTTGTCAAAAATTTTCTTGGAAACCACAAAGCTGAAAACCACCGTAAACTCGTAGAAAACATGCTTAAATCTTATGAAATAATGGGATGCAGAATGTCTTTGAAAATTCATTTTTTACATTCTCATCTTGACTTCTTCCCGGCCAACCTTGGGGCTGTAAGTGACGAGCATGGTGAGCGCTTCCACCAACAGATCTCAGTTATGGAAAACAGATACCAAGGTAATTTCAACCCAAATATGATGGGAGATTATTGTTGGTTCCTGCAGAAGGAGAGCTCGTCATCCTACAAGCGACAAAGGAAGAGGACACACCAAAGTTTCACTTAAGAACAGGAATTTGCCTTTCAGTAGTAACAACAAAATACTAACGCGCTTTGGGTGGATGGTTGGGCGCAGGGGTGGTAACTCCGCCAGCGGAATTCCGCTGTCTGTCTTAAGCCAGAATAAAGGAGGAAAGACATCCCTGTTCACTAATTATTTAAGTATGCTTAACATAAAACGTGGCACGGAAAAGTAGCTTAGACGGCTTTCGTAATAGAAGCGGGTGAGAAAAAAAATGAAAAATAGGGTTTTCGGTTACACAAAATCTGGACGGATAGAGATTTTGATATCAGATCTGAAATCAGCATCAGCGCTTTAGTAGGAATCAGTAGTTCACGTGTCTGTAACAAAAAAAAAGTTGAAATTTGTTGCCTAGTGTAATCTAACAGAAGTATCTGAAATATTAAGAGCTCAGTACGAATCATCTTTCAGTATCCCAAAAACTGACAAATTGATATGCGATAGGAACACGTTCTTTGAAGAAGAACCACAAGGGGAAAGTATAACGGATTTCGACTTTACGATGGATGATATTACACAAGCCATAAAGAAACTAAAAACACACTCAGCGGCAGGACCGGATAAATGAAATGCCACACTGATCAAAAACTGCAAGAATGCAATCGTTGAGCCCCTATACTGGATATGGAGACGATCACTAGACACGGGAGAAATACCGGGCATCCTGAAGAGCGCGAACATAGTCCCAATATATAAAGGAGGAGATCGATCCGAGGCAAAAAACTATAGGCCAGTATCGCTTACATCCCATCTCACTAAAATATTTGAAAGAATAGTTAGAAAATCTATGACTTTTTGGAAACTCAGAAAAAATTAAATGATAACCAACACGGGTTTCGGTCAGGCAGATCATGCCTATCACAACTAATGGAACACTACAACAACATTATTGATTTACTTGAAAGTAATGAGAACTATGATGTACTATACACAGACTTTGCTAAAGCGTTCGACAAGTGTGACCACGGAATCATAATAATACATAAACTGAAATATATGGGAATAACAGGAGAAGTAGGGAAATGGATATATAATTTCCTTAGTGAGCGGCGGCAAGTCTTTACAGTACAAGGAGTATCTTCATCAAAATCAGAGGTCCTCAGCTCAGTACCACAAGGAACAGTATTAGCCCCACTACTCTTCATAATCATGCTAACTGACATAGATGAGGACGTTACCAGAGACAGCACAGTAACATCCTTTGCTGATGACACAAAGATCAGTAGAAAAATAAGAAACCCAGAATCTACAAGTGGATGGAAGACAACAATATGAAGTTTAACACCGAGAAATTTCAGCTATTATGGTACGGAAAAAGAGAAGACCTAAAATCCATGGAATATTATACCCCAAATGGACAGGAAATTCAGAGAAATTCCAGAGCAAAAGATTTAGGGGTTGTAATGACTGATGATGCGAAATTTGAAACACAAAATAAAATAGCAGTAAACAGAGCAAAGAGAATAACGGGACAGATATTGAGAACCTTTAAACGAAGGGATGGGAATGTAATGATTCCTCTACTGAAAACCCTGATCATACCCAAATTGGAATACTGCTCGGTCCTAACATCCCCATATAAAAAAGAAGACATTAGACAGCTGGAAGGGATCCAAAGAAGCTTCACAGTCAAGATCAATGGGTGCAAAGAACTAAATTACTGGGAAAGATTACGCGAACTAGACCTATATTCACTGGAAAGGATAAGAGAGAGATACACCATTATTTACACTTTGAAAATAATGGAGAAACTAGTCCCTAATCTAATTCTGAACCCTATAACTCCCCAAACAACGGTGAAAAGTAGAAACGGTAGACTGTGTCGTATTCCCAAATTGAAGGCGAGAGAGAGAACATCCTTAATCCTGAAAGAAAATAGTTTTGTAGTGAGAGGACCAAAACTGTTTAATCAGATGCCCAAAGACCTAAGAAACACGAAGGGAGTTGCAGTGGACATCTTCAAAAGAAGACTAGACGCCTGGCTCAGAACAATCCCCGATGAACCGGGCGTACCTGGCTATGTGAGGTGGAGAGAGCAAGAATCCAATTCACTACTTCACCAGTCCAACTCCAGAGGAGGGGCGATAAGCTTGACCTTCGCGAAATGAGAAATCATCGCGCGGAACCTTTGTAAGGTTGTAAGGTAAGGTAAGGTATATATACAGGGTGTCCGAGAATTATCTGTACAATTTTTTTTGGCTGTTATTAAAAGTCAACCATGAAGTATAGAAATTCCAGTGTTGTCCCATTTCACAGAGAATCTCATTAAATTTTTTCTGATACCACGTTTTGACAAGTTTTTTAGAAATGTACGCGGGTGACAGACATTGATGATTTAAAAGCAAGAATCACAGCTGCTATTGAGCGAATTGATGTGGATATGCTGCAGCGTACATGGCAACATTTGGAGTATCGATTGGATGTTTTGCGAATCACTAATGGTGCACATATCGAATGTTTGTAACAACGTTACTTTAATAAAAGAAACTTTTGAAAATACAGATTCTAAATAATCTTGTTTAAGAATTTTACGTGTGTTATCAAGAATTTTATTAAAAGATGAAATTGTACAGATAACGTTCGAACACACTGGAATTTCTAAAAAACTTGTCAAAACTTTTATCAGAAAAACCTTAATGAGATTCTCTGTAAAATGGGATAACACTGGAATTTCTACACTTCATGGTTGACTTTTAATAACAGCCAAAAATTGTACAGATAATTCTCGGACACCCTGTGTATATATATATATATATATATATATATATATATATATATATATATATATATATAATTACACCAACCAGAAAGGGAAAAATATAAAATTAATTATAAAACAGTGATTTTTATGGATTTTTATCTCGAATGTTGAAATCTGAGCAATAGTTTGCCTTTGCCAACTGCCAGACGTACGACAGCTACCATGTCTCTTTTCGTGTTTTATGCCTTCACACAGTCATTTTAACCTTAGCTCTTCCGCAGGACGGAAGTTTTATAACATTTTTAGATATTTTAATTAGTTTATGGCTTTGAAAAGGGCTTGGTTGTGACCAGCCGAAATTAATTAACCTTTTTATACACTGTTTCATAATTAATTTTATATTTTTTCCTTGCGAGTTGGTGTAATTTTATATTGTTGCGGTGACTGCAATTAAAGTTTATATATATATATATATATATATATATATATATATATATATATATATATATAGGGTGTCCCATAGGTCTGGAAAAGAAGTACTTCATGTTTTTCCGTTTATGCAAGTGCCCATGATGTCTTTGAGTAAGGAAGAACGCGTCCAAGTAATTCTGCTCGTAGGAAATCAGAGTCAGAGGGAGGTCGCTGAGGAATTTAACAGATTGCATCCGGACCGCGAGCCGATAACACACAGCTGTGTCGGCAAACTTGTAGCAAAGTTCAGGGAAACGGGATCCATAGGAGACAAACCACGCAGTGGACCTCCGAGGACGTCCACCGACGATGACACAGCCGCTACCATCCTCGCTCATTTCACAAACAGTCCCCAAAAGACTCTTCAGCGTTTTTTTTGCCGTTTTTATCATTTTGCCCTATGGTTCCAGACTTACGGGACACCCTATATATATATATATATATATATATATGGTGGAGGGGGGAGTGGGGAGAATGGAGGTAAAATACGGATGATGATGGTGAGGGTTAATGGTGAGTTGGGGTGATGGGGATGGTGGTGATAAGCGAGAAAAAATTATGGCAGTGGGTGAGTTGGGGAAATGGGTGATTGGAGTTCAGTGAAAGGGATGGCGATAAGGGAGAAAAATAAATAAATAAAAATAAATATAATATGTGTGACGTCATATTATGAACTATAGTGAAATTTAGTGTTATCAAACAAACAAACAAACGCGGACGCTGGGCTCGGACGGTTGCGGCGACAGGGACGCCTGGTCGAGAATGATTCCGGTTTCTAGGGAACCTTGCGAAGTTACAGCAACCCCCAACTGTGAGGGAAAATAATAAGAGGAAAGAGGGAGCCTGAATATACGCGTACATTGGACTCTCCTTCCTTCATAAAAAAAAATATGTAACTAACGCCAAGGTGAGTCATCCAAATACCCTCTGAAGGTATCCCCTCTTATTTCTTTTCGACACCTATGTAAATATGACATGCTCAGTAAAAGAAAATTAATAATTTTTCACCATATATATATATATATATATATATATATATATATATATATATATATATATATATATCTTATATAATGGTGAAATATATATATACTGTATATATATATATATATATCTATATATATATATATATACAGTATATATATATTATATGGTGATATATATATATATATGGGAGAGCGTGGTCAGTTCGCCACCCTTTTTTTTAATGCCTTAAAATTATCATATAATTGATGAAAAACTGGATATTAAAACTATTTAAAAGTTCAGGGAGTGAAGCACGCACGTCATCAATATCTTGTCAAAATATAGAAATTTCTTTGACTTATAGTCATTTCAGTTAAAAATATCAACATGGCGAATGTGCCCCACTATAGGGGTACTTTTGCCATACTTAGGGGCACCTTCGCCTGAAGCTAACTTATGAAGAGAAGAAATTATTAAACAAAATTGGGACTAAAAAATACCAAAAAATATTACGATGAATTTATTATCCTAAAAATGAACATTGAATAGGGCATAGTATCTAAATTTAACAGCACTTAGAATTTCCTGGGGGCACCTTCGCCAAACAGGCAACTAAAGGTGAAGGTGCCCCTAATGAAGTAATTGCACATGTTTAAATGGTTCCATGTAAATTCCACCCAGTAAATTCCACCCCCGAAAAATCCACCCAGTATATTCCACTCATAGTAAATTCCACCCATGGTAAATTCCACCCATGTTAAATTCCACCCACGGTAAATTCCATCAAAAAATTTAAGAATTTTAACAATTATAACTTTGTTATTTTCTAAGGTCAATTTTTGATAGTCACTGGACGGTGTTTTCCATCACTGGACAGTGTTTTTCTGGTGTGTTTTTAGGTGATTCGAATGATTTTGACCATCGTTTCTATAGCAACTCACTTGTTTTTGAGTTAGCGTCATTTTCGTCAGTTTTAACGAAAATATCACAACTAAACCTAACCAGTCATCAAGGGTGTACAGTTGACTTAACCTATATATTTTACCAGTTTTTTTATTTTGCATAAACTTTTTAATAAACTTTAATAAACTGTAGACTTTTTTGATAACCTTTTGCGTGGAATTTACCATGGGTGGAATTTACCATGGGTGGAATTTACCATGGGTGGAATTTACCATGGGTGGAATTTACTGGGTGGATTTTTCGGGGGTGGAATTTACTGGGTGGAATTTACATACAACGGTTTAAATTTTGTTGCTGAAGCTAATGCAGTATTACTTTAGTTATAATATTAAAAGTTATGTAATACATAAATAATAACCAGTTTCAAATTTAGTAAGTTATCTTTCATAGCACGACAAATATTGCAGTTATTATCTGGTAAAAAATCTCTCAAAAAACGACAAAAAAAAATTTTCTAACCTGCGCTTTAATATGTAAACCCTACCCTCTTACTTCTCACAAACTGACCAAATAATGATAGTTTTGTTTCTTAAATATATCTGCGCATGCGCATAAGCAGTTATATATATATATATATATATATATATATATATATATATAATATATATATATATACAAACTCAGAATGGTCCCCTGAGAAACTTATATGTTAAACACAGACCGTGCATGGAACAAGGAACTCTTCTGGGAAAATTAAATCCACTATAGTCCGAATAAGTAATGGTAAATGACAAATACCACAGTTTTTCTTTTTCATGATGCAAGCCCGACGTGGGCAACGGGTCTCTCGCAAAGAGGTCCCATAAATATAGCTTCCCTCACCAGCTATCTGCAAAGCAGACAGGATCCAGCTTTGGGACATGGATCTAGGGTTTAAAGCAGCCTAGCCCTGCTACATTTAGAACCTCAATATAAGCAAAAGACTCGTTGCATTCACGTCGGATTGAATACATCACAGAAAAAGGGGTAACTATTGTATTTTTAGCCAAAAAAAACAAAACTTAAACCTCAACCGGGACATTGAGCGTCCACTTTTCAAGGCACATAACACGTCCGTTTAATATACACAAACTCAGAATGGTCCCCTGAGAAACTTATATGTTAAACACAGACCGTGCATGGAACAAGGAACTCTTCTGGGAAAATTAAATCCACTATAGTCCGAATAAGTAATGGTAAATGACAAATACCACAGTTTTTCTTTTTCATGATGCAAGCCCGACGTGGGCAACGGGTCTCTCGCAAAGAGGTCCCATAAATATAGCTTCCCTCACCAGCTATCTGCAAAGCAGACAGGATCCAGCTTTGGGACATGGATCTAGGGTTTAAAGCAGCCTAGCCCTGCTACATTTAGAACCTCAATATAAGCAAAAGACTCGTTGCATTTGTTGGTATTTGTCATTTACCATTACTTATTCGGACTATAGTGGATTTAATTTTCCCAGAAGAGTTCCTTGTTCCATGCACGGTCTGTGTTTAACATATATATATATATATATATATATATATATATATATATATATATATTTAAATATATCGGGTCGGCAAAAAAAGGGAGACCTATTAAATCCTTCATATCTCGGCAAATACGGTACATAGAACCATGAAATTTTAGTATGTTAGTACTAGGTAATTTTATGGTTTGTTTGCCATCTTTTAGCATTTTATCTGAGAAATTGGATTTATGGCGAATATTCCAGAAAAATATTGCTAATCATAGGTTCAAATTGATAATTAAAGCGATTTTAATTAACGTATGCCAACTGCAGGAGGTTTGGACAAGCTTCTTAAGAAAATCAATAAAACAGGAGATATCAAAAGAATACCAGGCAGCGGTATTAAATTTGGCCACCAAACAGTCTTGTTTTAAATCCTGTCGATTACGGCCTTTGGGAAAATTTGTCACAAAGAATTTATCAGGTCAAAGTAAGAAATGTCGCTCATTTACGACAGTTTCTTCTGGAAAAATGGGATGAGCTACCACAACAAATCCTGATAGATGAGTTCAGTCCTAGACTGAAAAAGGTTGTAGAAGTTCGTGGTAAACATATCGAGCCGTCTTTTTAACATTAAGGTAACACCATATGTGAGTACTTTGTAACTTTTTATCTGCACATACAATGCAGTGGTAGTGTAAATGGAGAATTTCCAGTGGCATAAAGAAATGTTCAATAAATCCGTAATTTGCATCCCTCACACTAGACTAGTAGTTGGTGGTGACGCGTTTTGCTTGCTTCCAATGTAATGTTGTAGCCATTCTTTGACCAATATCATATATGTTTAACTTATACATAAGGCACTGTATATATATATATAGAAATATACGAGTATTATGTTTATAAAATTTAAATAATTATTCTCATGCTCGGTAAAATGAAGTTTTCTGTGCTTTTTGCAGGGGGGTAATTTCCATTTGGCAATTAACCAAAAGGGGTAATCCCCAAAAAAGTTTGGGAACCGCTGGTGTAGCAGCTTAATGACCATTTTCCAAACTGTTCCCGTATTCCAACAATTCCACCTGACTTTTAATATATCACGTCACACCACATGACGTCATGACAGAGGTGTTAACAGGTATGGTGACTGAGAATAAGCTCACACTATTCCTGAATCTCATCGAAGCAACTACTCTGCAGAATGAATTATCATCACCAGAAAATTGCTGAAAGGGGAAGAATCATCGGCATGAAGAAGAGCGGGTTGTCTCCAACTCAAATTGCGAGAGAATTTGGAATTTCTAAGAACACTGTTTATATATGGTTGAAGAGGTGGCAAGAGGAAGGGAATCTATGAGATTACCTCAGAAGGGCGGAACCTCGACTGACAACTGCTGCGGTCGGAGGATCTGCGACGATGTTGACGAAGCCCATCCCTTTATCAATGATGTTGCCATAAGGGGACAATTGCAGCTTGATGTTTCGGCAATGACAGTAAGGCGGCTGCTACATGAAGTTGGGTTACACAATCGGACCCCTGGCTATCAAGAAGTTAAATCAGCAACATAGTCACATTAACAACAGTTTCTGCGAATGTTTTACAAGTAAGTTTTTTATATTGTTTACATGTAAGTTTTTTATATTGTTTAATTGTGTTTAATTACTAGATTTTAAAACACTGTAGGCAACATGTCATTTATAACACTTCGCAAGCACTTCGCAGATTGTCTGAATACCAGGCAAAGTCCGAAATAACACTTTACTTTGGACCTTGACTAATCCTATGCAGGCATTCCTCAAATTGCCTGTTAAGATTTGGACAAAGTGCGAAATAAAAGAATATTTTGTTCTTTGCCAAATATCGACTGGGAATCCGCGGAATACCTAGGCAATCTGCGTTTTACCGTCTCGTCGGAGTTTGCCGGTTATATATATATGTGGATATATATACACACAGTGGATTCCTGTTAATTGGGACATATCGGGACTAGAGTACTTTGGCCCAATTAAGCGGCTGCCCCAATTATACGAAGTTGCACGTAAAGAGTTAAAAAGGTATACATAAGACAAAAGACAAACTTTCCGTTTATTGAGTAACAAAAATACTTACTGTATATGAACTGAAACAAATGGTGCAAATCAGAGAAAAATATTTACCCTTAAAACAAATTTGATTCATGTACGTATTAAACATGCACGTAGTTCTTAACAGTTAATGACGTTGGAGGAATTTATCGAGTGTACCCTGCCGTGTTCTCTTGATTGACTGCAACTGAACAAAATCAGCGCAGGTATCTAGTGCAGATATAGGACTGCCTTCATTGCCTTCCTGCATGAAATAGCGTCGTAATCCAGCAATAAATTTCCTGGCATCCTGGTTACTCACTCGTTCAAGCATCTCCAAGCCTGAGTGTTTAAAACCACAGTGAGCAAAGCAGTTCTGAATGGTCTTGGTGCTTATTCCTCGCCAACTATCGACAATAAACTGTACTGCATGTAAAAGATTAACCCTTGCACTGACTTCCTTAGCTGTTGAAGATGATGTCATTAGATTTTCTTCAATTGTTTCAAGGATGTAGTTTACCAACTTTCCGCGATACAAGGTCTTCAAATTTTTTATGATTCTCATGTCCATTTGGCTGCACCAAGGATGTGGTGCTGGGAGGCAGAAATTCCAGTTGGATATTTTTCAAAAAATCTAAATGAGGGTGTGCTGCACAGTTGTCAAGAAGCAGCAGAATTTTTCTCGACTTCTGTTGTAATTCCACGGCCCAATGTAGCAATTACTGGCCCAATTAAACGGCATGGTGTCCCAAATAAGCGAAGCAAATTCTGGTTATATTCTCGATTTGTTTTTGTTCTTCAAGATTTGTCCCAAATAAACGGCTGCCCCGATTAACCGGTGGCCCTATTAACCGGAATCTACTGTGTGTATATATATATATATATATATATTATTAAAATAAAAATAACTAAAATAGGTTTGTTCAAACGCGCCTTTAAAATAAAGTAAGTTCGAACGCGCCCGTAAAGAAAGTATACATGGAATCACGACTTCCGATTCCAGAATTTTCTGCCCAGGAGCGCGTGATTCAATTTTAGGGTTTTTTTCACAGTTGAACGCCAGTTTGTGCGCATATGCCTTCGGTATTCAGTCTTAAAATTTTCTTGGTGTTTAAGAATTTAAACTTGGGATTCAGAAGAATCTCTTTATTTTTTCTTAGTTTTGTTGTAATTACTAAACGTTTGGTAATGGTTTGTTATAATAGGAATTGTAGTTTAGCAATAACCTTGATCGTTATTATAATATTTTAAATGAAAATAATTCATACAATATAACGGCTGAATGTGAACGTTCTTGTGTGAATGATGAATATGTGCTTAGAGTTTGCTTCCAAAGCTTTAGAAATATGTACAGTCTCCTACAATAGTTCCGCTCCACTCTCTCCGAGATGTGGTAACAACGCAGTCCCTCTTAAACCCCAGTCCCCCACCCTCACTCCCTCCCTCTCTTCCTCCCCCTCTCAGGTGTTGTCATAGTAACACTTTTATTTTTTGAAAACCAATGACAGAATAAATATATTGTTTACTGTAGTTTTGGTGGTAATGCTAGGACGACTATGTATTTTATTTATGCATTATTCCTAAATTTAGGGAATAGAGTAGTTAGGTTATTTCACAAACGTGGGATACTTTAAAAACTTTCAATCAGAGGATTTTGATGTGGCCATGTCATAGTTAAAGTGTAAGATAAGTTGTAGTATCGACTTTTCCTCCACGCAATAACATTTCTGTTTAAAGTCCATGCATCATCAACAAATGATTATCCAGTAAAAGGTCTATCCATGGAGGGATAATGATAACATTGTTCAATTTTTTTATTATGAAAATAAACATGAATCAAGTAAATTTAGAGATTTTCTTAAGAACATACAAAACATAATGTTCAAATTATAAGGAACTGACAATTGTTCAAGTAAATAAATATATATTTACTTCATTGCAACCATAACATTATTATATACAATTACTCAATACTTGGTCCATCCTCCAGTGATATTAAAGTACCTCTCGTAGCCTATTTGGAACAGATGCCACGTCATTGTAGATGACTTGTGGGTTCGTGCTGAAAAGTTCCCACTCTGCCATGATGTGTTCCAGCAGGTGCCGAGATGTCCGCTCCCCAGGCTCCGAAGCGTTAACCACATTTGCTCACACATTTTTAATAGTGTTTGTCACACACGTTGGTGGGCCAGTTCAGGAGCTCGACATCTCGTTGTTCCTGAAACCACCGTCTGATTATCCTGGCAGTATGAACAAGGCAGTTATCCTGTAATATATATATATATATATATATATATATATATATATATATATATATATATATATATATATATATATATATATATGTTAACCCTCCGTCTAATGGCCTTGAGTGGTTCGAGGTTGACGGAGAGTCTGGTTAGGTGGCAGCAACGGATTTTCTCACTCTGGGGTAGCTGGTACCGTGTATGGAATCACAGTAGTTTCTTTTATACTACACTCCGATTTCTTCTTGTAGTGGATCGGAGGATTCTGTGAAAACGTACTAAATTAGCTGACGGTTCCTCGATTCTTCTTGTAGCGTATCGGGAAATTATTTATACTATTATTTATTCTAGGGCTCAAAGGAGAAAACAAAGAGATCCTCTGACTGAATTTTACTGCTTCTAAAATATTACAGGTAATGCTTCAGCCTCTTCGTCAGATCAGAATAATCAGAATCATAATTTGAAGAATTACAAGAGTTTATATACTAATAATTTGGCGACATCATTATTATTTAATGTTGACCTTTTTTTTTATTCTCAATAGGCTGAATTTTTTTTTTTTGGTTGGGGTGGGGCAAAATATTTGAAGATAAACGTAAATTTTGGCTGTAACAGCATACTGGCAGATAAGCAAGATATTTGAAGATGAAGTCACATTTTTCTTTTAACAGCATATTGACAGATCTGAGGTTATCATGATTTGCCGAGTTAACTAAAAATGGAAATTGAAATATGCATTTTATTGTGGACTAAAATTAAACATGCATATGAACCAAAATTAAATGCTTAAAATTTAAAATTAAGTGTTAATTTAGAGTTTTGGCAAGTTATGACTATCTTTTACAACTAAGAGAGAAGGTATAAAAAAGTTTAACACGATTTAACACGATTACATGATTAAGCTTAATCTAAAAAATGATTAGGTAATTTAAAAAGGAAATAATTCATCAATTACTTAACAAAAATAATATAGAAAAAAAATAAAAAAAATTCCAAACTTGCATTTTATATGCAGTTAGTGTCACGCGAGTTTGGACTTTATATGCAAAAATGAATGTTAGAATTATTCATTTTTGCATATATATTGATATATATTATTTAATATATTTCGTCGCTGGGTTCAAATCACAGTTTAAAATTAGATGCTATTCGAATCGTAATCTGACACGCCGAATTACAGTGTCCTTCGAATTTTAGGATCATTCGTGATGCAATACTTTGTTGTATTCCTCTACATTATGATGATTATTTTCAGTTATTGTGCGATTCCATGTAGACGGTTTGATCTCGTAATATCGTCGTTTTTGGTGTAGCGAATTGAGAGGGGAAGGACGAGAGCGGGATAACGAGAGGGAGAGGGGAGGAGGAGAGGGAGGGAGTGAGGATGGAGGAGAAAGAGGGACTGTGTTGCCTCCACATCTCGGAGAGAGTGGAGTGGAACTATTGCAGGGAACTACATAATCCAATTCAGTTGCGATCCGGTACAGGTCACAACCACGATTGCCTCTCTGTGCTTCACTGTATTCAAAATCAATTTCATGCCAAAGGATTCACTTGCTATCACACCACGAGACAATCCGTACAGTTACAGCTATAAGGATGTTTATTGGCTTGCACATTTACAACAACAGACAGGTGTATATATAAAACATGCTCGCAACACAGGAGAAGTGGCTGTCAAGATCAATAGACCTACTTTTTGGGTCGATAGATTAAGTGAGGACCCACGCACTGGAGAGAAGACGGTGTACTCGTTCCACGGCTAACGTTGGCACGGATGCCCACGTCTTCAGTGTGGCATCACAGATAACTTTCATGCAAATCCCTCTCTGATAGTGTAGCATGGACCCGTACTTGTGATCAACTTATAAGTTCCCCGTTCACTCACAAGATTTTATGAGAGCACGAGTATGATGAGTGGATGGAAACCAACGAGCAATACCGTGACGAGACAAGGGATATCAAATATTCAATGATAGTAGACCCTCTCATATGTGACGATAGTTTGTTTGGATGGCGTACAGACCCCCTTCAAGCTATACATTCCACCTGTGGAGCGTGTAAAGATTTACTACTTTGAATTCTGCTCTTTATATCCCTAGATAATGAAGAATAATCCTTGCCCCTGAAAAGCTTGTGGGACCTACCCTACCAACCATCGAAGAGTTCTCAGACAATGTAAACGAGAAATATTTTGGCCTATCCTTCGTTGACGTACTTCCCCCTCGTGATTTATGGATGGCAATCTTACCCATTGTCATCAACCATAAACTTATGTTTTCTCTGAGTGAAGTGTGCAGAGGAGAACAATGAGGAGTGTAATCCAATCAATCAGAGGAAGATCCGAGGTGTTTTTACAAGTTCTGAGCTGGATCAAGCCGTTCGTCACGGTTAAAAAATATTAAAGATTTATGAGGTGTGACGATTCCAGAAACTCGAGAACCTCTTCACTCCTTATATCAATACCTTCTTGCAAAAGTTGATGCGTCGGAGTATCCACGAAGTGTTGAGACCGAGGACGAAAAGACGGCCTATATTCAGCGTTAGCGTAACCATGAGGGGATACAAAGTGAGCGCAAGCATATTGCGCGAAACCCTTGCAAGCGCTTTAGTGCAATGCTTTGTGTAAACAGTCTTTGGGTTAAGTTTGCACAGAACACTGGCAAGAGGAACGTGCATTTTCTCAGTTTTGACGAAGTATGAGATTACGCCAAAGCTGACGACAAAGAGGTCCTTGAAATTGTACACATAGGAAATACGTATAAAATACGTTCAATAGGACTGAGTTGGCTCCAGACACATCCAGCGTCACAAACATCCCTGTGGCTAGTTTTACGACGGCATAGGAACGAATCAAACCTTGGCCGTTAATGCATACTCTTGGTCGTCACGTCCTGTACGCCGATACCGATAGTGTGGTGTTTACGGCGAAGGATGGTGCATATATGCCTTCTATAGCCGAGTTCTTCGGCGAGCTCACTGAAGAGGTCAAGCACGAATATGGGACAATGCTTACATGGACTCATTTATTTCAACCAGGCCAAAAACTTATGAAATACGTGTCAAGGTCGGAGACGAGTTCAAGTACATCTGGAAAGTAAGAGATTACTTTAAACCCAGTAAACCGTCAAACTGTGAACTTTACACCCCTTAAAGACCTGGTGTGGCTTGGCAATGATTAATCGGAGTACATATTTGCACTTAATTTATTGATATTCTTTTTTTAAAGTTTTTTTACTATTTATTTTATAAATTATTATTTTAAGGATTTTACGCATTTATTACTTCTTGTTGTTATTCAATGTTTATTTACCTGAATGCATTTATTTTATAACTTTTTTAACTCGTGTACTTTAAATAAACTATTTTGTGTTTTTCGATTGTGAGTATCATTTTCTTTTAACATTTAGATGAATGTGTGTGTGTGTGTGTGTGACATTCCTGTCTGGTCATACTGTATTGGCTTCAGCCACTGTATGGATAAGTGCATGAATTACTGTGCCTCATTCGGATTTTCTCTCTGGAGACGGCGGATAGGCTCCGCCCACAAACCGATGTAATAATCATTCACTGTGTTTAATCTCGTTAGTCGCTCACAAACATCGCTGTCGTGGACACGTACTGAGCTGCTGGAGTTTCTCCATAATTACATGTGTGTGATTATACCCTACTCCCGAATTCAACTTTTTAATAACGATGACTACCTCTGATATTGCTTGTAAAGTACCTTGTAAAGTGGTACTCTGTGAAATCTAAAGATGTAGTGAACACTCGTGGCCATCCTTTCACATCTCTTTTGAAGTTTTTAAATCGTCCTTAATTCATGCAAGGATGAAGCATCAGAATGCTCAAGTTCTTTGTTATTCTAACGAGAGTACCACAGGCGTACGTAATGCTAAAGACGTTTTGGAGGATGTTTCAAAGTTAAATTGTGTTAAAGAATGTAGCCAATGTGAAGTGAAAGAGTCGACCTTTAGTTAAGAAAAACAGACTCTGGATTATGAAGCTCGTTGATGAATGGTACGAGAAGTCTTATTTCGTCATGTCACATTTCACCGATAACACTCCGCAACAAAAAACTGAACCTACTGATTATCGATAATTTAAAATATTTTTACCACTATATCCATGTTTACCACGATGAGGTGTCTAGTGAGGTCAAAGCTAAAGGCTTGTGCACCTTTTTAATAGAATTTGGTGACGAATACCTTTTGTTCCCCAAATTGAAACAGTATGGATTGGACATGCCTATTTCTAGAATTTCTAGAGTGTTAAGTGAATTACTCTCGAATCATCTAATGTGTTAAGTAATTTCGTGTATATACTTTTTTCCCGCCCCAAACTATGTTTTGATATTGGTGTATATCCTTTCATGTTTTGTCCAGTGTGCACCTGAGTCACCGACCCAGCAACAGGCGGCGTCTCGATCCTAACTAAGATGTATGACTCACCACCAGGGCTGGGTCACGAGCTGAAGCGAGCAGTCCGCCTCACAGTATCATCTGAGTTTGGAGCATCGTGACATGCTATCCAGAAACCTCTTCGCAGCAGCAGCAGTACCCCCCCCAAGAAACATCTGCACCTACAGTAACAAAGAAAGATGGAGCTACCACTAAGCAGTATCCTTAACACTCAATACCACGTGACTTTTTCGAAATCAGTGAGTGTTTAAACGTAGCAATGGCGGGATTAATTATGTGCTTGAGACAAATTATAAAAGTACAGACTCTCAAACGTAATGTTATTTATGTGAGTATTGATGAAATGGCAAAAACTCTATGTTGGTTGAGAAGTGGGCGGGTAAGAATTATAAAATACCAGCTACCGTGAGTACAGTAAGAGAGACAATTAGCGACACCCTTTCATACTGTATTATTTGCATGTTAATTGTGAGTGAAAAGAGAATACACGATCGCTTAGAACGCATTGTGTATACTTTAAATTTTCATTAAATTGCTGTAATAAACGATTGTGTACTCGAGCATGCTTTGGAATCTATATGCTCAAAGCTTAAGAATCATGAAAATTCACACCCAGTTGTAAAGTAGGGACAAAAATAATCCTAAATGATCTTAAAGCTCTATATATCGAGTATAGGAAGCCTCATACATTAAAAGGGTCATTATTTCTAAAAAAATATTGCTTGTATGATACAAAGCAATGAGGATGTAGCTATTTACCCCATTATTTGTGGGTTTAAGATACTAATAAAAATAAAAAAAGATAATCTATCATCATGTTAATAAACATTGTATGTATATGTAATGTATTAATATTTGTAAAAAGAATGATATAATTAAGTATTTCCACCACTATTTATAAGTTTCCTAATAAAAATTCTCATAACATATTAATAAATATTGTTTGCAGATGTGTTTCTGTTTTTTCCTCTCATTTTAAATTATGACTATATATACGTCTTAATAGGATTGTTGACCAACAACGATGGAATGAGAGTGTTGTTCAGCGAAAATAAGAAAAAAGATAAGGAAAAATAAGTAAAAATACAATATATGTATCCTTACTGATTAAAATATTTTAATGGAAGCAAGAAATTATAACATTATACGAGTATTTCAATGATTCATTTTTGTGTATTGACTCCTTATCAGGGTATGGAGTATATTTACACAGCTATAGAGAGAGAGGTATATAAAACGAAGAAAGCCGAGTGGGTTAGGCTGTACCTACAAAGCGCATTGGCGTGTATTGGTTTTTTAATAAAGCATATAATAATGTTTAATAAGAAATTTAATAATGTTTTGTATGAAACTAAGAAACGGAAAATGAAATTGTTTGAAATATAAAATACTAGTACTATTTGGCAACACTCGAAATGCTCTGAGGCCGAAGGCATGCCCTAACGGCAGTCCTCGGACGGGGTGTGTCTCAGTTACGTGTTTCCGCTACAAATATGTGATTGTGATTCTAAAATTTCTAAAATGTCTCTCTCTCCACGACCAAATTAAAATGTTGAATCCGCACTCGCTTTCCCCCGCCTTGTTAATTGTTTCGGCGTAAGTAAAAGTCAGTAAATAGTAATGACCGTTTGTAATTTCTCCCGGTCCCTTTGTTGTTCGAACTCTTAATAGAGGCCATGCTATCCGGCTACCAGTCTACCCGCGTGCATATAAGACAGCGAAAACGAGAGAAAAGCAGTAAGAGTGATAATGGAAAGAAAGCGAAAAGAAAGAAAATAGTGGACGTTTTAAAATTCACTGCAGCATTTACGACGAGGCAATGGTGTAATATCACTGTTATGCCTAAGACATCGGATGGATGTCTTAGGATGGATGACATCGGATGGATGTCTATTTTTTGGATTGTGGCCGCTAAAGTTCATAATACCACGTCATACACATAATTGGTATAACGAGTCTCCACCTTTATATATATATATATATATATGGTGAGTTTATTATTATTTTTCTTTTACTGCGCATGTGTTATGTTTACACAAGTGTCTAAAAGAACTAACACGGGATGCCTTCAGAGGGTACTTGGATGAGTCACCTTGGCATTAGTCATCATATATATATATATATATATATATATATATATATATACACATGATACGCACAGACCGTGCATGGAACAAGGAACTCTTCTGGGAAAATTAAATCTACTATAGTCCGAATAAGTAATGGTAAACGACAAATGCTATAGTTTTTTCTTTTTCATGATGCTAGCCCGACGTGGACAACGGGTCACTCGCAAAGAGGTCCCAAAAATATAGCTTCCCTCACCAGCTATCTGCAAAGCAGATAGAATCCAGCTTTGGGACAGGATCTAGGGTTTAAAGCAGCCTAGCCCAGCTGCTACATTTACAACTTCAATATAAGCAAAAGACTCGCTGCCTTCACGTCAGATTAAATACATCAAAGAAAGAGGGGTAACTATTATATTTTTAGCCAAAAACCAAAACTTAAACTTCAACTGGCAGAATTGAGCGTCCACTTTTCAAGGCACATAACATGTCCGTTTCATGATGGGAATGAACTCAGAATGGTTCCCTGAGGTTTTTTATGATACACACAGGCCGTGCATGGAACAAGGAACTCTTCTTGGAAAATTAAATCCACTATAGTCCGAATAAGTAATGGTAAACGACAAATACTATAGTTTTTTCTTTTTCGTGATGCTAGCCCGACGTGGGCTTTAAACCCTAGATCCTGTCCCAAAGCTGGATCCTATCTACTTTGCAGATAGCTGGTGAGGGAAGCTATATTTTTGGGACCTCTTTGCGAGTGACCCGTTGCTCACGTCGGGCTAGCATCATGAAAAAGAAAAAACTATAGTATTTGTCGTTTACCATTACTTATTCGGACTATAGTGGATTTAATTTTCCCAGAAGAGTTCCTCGTTCCATGCATGGTCTGTGTGTATCATAAAAAACCTCAGGGAACCATTCTGAGTTCATTCCCATATATATATATATATATATATATATATATATATATATATATATATATATATATATATACACACATGCACGAGTGTATGTATTTAGGCTCTCCCTTTCACCTTATTATTTTCTCCTGTCCTAGTGCTTATTCAGTGTGGGGTATAATCAAAGATAGAGTTTATTGCCAGAAACCTCAGGACTTCGATCACACGAAGACTTTGATACGCCAAGAGTTCGAGACGTTGAATAATAACAAAGAACTGTGCTGCGCTATTTGTTGTTCAGTGGTTCAGAGATGAAACGTATGTATTGAACATGATGGAGGACACTTTGAATAATTTCTGTAGTAAATGATAAATATTATTCTTCACAAGGTGATTCCATTATTCTCTGTAAACTTACTTATGCCGCACACTGTATATTTTTTATTTTAATTTTTATTTTTATTTATTTATTCCCTTATGGTCACCCTCCTTCCCTTCTGGCCACCCTCCTTATCTTATACCCCTTCCCCTTATTAGATTATACTGTATGTTTACACAGCTGTGAACAAGAGAGATTAAAATTTTGCTGTTTTCCCTTTTTCTCTCTTTTTCTCTCAATCTCCTTGTTTCCCCTCACCCCTTTACCTTCACCTTACACTGCACCGGCACTGGCACTCCCTCAGCTTAAGTGGACCATACTACTTGTCGTCAGGATGCCACCAAATTTAATGAAAGCACAAAATTCAGTTATTCGAAATTGAAAAGATACCAAACGTATGCAAATAACAAAGCATTCATATTTTATTACGTCCATGCAGAAACTATATAGGCTTAGTTTTAAGTTAAGTGATGCTCACGGGTGGGGCGGAACTCGATGTTGAACAGTAGGAAACGCCGTAGATGAACATTTATTCAAAGCTTTCGGTATTTACATATGCTGCCATCATTGCTAAAAGTTTTAAAAAGGAAAGGGCTTAATACGTATATATTAACTACAAAGAATATAAATAATTATTATACAAAATAAACGTTGATTGAATTTACAAATCGAAATTATAAATGAACAAAAGTGACTATATAATAAATGAAATTTACCAGTTACACTGAATATCTTTAAGATGCAAAAGATAAGGAAACAAATTAAAAGGTTACGAAACGTCAAATATTAAAGAATAAAAATGATAAAAATTATATTAAAAACATTTTGTAAGAGTTTCAGATATATATCACAGATATTATAATAAAACTGAAAAGACTTCAAAAGTTAAGAGGGAGTGGAAGTGAGTTGTTAGTTGACTAAACTATCATAAAATATTTAGGTTGTGTAATGGAGTGGAGGCATTTAGATCTGGTTTGTTATTAAAAATTAATATTGTCTCCAGAAGTGGTAGATCCTCTCTGTTTGTTGTGGAAAGTGTTGTTGTTGTTGTTGGTTAGCCGATCAGCTCACCCTGATCGATCAAGCCGGCGGCACGCAGGTAACCGATCGCCCTCTCCGGAGTGGACCAGAGATTCAGCACACTAGTGATGTTGTGTCACCTCCGCCAAATGCTCGATCTCCAGCTCGCGATAAGTCGAGAGGTCGAGCTTGTCCCACCTGAAAGGGGAGTTATGAAAATATTGCATGAAAACGACTGAAGTTTCCCTTTTCGACTGCTATTAACATCATTAGTAGAAGGACGCTGATATCTCAATTGCTCTGAAGGCAAAAAATCATTGGAGAAAACAAATGCGCCTAAGACTTGAAATTCACCTTCTCCTCAGATACTGGAACAAAGGTTCAGTTGGTGCTGTGGTTCTTCCAAACGCGGTGATGACCACTGCCCCCACGATGAGCTCCATAACGTGATGGCGACAGCCCAGCTGGAAGAGCGGTTTACCAAGCATGTTCTCCAGCCGGACCACCACACCCTGCACCCTCCCCGTATTGGAGAAAGTTGTGTCGAAGCACAGTCCAATCACGTTGTTCTCGCATCCCCAGTCTTTGAGAGCACGAAAGGTCGCCTGGGCCTGGGACAGACCGGTGCCGTCAGCAACAGTCGGAACGGCCAGCAACTTTCCTTCTGTGCATTGGGGAGCTCCGGAGATGAGAATCGCCTGGCGGTGCTCCAATGATCCAAGAGAGTCCTGAAACGTATGTCATACATGCCAATCCATTATGTCCACTGGAATATGTCAATCCACTGTCGTCACTGGAACATGTTAATTCACTGTCGTCCACGGTGAGGGCAAAACTGACCTTGATTACTTTACTGTCCCAGTGGACGACAGCATGCCTCGGAGATACGAGGATGCGGTGAGGAAGGCTGATTGATACAATTGATTCTCTCGGCTGTCGGTATGGTGGTTCTAGCTGTGATTCGGAGTTGCTCGATGATCTGCTTTCTATAGATTCATCGTCGCTCTCAGCTTCGGTTCCTAATTTCGTTTTTGAGGTGCCTGGCTCATCACGAGATTGTTGTCTTGAGAGTTGCCGTTTTCTCTTGACAACGAACACTTTATCATTCCCACTCATTGTTGCCTGGCGCAGGCCCCGTTGATCCTCATAAAATTTAATATCTTCTTGTTTGTTGTTGTCTGAGAGCAGTCGACTTTTCTGTATCTCTTCAATAGCATCGGGAGCTCCGATGTCCCAGAGCTTGTTCAGATTTTCTGAAAACTTCTCCCTGCCTTTTCCCGCGTCACTCTCTCATATCTTGCTCTTCTGCAGCGAGCGCCACTCTTCCCACAGTAACTCCAGTTTTCTTTCGCAGTTACGCCTTGTGATCGTCTTTATACGTGCCATGTTCCAAAATGCCAGAACATTGGCCACCGTCTTTTACGGCGGCCTTCCTGTCAGTAGTTTCCTGCTTGGCATAGAAGAAGTACTGGAGAACTTGATGGGTGGTTGGCAATTTGGCACCACCGATCGAGGAAGATGGCTGACCAATTAAGAAGACGTCCGTAGCTGACCTTAGAGAAGGTGGTGCTGTTGTTGCTGCTTTCTCTTTTCCAGAATAAGTAACTTTCAGAGTCTTCCCACTCCTGGTTGTTAACAGTTTATCCATTGTACTAAAGTCTAGACTTATCAAACAAGAATCAATTGACACAGTTGATCTGTAAAAAGCAAACTGTGATTAGTAAAAATATTGGTCATAGACATAGCGTGTGTGTGTAATTGGGATTTTAGGATGCGCCAGCTACTGATGCTGATTACGTCCATAACGGGGGACAAATACGGTATTTTAAATTTTAATGTTATTTCTAGGTGAGTGTAACTTCTAAACCACTTGTCCGATCAACTTGGTAAGTATCTGAGAGGATTTCTTTCACTGAGAGGATTCAGAAAATATGGTCATTTGATGATTTATCTTTATTCAGTAAAAAATTGTCAATTTGGTTCAATTTCCAAAATTGAAATTTTCAAGGTCGATGCACGACCCCTAAATATTGATCAATTTTGGTAAAAATGGTGTCAGTGTACTTCCACTGAACCAAATCATGGGAAAAACTTTGACCAGCTATAATTTTTAAAAAAAAGTGAAAAGTGATCCACCCTATGTACATGTAGTGGCAAGAGTGTTGTGGGTTAGTTGTCGCTGCTGCCATGAATTGTGTTCCCCTCATATCTAAATGTTCCCTAACTTTCAGTATTTTTGTTTCTATGTGCAGGTGTTCTATTGATGTTTGAGTACATCCTGTAATGTACGAAGTGCCTTTTGTATTGTCTGTAAAGTGTTTATGTGTGTGTTTGAGATAATGGGTGCCCAGCATGGGCTAGCATTGTCCATAACTGGGCGAATATATTGTTTGTACATGGGTGATGTTGTTTCCTGCTGATGCCTGTTAGTACCCTAAGCGTGTTAATCTTGACGTACATTTGTTTTTAATGTCCTGAATGTGGTTTGCAAAAGATCTACAGATCTACAGAAGCTAAGGCTAACAAAGACCCTAAGATCCACTCTAAGGTTAGCCCGAGAGAAAGAAGAAAGTAAGGGGTTAAGTAAGTAGCAAAACCTATCACTCGTGGGTTAAAATTCATTCAGAAAGAGAGAAAGAAAGACACCATCACCATCCGCCGGCCACTGCCGACAAGTCGGAAAAATAGTCGATGAGAATACTTCCAGCTGTTGCAGACCAGTCCTCCACTCCATAGGGAGGTAGAGGATGCAGCCCACTCTGCCGGAAAGAGGTGAAAGATGAAAAGAAGTAAAATAAGAACGCATTACAAACCATGCAACACATTCTTAACTCAAAGAACAACACATTCCTAACTCAAAGCAACACATACCTCCAGCGGTTGCAAACCGGTCCTCTACTCCATAGGGAGGTAGAGGACGGAGCCCACTCCGTCGGAAAGGGGTGGAAGATGAAAAGAAGTAAAACAAGAACGCATTACAAACCATGCAACACATTCTTAACTCAAACACTATCATACCATGCAAACTACAGACATGCAATGAAGAGCGTTACAGACATGCAAATAAGGAGAGAGAGAGAAAAAAAAAGTAGAAAGAATAACAAAAAGTGGGTTAGTTTACGCTTCGAGCTACATCTAAGTTCGTGTTAGTCTATTTTTTTTTTTTCTGGCATCACACGCTGTCATTATCGTCAACAGACTCATCCTCGATCACCACCCCCAGAGCTCCTGTTGCTAATGGTTTTATTATATTAAACAACGTTAATAATTTTAACGAGGGAGAGGGAAAAGGGTGCGGCTCAGAGGGAAAAGGGTGCGGCTCAGAGGGAAAAGGGGGCGGCTCAGAGGGAAAAGGGGCGGCTCAGAGGGAAAAGGGGGCGGCTCAGATAATGATGTGTTGTATGTGACCCCAGGTATTTTGGTCCTGTGAGTGTGTGGAATGTTGGTGTTGTTTAGTGTAAGCTGTGGAGTTATCTGGTGTTCTTTTGTGTTCCTTGCTAGCAAGGTGATGGTTGATTTTGTGGGAGCTACATTGAGTCTATTGTGTGTGAGCCAGTCTTGTATACTGTTTATGTATGTTTGTAGGTTATTTGTAGCGGCGTCGATGTTGTTGTGGGTGGAGGTTAGAGTGATGTCATCTGCATATGATGATAAGGTAAGCTTGTTATCTATGGGTGTTAGAATGTCATGCATGTATAAGTTGAACAGTGTTGGTGAGAGAACAGAGCCTTATAGGTCTAAGTAAATAGGCAAGACTTTTGCCTATATTGTTTAAAACAATTTTAAATTAATTCTAAATCAATTAAACTGCTATTGAAAGTATTGAAGAACAAAGGACATATTAATTTAAAACTTTAGGAATGGATAGTGATTAAATAGGTTGAGCCGAGGGTCTACGTGAAAATTAAAAGCACGTAGAGCCTCTTAAAAGGGTTTACCACAGTCATAAAAAATATTTGCGCTTGACAATAAAAAAATAAGATTTGTTTTATTTCCAACCATATTTAATTCTACATATAGTACTATACTATATACTACAGAAGCTCGTTCCCACGCTTTTAGTATACATATAGTATATATATTTTTTTATGCAGAAAGAAGGGGCCAAGGGCGAATGCCCGCAAAATCGGCTCCTAAAAAAAGAAGAAGAAGAAGACAGCCAAAATCAAGGCCCAGGGTTTCCGAGATGCCTGGACACTGCGTTTGAAAGATTGGAGGTCATAGACAGGGGAAAGATGGATTGAGGAAGATTGTTCCAGAGTTCACCAGTTGAGCGGATGAAAGATTGAAAATACTGATTAACCCTTGTGTTAGAGAGTAGGACAGAAAAGGAATGAGAATATGTAGAAAGTCTAATACTGTATGCTTTCCTTAAAGTTGGAGTCGTGCAGTTAGAGAGTTCAGAAGAGCAGTGTCTGTTATAATAACGATAGTAAAGAGAGAGTGGGTCAATAATGCGGCGAAGAGAAGGGGATTGAAGAGACTGAGTAAGAGTCATGGAATTGATGAGACGAAAAGCATTTGATTCCACTCAGTCAAGTAGGGCTGTGTGGGTTAAGCGACCCAACACATGAGAAGCATACTCCATACAGGGGTGGACAAGACCCTTGTACGGAGACAGCAACTGAGTGTAGGTAAAGAAACTGCGGAACCGGTACAACACACCTAACCTCTTCGAAGCTGTTTTGGAAAGAGTATATGTGATCTTTCAAGGGAAGATCACGAGAAAATGAATGTTAAGAGAATCTAAAGAGAAGAGGAAGGTTTGAGTTGTGTATTGTTAAAAATAAGGGGATAGTCGTGTGGAAGATTGTGACAAGTAAATAGGTAAAGGAACTGGGTTTCTGAGACATTCAAAGTCACAAGGTTATTTCTGTCCCATTCAGAGATAACAGAAAGATCAGAGGTCAGGTGCCCCAAGCCGTCCTACGCGAAGTATGGAGTGACTGTTGAGAGGGACGCTTTGGGAAGCGGGTGGAGAGGTGACGAGTGGAATCATCGGCATACGAGTGGATAGGACAGTAAGTGCGACATAATAGATCATTGATGAATAAAAGGAAAAGAGTGGATAACAGGACAGAACTCTGAGGAACACAATTGTTATTTGCTTTAGGAGAAGAGCAGTGGCCGTCGACAATCGCGGCTGTAAATCAGCCAGAATGGAAATCAGAGATGAAGGCACAGATAAAAGAATAGAAACAGAAGGAGGGCAATTTAGAGATTTAAAGATTTGTGCCAGATACTGTCAAAAGCTTTTGATATGTCTATCGCAGTAGAAAAGGTGTCACCAGAATCTCGAAAGGAGGATGACCAATTGTCAGAGAAATATGCAAGATCGTCAGTAGAGCGTCCTTTACGGATCACATACAGACGATCTGAAAGAAGATTGTGAGAAGAGAGGTCTTCCTATTAAGGATAGCTTAAAAAACCTTACAAAAGCAAGAAATCAAAGCAGTTGGACGATAGTTGGAGGGTTGAGAGCGGTTACCCTTCTTTGGGACAGGCTGAATGAAAGCGAACTTCCAGCAGGAAGGAAAAGTACTAGATGAAAGACAAAAACGAAAGAGTTTGCCTAGGCAGGGTGTCACCACAGAAGCACCGTTCTTGATAACAACAGGAAACCCATCAGGACCGTACGCCTTCCTAGAGTTGAGCCCAGGTAGGGCAGAAAGAATATATTTGGAAGAGATTCTAATTTCAAACATAATAATAATAATTAAAAATAATAATAAGTAATAAGTAAATCCAACAGCTTCGTGGAAACCCTTCCAGTGAAAATAGAGAAATTAAACGTGGTACTGATAGTCATCTATAACTATACCTCCAAACTCTCCAACTGAAAATTTTTCGGATACCATTGATGATATCAGAACCCTAATAAAGTGCGTAAACTCTCCATCCCCTAATATAATACGCTGCCGCGATTTTAATTTCCCATTTATAAAATGCAAAAAGGTGGATAGAAATATATGTATACAGCAAGATAAGAGGGGCACAAGAGAGGACCAGGAGCAAGCAAAAATGATGATGGCTCTCACAAACGAGTTTACGCTGACACAGGAGATAACAGAAAATAACCAGAAAAAATAACTGCCTAGATCTGGTATTCATGAATAACACGAACTTGATTACTGATATAAAAATAACCCCAACTCTTAGCTCAGACCACAACATAATCGAGTTATCAACAAATATGGCGATAACATTAAAAGACAATACACATACTGAAGGAAGAAGCAAATTTGGGACTTTTAACTTAAACTCCAAGACCATAAATTGAGAAGAAATCAAATCATACATGGCCCAAATAGAGTGGAGAACAGTTTTAGAGAATAAAACAACGGAGGAAATGCTAACAACCTTGGAAAAAAAAGACGCTGAAAATTTTAGAAAAATATGCTCCGAAAGCACAGCCAAAAGGAAAGAGGAACTGGTTAGAGAGGCAAAAGAGAAGAATATTCCGCAAAAGAAAGAGAGTAGCGGCGAAGTTAACTAATTGCGGAGACAACAATGCCAGGAAAGCAATACAAGAAAAACTGGAGTATCGATAGGGAAATACAAACTCTGATCAATGGTCATACAGAGAAGGAAGAGGAAAAGGCGGTAGAAGAAATGAAGGAAAATCCAAAATACTTCTATAGCTGTGCGAAAAGGAAAGCAAAAACGCGCACTACCATCGGTCCCTTGAGGAAAGGAAATAATGAACTAACAGACGATCTAAAAGAAATATCTGAAACTTTGAGAGCCCAGTACGAATCGGTCTTCAGTGCCCCAAAAAGTGACAAAGCGATACCTGACATAGGTGTGTTCTTCGAAGAGAAATTGCAAGGAGAATGTAAAACAGACGTTGATTTTACCCCAGAAGATATAACGAGAGTTATAGGACAAATGAAATCACATTCAGCTGCAGGTCCGGACAAATGGAACCTAGACACTGGGGAAATACCGAGCATCTTGAAAAGAGCGAACATTGTTCCTATATACAAAGGATGAGATACATCTCAAGCAAAGAACTATAGACTAGTGTCACTGATGTCCCATCTCATCAAAATATTTGGAAGAATAGTCAGAGAAAAAATCTAACTTCTTGGAGACACTGGAAAGATTCAACGAAAATCATCAAGGATTCCGATCAGGAAGATCATGCCAATCACAACATATAGAGCACTATAACAATATACGAGATGCACTTGAAGGCAATGAAAACTATGATGTCATATACACGGATTTTGCTAAAGCTCTCGACAAATGCGATCATGGTATAATAGCACATAAAATAAAACATATGGGAATAACAGTCACAGTGGGAAAATGGATCTACAACTTCCTCAGAGAACGTCTACAGGTCGTCAAAATTCAAGTTGTATCATCATCAGAATCAGAAGTACGCAGCTCAGTACCACATGGTACAGTACAGGCCCCATTCCTGTTCATTATCATGCTAACAGACATAGAGAGTGGAGTAAACAGCAACAGTATAGTAACATCCTTTGCAGACGATACAAAGATCAACAGAAAAATCAGCGATGCAAATGAAGTAGAGGCCTTGCAGAGGGACACGAAAAAAATATACAAATGGTCATAAGAAAACAATATGACTTTTAACACCGAGAAATTTCAGCTCTTGATATATGGTAGAAATGAGGAACTGAGAGAGAAGCACGAAAGCGGTCGACTTGGGGAGTAATAATGACCGATGATGCCAAATTTGAGACAAAAAATCAGATAGCAATAAACAAAGCAAAAAGAGTAGCTGGACAGGTACTAAGAACGTTCAAAAGGAGGGACAAGACAGCTATGATTCCCCTGCTGAGAACACTTATCATACCAAAACTTGAATACTGCTCAGTTTTGACGTCCCCATATAAAAAGGAAGAAATTAATAAACTATCATAGAAGAAACGCAGAAACATTTCACAGGTAAGATTGATGGCTGCAAAGAACTCAACTACTGGGAAAGACTACGGAAACTAAATCTGTACTCCCTCGAAAGAAAAAGAGAGAGGTACACCATAATCTACATATAGAAAATTATCGAAAAACTGGTACCAAACCTCAAACTAAACCTAATTACCATCGAAACAACGCTGGAAAATAGGAAAGGCAGAATGTGTAGTGTTCCCAAATTAAAGGCCCGACAAGGGCCGACAAGGGGCCAAGACTTTTTAACCAGATTTCAAACGACCTCGGAAACGTTACAGGGGTCAAAGTTGAAGTCTTCAAGAGAAGACTAGATGCCTGGCTGAGGACGGTACCAGATGAGCTGGGTGTACCTGACTATGTGCGGTGGAGAGCGCAAGAGAGCAACTCGCTCCTCCACCAAGCCAGGCCTAGAGGCGGGGCCACCAGCTTGACCTTCGTGTGAAGAGAGCCCAACACGGAACATCAACGAGGTTAATGAGGTAATAAAGTCAGAGGGAGGAAGAGATGGTGAAACTGGGAAAGACTACATAAACTAAATCTGTACTCCCCGGAAAGAAGAAGAGAAAGGTACACCATAATCTACATATGGAAATAATCGAAAAACTGGTATCAAACCTCAAACTAAACCCGATTGCCATCCAAACAACACTGGAAAATAGGAAAGGCAGAATATGTAGTGTTCCCAAATTAAAGGCCCGCAAGGGATCTCTTCAACACTGAAGAAAAATAGCTTGGTTGTCATGGGGGTGGGGCTAAGGCTTTTTAACCAGTTTCTAAAGAACCTCAGAAACTTTGCAGGGGTCAAAGTTGAAGTCTTCAAGAGAAGACTAGATGCCTGGCTGAAGACGGTACCAGATGAGCTGGATGTACCTGGCTATGTGCGGTGGAGAGCGCAAGAGAGCAACTTGCTCCTCCACCAAACCAGGCCTAGAGGCGGGGCCACCAGCTTGACCTTCGTGTGAAGAGACCCCAACACGGAACATCAACGAGGTTAATGAGGTAATAAAGTCAGAGGGAGGAAGAGATGGGGAAACAGCACCGGATTCGTCCATGGTTGAGTTGGAAGCGAAAGTTTGAGCGAAGAGTTCAGCTTTGTCTGGAGAAGAGACGGCAACTGTGCCGTCGGCATGGAAAAGAGGAGGGAAAGAAGAGGAAGTAAAGTTGTTGGAGAGTTTTATAGCTAGATGCCAGAAAGAGCGAGAAGACTTAGAATTAGATAGGTTTATACATTTTTGTCTAATATAGAATTTTTTGGGTGAATCAAAGAACAGATTTTGCACGATTCCGGGCAGAAATATTAGCTAAGTGAGGGTCAGAAGTTGGATGGCGACAGTACCTTCTGAAAGCCTTCTCTCTGTTGCGGATAGCATTAGAACAAGTAAAGTTAAACCAAGTTTTTTTTATATTACTAGTTGAAATAGAATATGGAATGTACGATTTCATGTCGGAAAGAATCACCTCTGTGATGCGCTCAGCAAATTCAGAAGGTCCTCGGTCATGTAAGCATTAATCATTCCATGGGAAATCACAGACGTATTGCCAAAGGGCTTCCCAATCAGCGGTGCCAAAGTGCCTCCTCTTGAGAAGATCCAAAGGCCGAATTGGAGCGACAGGACAGGAAACGAATATAATGCTGTGGTCGGAGGAGCCCAACAGAGAAAAATGTTTGACAGAGTAAGAAGAAGAATGAGAAGCGAGAAATAAATCGAGAATGTTGGGTCTATCTCGAAGACGATCGGGGATACGAGTAAAGTGCTGTACAATCTGCTTTAGGTCATTCAGGACAGAAAAGTTGTAAGCTAGTTCACCTGAGATGTTAGTGAAATGGAAGGAAAGCCAAAGGTGGTGGTGAACATTGAAATCTCCGTAAATGGAGATTTCAGGAAAAGGAGAGTGGGATAGAATGTATTCCACTTTGGAAGTGAGGTAGTTAAAAAATTTTGGATAGTCAATAGAATTAGGAGAAAAGTAGACGGCGCAGATGTATTGAATTTGAGAGTGGCATGTAAGCCGTAGCCAGAGGGTACAGAATTCGTAGGATTTGAGTTCGGGAATACGAGAACAAGTTAGGTTATTGCATATATATAAGCAACATGCAAGATATACATACATGCATATATACATATATACATACATATATACAGATGTGCATACAGTATATACATACAGAGATGGGCAGTACCGCGGTACATGTAACGGCTTAAGTAACGGGCGTTACTTTTGTAACGAGTATCGGTATCGCCTTAGCAAGATTTCTAATGTAACGGTAACGCCCGTAATAATTTTAGCAAAAGTAACGAGAATTTCCGTTACTCGTTACTCGTTACATACTGTTTTTTATGTGTGAAAAGTACAAATACATCTTTCGGCGGCGTATCATACAGTTCATACTTGTTAGAACTTGTTCAGTCCTTGTCACGTTGCATCCGTCTTGTTGCCGGTAGAGCTCAGTTATAGTGTAGCACTCGTGCGGTGTGCATCTCCTTTGTTTAAAGTTGTTAAACATGGAATACCTTTCGTCAGCTTCTTCTTCGAAGGATGACGACACATCTGATTTCCTCGAAGATGTTTCGGCACATAGTTGGGTAAAATCACAGCTTATTACATCGAAGAAGTTTTTCTCGATCGTTAGAAGGAACGGCAATGCTTTAAAGTGCCTCTGTCTCTTGTGCCCTAATAAAGAACAAGTTGTTCTCAGTGCTGATATATCTACTTGTTCTAATTTGAAAAAACACATAAAGGTGAGTAAAATCTAATGTATATTTATTATAATTTATATAATATATTTACATGTAAGATATAGCGTGTAATTTGTAAAC
The DNA here is from genome assembly GCA_023014485.1 of Bathynomus jamesi. NCBI lineage: Eukaryota > Metazoa > Arthropoda > Malacostraca > Isopoda > Cirolanidae > Bathynomus > Bathynomus jamesi. The sequence goes on along the minus strand of JAJOZX010000204.1, from coordinate 1,161,651 downwards.
ATAAATTTGTTTTCACATGAATTTCACCAATTTATACGAAATAACAAATAACGGTCGCGTTACCGAGTAGTAAGGAGCTACTGTATATAGCTTAATGCTGTATAATAATATAATATTATCAGATCAGATCTAATATCTAATATTACGTTATCTTGAAATGTAGCAAACATTTTGCTCGGTATTTACCTTAATTACACGTATATCAGGGCCGGATGGAAATTGGAGACCTCAAATCAGATCAACTATTGGAGATCATATCGCATTCTTAAAATACCATTTGACCAATTCATACTTGTATTCAACACAATAACAGCTGCACTTATAATTTACAACCTGAGATACTGATTCGAACATAAACAATTGCAATAAGTCAGCATAAATGTAAACAAATTTACCATTTTCAAGAGCTTAGCAATGTATCAACATGCATTTGCATATAAAATCTCAATAAGATGATGTAATAGTTAAAAACGAAATTATTTCCTATATGCAATCTATTTCTTATGTAGTAATTTCGGGGGAGGGGGCACACTTAATACCCCCCCTTCAATCTGGCCTTGATATATCATCACTAACCCAAAAAACACACACACACACACACACACACACACACACACATTATGACACATACGTGGCTTCCTTACTAAAGCACGACATGTGTTTTGGCTGAGTAGGTTTTCTGCCGATTTCAATTAGATAATATGACCATATTATTAGTAATAGGCAACTCTTACTTGAAAATGTTAAATGTTAAATTTTACGGCGTGTATTTTTATTTCAACAATTAGAAATAAACTGATTCGTGTGATCCTTATACTGTAGTTTTAACACATTAGAAAGAATGAATTAATAAATATATAACTCGATAATATGCTCTAACTTTATAAAAAAAATAAAATTGAATAACGGGACAATAGCAATTTATATAACAATAGTAATGTTAATAGTAACAAGTAGTAGTAATAGGAATCAAACATATTGGTATGATAGGTCAATTTCCGTGCATGGCCTCGAAGGGCCTCTTTGGGCCTGTTGCCATGCACGTTAAAACATTTTATGTATTTATGTATGTATTTCAATCCCATAGCCAGCATTTATACCAAGTGTGCAACAAATATTGTGGGGGGGCGAGAAACATTCACATTAAGTTTGAACATTCACTATGAAATTGTTTCTATAATATAACAGTTCGTGTTACGTATTATATTTCAAACAACCATTTAAACAATTACTCTTCATTACAGCGCCGCCATTCCGAACTTGAAAAGGACTTTGATGAGTACCGCAGCAAGCGGTCAAAGCAGCGCGAGAGTTCCAGCAGCAGCGCCCCCGGTACCAGCAAGCAGCGATGCCATCAAACTCTCTTGCCATTTGGAAGAAAGCAGCAGTGTGCAGTTAGCCAGTCACAGTTTGACAAGAAGATTGTGGACTTCATCGTAGATACGATGCTACCTCTCTCTGTTGTAGAGAATGCTAAATTCAAGACCTATTTAAGGGTATGTGTTCATTGTTTTCTAATTGTAATGTTGATTATTATATTTTTATATATATATAATAGGTGTATCAGTATATATATATATTATATATATAATATATAGTGATATATATATTATTATATATATATATATATATATATATATATATATTCCATCACCTGCCCTATTTAGGCCTACAAGTTTAAAAAAATGCGAGTTATTTTGCTTTACTTAGTACAATAAAATTAAAAAAGGCATATATAGGCACGTATTTTAAAATTAGGCACTGACCATCAAAATAGGCGTTTATAGGCACTATAACATTTAATTATATACATCCCACGGTCCCGAAATGGATTTCTCTAAAAAAGCCTATGAATCTATAAACGGGAATAAAAAAGGCAAAAAGGGCAAAATCCGGTCTCTAGTCATGACACAAAGACCCCTTTTCTGTGCTACATCTAAATGATGTATTGTTTTTGGTGGTGTAGTCATTCCATTGTAGCTACCAGCTAATATTTTATGATTTCTTCATTTGGACTCATAGTCGATAATTTTTATTACAGATATTGCTCCAGGACTTGAAGTTTTATCAAGACGCTCACTTGGTCGCAGATTAAATGACATGACATCCTCTGTTCGTGAGAAGATCTCTGCAACACTTTCTGAGCAGCGGTATATCTGTACCACAGCTGACATATGGTCCACAAAACATAGAAGTTTCATGGGCGTAACTGCACACTGGGTATGTCATTCTTAGAATATTATTCATATTACAAATATTTTATCTTTGGAAATTATTATTAATATTACAAATACTGTATATTTAAGTAGAAAAAATATCGCATAATATGTAAATGATTTATTTACACTGCATAAAATTTGAAATTCATAAGTCTTATGCTTTAATATTTTTTTACAGCTAGATCAGCGGACCTTGGAAAGATGCAGTGCTACTCTTGCGTGTAAACGATTCACAGGGAGCCACACATTTGACCGAATAGCAGAAATGCTCGACGATATTAGAAGAGAATTTTTTATCCCTGAGAGCAAAATTATAGCCACGGTCACCGATAATGGTGCAAATTTTGTAAAAGCATTCAAGGAGTATGGGATCGACCTTAAAATTCCTAGAGAAGCGTGTGATGATGAAGACCAAGATGAATGCCAAGATGAAACAAGAGAAGATGAACCTGCAGAATCAATAAAAATAAGAGAAACCGATTCTACAGATGATACCATTCTTCTTCCAAGCCACAAAAGGTGTGCATCGCATACCATTAGCCTTGTTTGTACAACAGATTTGAAAAAATCCTTAACAGGTCAAGTCTCAAAGATCCACTCGGCTATGGGCAAATGTTCCGCCCTATGGAATTGTTCGGGTAAACCAAAAACATCCGAAGTAATATCCAGTGTATTAAACTGTCAGTTGAGACTCCCGTGTCCTACGCGGTGGAATAGCCTGCATGACAGTCTTGTACTGCTTCTGAGTAATAAAGCTAAATTGAATGAACTCATGTGTGCTTTAAAGCTGCCCGCATTCAAGGAGTCGGAGATGAGTACCTAGAAGAATACACTACTGTGGTAAAACCCTTGGCTGTGGCACTGGATCGCCTTCAAGGAGATCAGAACTGCTACTACGGTTGTCTTATCCCTACTCTCTTTGCTGTTGAGAAAAAACTTGAAAGAATTGCTCTATCATCATTGAGATACAGCCACCCATTAGTAGAAGCATTAAGTAGTGGATTCAGAAATCGATTCAAGAAATTCCTGGAACTTGACAGAGATGCCAATGTTGCAATTATTGCTGCATTAACAAATCCACACTTCAAGTGCAAGTGGCTCACTATAAGCGAGCGAACAAACAATGAGGCATGTAGAAAAATGGTGCAAAACATGCTGATATCAGCAATTAAAAATGAAAGTGACAGTGACAGATCACCTGAGGAGCCAGCTAAGACAGATGATGGTGCTTATAGCAGTAGCGACGATTTCTTTGAATATGGTCATGCTCCTGCTGACGTCAAGAAAGAAGACACCACAGCATCAGAGATGGAAGTGTTGAAATACTTCAATGATGACAGCACTGCACTGCAGCTGCAGTCACTTGATGGCTATCCTTCAATTAAGAAGCTCTTCCTCAAGTACAATACTCCACTTCCTTCCTCGGCTCCTGTTGAGCGTCTCTTCAGCTATGCAGGACATATTCATGCCCCTAAGAGAGGAAATCTTTCCGACAACACGTTCGAAAAATTAGTAATGCTAAAAGGAAACCCTAGGCTCCTAGCTACATTTAAAATTTAATTCTATACCTCTCAGCTAGAATATATTTTTGGAAATGTTTTTTATTATTTTACATCAGCTGCTATTGAAATGTTTCTGTTTACTTCTATGTTTAATTTTCTGTTATTCAAATAATATTTTTTGTCAAAAATGTCCTGTTATCATTGTTTGTCAGAAATAAACCTCCATTTATCTAAAAACAGTTGCGTTTGTTTTTACATACTTTTTATACTTGCTTTAATATTCTAATTACGATATACAATTATGATACATGAATTTACCAGTGTAACGAGTAACGAAAGTAACGACGTTACTGTAACGAGTATCGGTATCGTCTTAAGATATTTTCAAAGTAACGATGTATCGGTATCGCCGGGGTCATTTTAAGAGAGTAACGAGTAATGGTAACGCTCGCCAATTTTGAGTAACGGTGCCCATCTCTGCATACATACATATATACATATATGCAAGATATAAATCTTACACACTATATAATCTTTTCAAAATTAAAAAAAAGGTAGCAACAACTTTAAGAGCCTCGGAGTCCACTGGGGAGGGAACCATAAATGTCCCCACTTCTGGCTTCCCTGTTGCCGATACCGAGATCTGCTATCGCCCATTCGAGATGTTCTGATCCTCTGCCCGATTCACTTTTTATATGCTTCTGCAACATTCGTGGCCTTTCCTCAAATTTCGAATCTGTTGAACACCACCTCTCCTCTTCTAAATCTCACCTTCTCTTCCTCATTGAAACTCAAGTGTCTGGGACGCTTGACAGCCACCCCTTTTCTGTACCCTCTTACTTTCTCCAAACTCAATTTTATTCCAAAGCCACTTGTAGATTCTGTTCATGTCGGTTTGTAGAGATCCTATATCTTCTGGGTTTCTTATTTTTCTACTGATCTTTGTATCATCGGCAAAGGATGTTACTGTGCTGTCTCTGGCAACATCTTCATCTTTGTCAGTTAGCATGATTATGAAGAGTAGTGGAGCTAGTACGTTCCTTGTGCTACTGAGCTGAGGACCTCTGATTCTGATGAAGATACTCTTTGTATTGTAACGACTTGCTGCCGCGCACTAAGGAAATTATATATCCATATCCCTACTTTTCCTGTTATTCCCATATATTTCACTTTATGTATTATGATTCCATGGTCACACTTGTCGAACGCTTTGGCAAAGTCTGTGTATATTACATCATAGTTTTCATTGCTTTCAAGTGCATCAATAATGTTGTTGTAGTGTTCCATTAGTTGTGATAGGCATGATCTGCCTGACCGAAACCCGGGTTGGTTATCATTGAATTTTTTCTGAGTTTCCAAAAAGCCATAGATTTTCTGTCTAACTATTCTTTGAAAAATTTTAGTGAGAGGAAATGTAAGCGACACTGGCCTATAGTTTTTGGCCTCAGATCGATCTCCTCCTTTATATATTGGGACTATGTTCGCGCTCTTTAGGATGCCCGGTATTTCTCCCGTGTCTAGTGATCGTCTCCATATCCAATATAGGGGCTCAACGATTGCATTCTTGCAGTTTTTGATCAGTGTGGCATTCCATTTTTCCGGTTCTGCCACTGAGTGTGCTTTTAGTTTCCCTATAGCTTGTGTAATATCATCTGTCATAAAGTCGAAGTCCGTTATACTTTCCCCTTGTAGTTCTTCTTCAAAGAACGCTTTTCTATCGCATATCAGTTTGTCAGTTTTTGGGATACTGAAAGATGATTCGTACTGAGCTCTTAATATTTTAGATACTTCTGTTAGATCATCAGATAAAGCACTGTTCTCGTTTTTTAAAGGTCTGATAGTCGCATGGCTTTTCGACTTTCTTTTCGCGAAATTATAGAACTATGAGTTAACCTTTATCGTTTCTATAGCGTCGTCTTCTTCTTTTCCTGTATGCTTCTCAATTAGTTCCTGTATGACGTCATCGATACTCTGCAGTTTATCATTTAATATTTTTCTGATGTTATGTGTGTGTATATATATATATATATATATATATATATATGTTTATTACCTTTATTCACGCGATACATGCCATTCCTTAAAATGTTCAAGCGAGCAAAAGCCTAGTTTTCGGAACAACCAATGCCATTGATGGTAGATTTCACTATAACGACAAATGTTACTATAGAGAAACAAAGCCGAAAACACATATAACTCATTAAGTGTAACATTACGCCATTTCATCGACTAAATTTTTCTCTCACATTTTTAATTTTTATAAAAATATAACTGATGTAATGAGGGGCGTCACCGTGTCTTGGGTATTTATGGGCGTTACAAATTTGACTGTGGTGACAAACTGATTGGTGAGTGGTTGATAAATAGTACGAGTCAGTTGAGTCTGCAGCAGCTGCTTCTCATCGAAATAGACAAGCACATACCTGTCAGGACATGCACATTCTTGTTTGTCATGTTTTAGAATTGTGCATTCGTGCTAATCTCTCAGTCAGTCTCGTGCATTGCTACTCACCAGTTGATTGATTAAGTGCATTTAGTTATTCATTTTGTTTTGTTATATGTTTGGTAAAAAAATAGTGTTTTTCTGTTTTTATGATATGAAAGTGAGAATGTCTCGTAAGTGTGCAAACAATCCTGACAGTTTTTGTTTTGTGTGTGGTGAATTTACAACAAAATCTCAAAAGCAGGGTTTCACTCCTTTAATTAAGAAGGCATATGAACTTTATTTCGGTTGCAAAGTAGGAGATCAAGACAAAATCTAAGCTCCTCATGTATGTTATGTTTCTTGTGCAAGGTCTTTGAGAGGGTGGCTAAAAGGTACTCATTCTTCAATGCCTTTTGCGGTCCCAATGGTATGGGACATTCCTCAAAATCTAAACATATGATTTAATATCCTAATTTACTGTCAGCCATGCGACCTCTTTCACATTGTGACGATTTTTCACTAGAGAAACCACCAAAGACATGGACTTTAGATGATGATGAACCTGATGATGAATCTCATAATGAACCTCTGGACAGACACAAGTTCAACCACCTTCATTGGATGAACCTCATTTAACATCTCAGTCAGAATTAAATAATCTTGTTAGAGAATTGAATCTATTTAAAAATTAGGCTGAGCTCTTAGGTTCTAGATTAAAAGGCTGGAATCTTTTACAAAAGACTAAAAATATCGTCATTTCGTGGGCATCAGATACACTTCACATCGGTTTTCTCTATGAAAAGTGATTTAGTGTATTGTAATGATGTGAACGCTCTCATGGAGGCACTTGGTCGAGGACACAATCCTAAGGAGTGGAAGCTTTTTGTCGATTCATCAAAGTTGAGTTTGAAAGCTGAAAGTTCTCTTGTTTCCTTTACAAGTGGGACAGCCGAACTAAGGGGAATCATTATACACAGAAAGAGTGGCCATTTCGACAAAATTTGGTTCCAGGACAGAAAAATGTTGCCCATCAACCCCTAGTAGATCCAGAAAAAATTTTCTTACCACCTCTCCATATCAAACTTGGTTTGATGAAAAATTTTGTAAAAGCCATGAATAAAGACGGACTTCGATTTCTATATCTAAAACAGAAGTTCCCTAGAATCAGCGAAGCGAAAATCAAAGAAGGCATCTTGGTGGGCTCAGATCAGAGAAGTGATGAAAGACACTGCATTTGATGAGTCTTTGAATGAGGTTGAACGAACAGCATGGAAAGCTTTTAAAAAATTGACTACGAATTTTCTCGGCAGCGTCAAATCAAAATATGTTTCTCTGGTGGAGCAAATGCTTAGTGCTTACCAAGCCATAGGGTGTAACATGTCTTTGAAAATGCATTTCCTGCACTCCCACCTGGACTTCTTCCCATCATACCTGGGCGCTATCAGCGTTGGGCATAGTGAAAGATTTCATCAGGATATATCAACCATGGAAAAACGGCACCAGGAAGATATAGCCTCAGTATGTTGACCGACTACTGTTGGACACTCATAAGAGAAGCCCCTAGTACTAGTTATAAACGAAAATCAGGTGCAAAAACATTTTAGATAAGGTACTCTTCGTTTTTGTACAATTAAATGTACCAAAAAAGTAAGGAAATCTGTTAATTTTCACTTGCATTTCCTTCAAAATTAGTGGGTGATAGAAACATTCTGATTTCAAATTCGTAATCCATTCGAAGGAGGGAAAGAGTTCCATTTTTCTGTTCAGTATAACATTTGGTCTAGGTCAGGGATGGCCAACTTCTTTATGCTCGCCGGCCAGTTTCTTCCCTAGGCTGTAGTCTATGAGCCAAAACTATATGACCGGATAAAGTACGCTTAGAATTTGTAACACGAAATATTAAAAATCATACAATCCATTTTAAAAGTCAGAAATACTAAATAACACTGGCCGCGAGCCGCCAGTTGACCATCTATGGCAGTGGTACTCATTGCGCGGCTCGCGAGCCAAATGCACTATATATATTTGGCTCGCGAGCCGCCCAATGAGTACCATTGATCTATAGTGTAGGAGGTAGTAGTTAATGATGTAGCAAGCAGTGATGTGGATCCCACGAAAAGCTATAGGTTCCGTCCGTGGCCTTTGATGTTAGGAAGGAAGTTAGACAACCCCTCAGAAACGCGCACACACACACATACTTCGTATTAAAATATATATAACATTTCAAATGGTATTAGGCAAACCAAACCTGCGTATATAGTGCTTTGTTCTGAGCTTTTTCCACTGTATAAAGTGATTGTATAAATTAAAGGTTATATCCTTCGCATGTCGGTGGGGAGAATTCAATGACAATTAAACTATACTTTTTATATTTATCATTTATAAGCATTCTTTACATATTTTCTTAAAGAAGATGCTTTGTCCTTCGTATTATGTGCAGTAGAAGGGAAGAGTTATATACAGGGTGTTCCAGAAGGAAAGGTCAATACTTCGGGAGGTGATAGTATCGGTCATTGTGAGAAAAAAAGTTCATATGAACATGTGTCTAATTCTGAATGGTTACGGAGATAGAGCTGTTTGAATCTACAAATACAAAAGCATTGTTAATGGTAATCAAGAAACAGAAACAAATTACTGTTTCTAACATTTAATGTTTAAACATTAGCATTTTGAATGGTATCAGTCTATCAGATACAGAAATGACAAATTTGTTACAGTTTACAATACGTTTTCAAAATCCCACCGTCAACCTCAATGCACTTTGCAACTCGTGTGAGAAGATCGCGTGTTGTTCGTCTGAGTTGATCTTGTTCTTTTATACGGGCAGCAGCATCCAAAATGCGCGCGAGCAATTCGTCTCGTGTATCCACCTTTCTTTTGTAAACTTGACTTTTCATCCACCCCGACAAACAATAATCTAACGGAGAGAGGTCTGGAGACCTTGGTGGCCATTGAATGGGACCACCGCTGGGGGAGGAAGAGCTGCGCGCGCATCAGATTCAAACAGTTCTACCTCCGTAACCATTCAGAATTAGACACATGTTCATATGAACTTTTTTTCTCACAATGACCGATACTATCACCTCCCGAAGTATTGACCTTTCCTCCTGAAACACCCTGTATATCTTTCTTAGAGAGAAGGAAAGAGCTGTATATTTCTTACAGAGAGTGGGACTTGTAAGACAGAGAACATTTACGCTCTTGTTTCGCTTTTATACTATCAGTTTATAGGCAATACGAACGACTTCCGTAATAATAGAACAACGGAAATGGCTATTTTAAATCTTATGGAAAATGTAAATATAGCTAAGGAGAACAAAGAAATAATGATGTCAATATTTATGGATTTGAGTAAGGCGTTTGATGTAATAGACCATAATATTCTACTTAATAAATTGTATTGTTACGGCTTTAGAGGGGCAATCAGTGATTGGTTTAAAAGTTATTTGTCCGATAGATATAATTTTGTATCAGTAAATAAGGTTTGCTCCACTAAAGCGCTTGTCAAACATGGTGTGCCACAGGGCTCAGTGCTGGGTCCACTGTTATTTTTATTATATATAAATGACCTTCCACGTTCATCTGATATACTGAACTTCATAATGTTTGCAGATGATACAACTCTCTCCTTTTCTTGCAAAGATGTTAATACAGCTAAGAATATATTTCATTCAGAATTCATCAGTGTAATGAAATGGTTGACCACCAATAAACTCTTCCTAAATACCAGTAAAACAAATTTCATGATTTTTACTAATAAAAGAAATGTATATCTTGATGAACTCAATGTTAATGAAATCACCATAAAGGAGTGTACTGTAACAAAATTTCTTGGTGTAATGCTAGATAAGAATTTGCAATGGAGTGATCATGTAAATTATATCGCGAAAAAGATTTCAAGGAGAGTTGCTATAATGTTTAAACTTAGAAATGTAGTCCCTAAACAAGTTTTATTGACTCTTTATCATACTCTTGTTCTTCCTTATATAACATACTGCACCCTTGTTTGGGGAAACTCCGCTAACAACGCATTAAATGGTATCTTTGTCATCCAAAAACGAGCAATAAGGTTATTATCTGATGCTGATTTCCTTGATCACTCTAGTGCATTATTTAAAGAGCTAAACCTACTAAAGCTCAATGATATAACCAAACTGGCACATTTTATTTTTATTTACAAGTGTAAGAGCAAAATCATTAATTTGCAATGGGTAAATAGATATTTTGTAACTCATCAAGAAATCCACCCGTATCAGACCAGAAATAGATCAAAGATTGTTATACCTCAATTTAGATTGTCTTCATCTCAAAAACTACCCATTTTCATTGGATTGAAACTATGGAATGACTTGCATGCCGATATAAAAAATATTGCGAATGTAAATTTGTTTAAAACCAAGTTAAAATCCCGATTAATAATGGGATACTAACAAAAATCTTGGATTAATGTCCACTAATAATGTTTAATATTGTCCATTAATATTGTTTAATATTGAAATACAGGCTTTAACTATTAATAATACTTATTTACTTATTTTTTTATTATTAATTTATAACGGCTAGCTGCTTATTTTTAATAAGAGCCCAGTAAAGCCTAAAGCTTAAGGGCCAAATTAAAAATTAAAAAAAATAAATAAATAGTCGAGCTTCACAATTATTTATGTCATTGTAAAAATTGTAAATTGTAAAAAGACTACTGTATTTATTTTATTATTAATAAAGGTTATTCTATCTATCTATCTATCTACTATACGCTATACGCGAAAAAAGTGTGTGTAAACATGTGACAGCAAAGACAACAAAGTTCTCATGATTAGGTTTCTTTTTGTCTTGAAAAATACATCCGTTAAAGAAAACTTTTAAAGTTTACTTTTTTTTTAAAGCTTCTTCAAATTGGAACAAATTACGATCCTTTTAAAAGTTTTGCTTCTTAAAACGGTCTCAATCGCCGTAATTAGGAGAACATTTTTGGAGATTCTGTCACTTCGATTAACTGTAGAAGCTTCTTGACCTTTGTCAGCATGTCATTAAGAATGAGTTAATTAACTGTCTCTGACAAAGAGCAATGACTTCTTTTTAAGGGAAGTTTTTCCATCCCAACATCCTATTTACGCGCGTCGGGTCTCACTCCCTTTGGTAATGACAGCGAGGAGCCAGGGTGTAGTGTCCATTTATGAGAATATTTCCTTCTGTTATATTTCCCCTTTAACGTGGTGGAACTCTGAACTGCAAGAATAGTCCGACAGTTACTGTACAATTCTACTGCTAAAATACTATTTTCGCTTGATAAGGAAATTCAAAACTTCTTGAACATTTTCTACCCTTTAATTTACACAAAGTATTTTTTGTTTTTTCCATAAATAGTGAAGCGGGAACATTGAATATTTACATTCAATTAATTCCATTTAATGTAATTACATAATCGAAGGGTAACTTATTCATAATAAACAAAACCAGAGAAAAAATAAATGCAATATTGAGTATTGACAAATAAATATTTTTCTTTTCAAACTAATAAAACCAAAATTAATAATTAAGAAATGAATTAAAAATTGTCAGCTATTTTTTAAGTTGCGTTTTCATATTTTATGAAGGAAGAAAAGAAACTTTTTAAAAAAGATTTTAAGTTTTACTCTTCGGAGAGCTTTTGGTTAACCAAGTATTTTAGTGTTAAATTTTTTTATTTTTTCCTTTTTTGCGCCCGTGAAACTTGTTTTGTTTTTAGGAATTTGAGAACGGAAATTTTTTTTCTTTTCTTTCTTCTTTTGTTTTTACTTTATATCAAGACACTTCACTCGTGAAGTAAAAGAAAAAAATGCCTATTTTTGTAGTATAAATTCATATTTGCCTCTTCTTTAATTTTTTTTATTTATAATTTTATTAACTAAATTTTATTTGTAGTTTTTAATTTCTTTTTCTGTCATTATTTTCTCTTAAAAACCGAAATGTTTGTGGAAAATTTAATGTTTTGGGGTTTTATATACAGCATATATATATATATATATATATATATATATATATATATATATATATATTATACTGTGTGTGTATATATATATATATATATATATATATATATATATATATATATATATATATATATATATATACTGTGTGTGTATATATATATATGTGTGTGTATATATATATATATATATATATATATATATATATATATATATATATATGGGAATGAACTCAGAATGCCCCCTGAGTTTTTTATGATACACACAGACAGTGCATGGAACAAGGAACTCTTCTGGAATAATTATATCCACTATACTATAGTCCGAATAAGTAATGGTAAATGACAAATACCATAGTTTTTCTTTTTCATGATGCTAGCCCGACGTGGGCAACGGGTCACTCGCAAAGAGGTCCTATAAATATAGCTTCCCTCACCAACTATCTGCAAAGCAGACAGGATCCAGCTTTGGGAGATGGATCTAGGGTTTAAAGCAGCCTAGCCCTGCTACCTTTAGAACCTCAATATAAGCAAAAGACTCGCTGCCTTCACGTCAGATTGAATACATCAAAGAAAAAGGGGTAACTATTATATTTTTAGCCAAAAACCAAAACTTAAACCTCAACTGGCAGAATTGAGCGTCCACTTTTCAAGGCACATAACATGTCCGTTTCAAGATGGGAATGAACTCAGAATGCTAGGCTGCTTTAAACCCTAGATCCATGTCCCAAAGCTGGATCCTGTCTGCTTTGCAGATAGTTGGTGAGGGAAGCTATATTTATGGGACCTCTTTGCGAGTGACCCGTTGCCCACGTCGGGCTAGCATCATGAAAAAGAAAAACTATGGTATTTGTCATTTACCATTACTTATTCGGACTATAGTGGATATAATTATCCCAGAAGAGTTCCTTGTTCCATGCACTGTCTGTGTGTTTCATATATATATATATATTAGGGTGGAGTGAAAAAACTTTTTTCAGAATTCAGTTTTGTAGGGGCACCCAAAAGTTAGTCTGTGGTACCAATAAAAAATCTGCAAAATATTAGCTACCTGCGACATCAACTTCAACGACCCCAAGGAGGTCAAAGATTTTGCATTTCAGGTGCCCCAAAAAATTAAGGAAAAATTCAAAGATTTAAGCGCATCTTCCGTTGAGTTTATGCTAGGAAGATCATTTTTGTTTCATTTGATTTGTCTATTTATGTTCTTTAACTTTACTCTTATACACTTTTTCCCCATTCTTCACAGAAATTTGGAAAATTTGGTATTTCATGAAAAATACGAACAAAAAATAGGAGATTTTATTGCTTTCGTTGATTGGTTGATGCTCAGCGTCATTCAATGATTCAGTTCTCTTTTAGAAGTTCATAAAATAACTGCATGGCTTTAAATATATTGGTTTATTGGAGCGGCTCTCCGCCAATTTAAGCTAGATACGAGCCATACGTATCTCGGCTTAAATTACCCAGAACTCACCACGTGGAGGTGGCTGCTCTTTGCGTTCCACCCTAACCCACACACCACAATAATTTAGAAAGCTCTTATTCAGTTTTGTAGGCTCTCTTGGTTTCAAATGATTTCATTATTGCTCGAGATGCAATTTTGGTTTTAACGTAGCCATCTCTCCTCTCACTTCCATAAACTGCTCTTGCCGCTTCTGTTACAAGTTTGATACTCCTTTCTACTGCTTGTGTATGACAAGGGAATTGAAAGAGTTTTAAATTTTCTTCGCTAGTGTTCTCAGCCAATGATGTCAACTCCTCTTTGATTAAGTGTTTTGTCAATGGTGGCTCAAGTCTGATGGGACTATCTGTTCAAAATATAATATCAGTGTAGTCAAGTGCATGGAAATTTAGTTTCGGTACACTGAACTCGTGAATGCTTTTCATTTTTTCAGCTTGAGATCTTGTTACTTCGATCCTTCATATTGCCAATTTTAGAATGTTTGGCCTGTTATCAGTAATCATTGCAAGTAGAAGGTTCTCTTGATGCGCAAAGTAGGCGTTACGAATGATAAATTTATCAACAATATCTCTAAGCTCCTTTGTTAGGTATCTTGAATAAGCTATCTTCTGCTACAGGTGACGAGGTTCATCATAACACCAAGGTTTTGTTTTGATCGTGGACCACATTGGAGCATAAACTTTGACGATGTATTCTACCAGCACTTTTAAACTATCCTTCGGATTTTCACATCCCATGTAGAAACGCAGGATGCGGTTAGCAGTAGTTAACCATCTGGATTGGACCATTGGTCCAGGTTGAAGATTTGCTAAGTCATTGCTGCAACACCCAGAAGTAATAGCCTGAGAAGCTTTGTAGAGGTACAATTGATCTGTACTTAGATCATCAGACTCAGTAATTGGAAGAGGATTTCCTTCCACGGCTTCAAACTTAACTAGTGGTTGGTCGACAGATTTTAATGCTTTTCCAATTCGTACTGACATTTCTCGTGGACCATGGGAGGGCCCATCGAGGTGTTCTAACAAATGCCTCGATGGTAACTCATTAAAATGAAAGAGACAAATAAACCAGTGAAAGGGTTTGTTTAAGTTCTGCTCCAAAGTTTTTAATATGCCTCCTTTTATTCCAGTATTGACTGCAGTGCCATCACAGCCAATGGCAACAATATTTCTAGCTCTGATATTTTTGCATGCCAAGAATTCCAAAATGCCTTTATAAATGCCTTTTGCTGTGCTCAATTCTGGAGATATGTGGCCTAAGTAAGTTGAGCCTGGTTCTTTCAAAAGGACAATATGCTCATTGCTCTTCCATAGTAATCCTAGAATGATACTACCTTTCATTATCGTAACGTTTGTCCGATCTTTTCTTCCATCAAAGTAGAGACCCATAACATAATCACTTAAACTGAAAGTTGAGGTATCTTCAGGATCTTTTCTAATCTTGCTCTTTTCGTGTCTTATCTTGCTTCTTTCGATCACTGAAGAAGTATCTTCACTACAAATTAATTTTAAATCTTGAAAAACAACAGCTGCAAGAGCTGCTCTAGCACGGTCAGATATTCCTGTTCGATCGCATTCTCTCCCACTTTTGGCAACTGCATTCTCATTTGTGAAGGTCCGGGATTAATTAATGGCTTTGTCATGAGTTTAAACGGCTCACTGCTTTCGTCTGTTTCGCTGGAACTTGACGAAACAGTTGCAGCAGTATCAAATTCTTTCATTCCTTTTGAGATCCGTGCTGTATATTCCTCATACTTTTGTGTAGCCTTTTGTCTTTTTTTCCATATGGTTGGTGACCACTTTATCTACGGATTCAATCATCATTTTTCGAGACGTTCGTTGGTCACTAAGGAATTCCCTTTCCAGAACAGGAACTTTTCGGTCTTTCTCACAACGACATGTCATGAAGTCTTCACATTTACAAGCTATATCAAAGAGCTTCAGTGAGTCAAGTTTAAATTTGTGAAGCAATGCTTGATAGGATGCTTGGTCTTTCTGCCCTTTGAATTGTTTCAAGACATTTTGATATTTTTCGTACAAACCTTGGTTACGCTGCGTTATGGTCTTATGATGGCTAGTTGGAATAGAAGCACGATCCCATAGTCTTTACTATTTGGGCAACGACTGTAGTAATATCATAAATTTTTGGATTAGCTTCTCCTGACTTAATTCTTTCCGGTTTAACATAAAGGAAACACTGAAATATATCTTCGGACGAACTCAAATAAATCAGTGAGAGATCCTTTGATGGTCCAAAGATTGGATTCAGCTGTTGAGTATTCCTTGTCTTCCATTTTGCTGATTCATTCGCGGCCATCGAAGCCATGCCTAATTTTGCTTTGTGCGTCGGAATAGAATTAGACTATATTAGTGACTGCAAATGTTTTTAGCGAATCAGATTCAATATAAAAATTTATCAAAGAAATCAAATAACCTGAAAAAGAGATATAAATTATAATGTAATATAGTATAAATAACAAACCCTAAATAATATAATTCTGAAATAATTTAAATCTGTGAAAATCTGAACAAATGGAAATCTTAAAATGGTGCTAAAACATCTACTAAAGTTGAGAAACTCAACGAAAGCTATAAAAATTCCTATTTTTTGTTAGTATTTTTTATGAAATACAAATTTTTCAAATTTCTGTGAGGAATGGGAGAAAAGTGTACAAGGAAAACGTTAAAGAACATAAATAGACAAATCAAATGAAACAAAAATGATCTTCCTAGCATAAACTCAACGGAAGATGCGCTTAAATCTTTGAAATTTTCCTTAATTTTTTGCGGCACCTGAAAGGCAAAATCTTTGACCTCCTTGAGGCCGTTGAAGTTGATGTCGCAGGTAGCTAATATTTTACAGATTTCTTATTGGTACCACATACTAACTTCTGGGTGCCCTTACAAAACTGAATTCTAAGAGGTTTTTTTATTCCACCCTAATATATACAGTATATTAGAGTGCCAGTCCTTATTTTCGAAGCTTCGAAATGTTATTCTCCCAACCCCTAAAACTGTTTCATTTGATGAAAAAACATTCCATAGTAAATATTATGAAAATTCATTAATATTTAAATGTGGCAAAAACTGCTTGAATTTTCCTTTTTATGAGCAATATCTGCGGTTTTAACGTTTGGCCCAAGAGATTGTGTGTGTGTGTGTGGCTGTCTCAACAAATACAGTTTAACTCAGGTTAGGTTATCCTATTGTCTGGTTGCCTAATCCATAGTTTACTCAAGTGGTGTTTTGGTTAAACTCCAACAGTCTTGAATAAGCCTTGTCGAAGAATAGATTAAACTCTTCGGTTTCTTGCCAAACGTTGAACAATTTTTTTTTTTTTTTTTTTTTGGTTTTACAGATTTCAAAATGCTTTCAAATGTTTTCAAAAAGCTTGTGTAGATACAGAAAGAACATTCGTATTGCCTATCTTGGTTCTCCCACAGTACCATAACAGACAAATATGGCATATAAGGCAAAATTTCAAGTCACTTGTGCCACACCTAGATATCAATGGATTGTAATGAAACTTTATACAAGTTTCCCACCAAACAGTACAACTTTCAGGGTTGGGAGCAGGGAAATTCTATAAAAAAAATTTACCCCCAAATAAGGACCACCCTAATATATACCTTTCAACCTTTCAATGTTCCGTGCGATGATTCCTCATTTCATGAAATTCAAGCTTGTCGCCCCTCCTCTCCAGTTGGCCTGGTGAAGTAGTGAGTTGGTTTCTTGTACTCTCCACCTCACATAGCCAGGTACGCCCGGCTCATCGGAGATTGTTCTGATGAGCATATATATATATATATATATTAGTGGTGCACCGATTAATCGGTATCGGCACCTGGCATGCCAATATTAGGAAAATACCTTGCATTGCCGATTAATCAGCATTTTGCCGATTAATCGGCATTCAAGGTGCCGATACCGATTAATCGGTGCACCACTAATATATATATATATACACACACACACATATATATATATACTGTATATATACAGTATATAGTTAGTTACTCTGAACCCTGTATCTCCACAAACAACAGTGGAAAGTAGAAAAGGAAGACTGTGTCGTGTTCCCGAATTAAAGGCGAGACAGGGAACATCCTTAATCCTGAAAGAAAATAGCTTTGTTGTGAGAGGACCAAAACTGCTTAATCAGCTGCTCAAAGATCTAAGGAACACGAGTGGTGTAGCGGTGGACATCTTCAAAAGAAGATTAGACGCCTGGCTCAGAACAATCCCCGATGAGCCGGGTGTACCTGGCTATGTGAGGGGGAGAGTACAAGAAACCAACTCACTACTTCACCAGGCCAACTGGAAAGGAGGGGCGACAAGCTTGACCTTCGTGAAATGAGGAATCATCGCGCAGAACATTTGAAAGGTTGAAAGGTATATATATGCGCCTCGCTGGTGTAGTGGTGGATTCGTAGTCAACAATGCTAACCACTACACCACTGAGGCGCATATATATATATATATATACAGGCAGCGCGCACCAAACCCCAACTGTTCATCCTTCCACACAATAAAAATTGGTTGGTAGGTAAATGGGTACCCTCGGTAGCCTAGTGGTTAAGACGCTGGGCTGCTGACCGGGAGGTCGTGAGAACGAGTCCGGGCGAAGTTTTTATAATTTCTAACCGCTCGTGGTGGGACGTGGTTCAGATTCCACGTTGAACTGTTAGTACAAGGTGGAGTGACAAACTTGACCTTCGTCACAATGAACAATTGGGGCGGAAGCAGAACCAACGTTATGGTTCTTTTCCGTTTAACGGACTGTGAAAAAACTATAAAAACAACTTTTGGTGTTTGGAAAATAATAAATTTATTAAGAAAAGTACATTTCAGGGTAGAGAAATAGGTTAGGTTAGGTCAGAGTTAGATAGGTTAGGCTAGGTATATACTCGTATTATCACAGAATTTTCTCAAATTCATTTTCTCCCGTTAAACTTAAAAGTTAAGAGTAGGATAGCCTATCAGGTTAGGTTAGGTTAAATTAGGTTAGGTTAGCCTCTGGGGTGATATATGTTACTTTATTTTCTGCTCTTGTATTATATTTTCGATAATTATCGCATTTTTAGCCAAATATCGGCATACATTCTAATTAAAAGAATAAGTTTTAGCAAATAGTAAGCCAAAATAGTAAGTTTCTCCACCCTAAAATGTACTTTTAAGAAATTTATTTTCCGACCCCCAAAAGATATATTCATAGTTTTTCTACAACGTAAAACGAAAAAAGATTATATACCGTGTGTATATATATATATATATATTAGTGGTGGACCGGATATCCGCATCATTTTTAACATCCGCATCCGCACTTCTGACTGCGGATGTTATGCGGATATTACCGCTAATAAATTATGCAATTTACAATTAAATTAGCTTATAAGGCCCAGTCATGCACATTTCATGTAAAGTATTAATTATTTATTAATGAACAAACAAATATATAAACCTCAAAATATAAATACCTGGTAACACAGAAAATTGAATGAAACTTGTTTCATTGAATTTTCTGTGGCTGAAACTTTTGAGAAAGTTATTATTTTTATCATAATGAAAACATGAATATTAATTTTAATTCTTATGCATTGCCTGCCATAATAGTAATATCACGAAATTTGAAAAATTGTCATATATTCATAATTCTATATTATATTGATAGATTAACTAAATATCCGCATCCGCGGATATTGAAATTAAAGATCCGCATCCGCAGATGTTGAAAAACTGACATCCGGTCCACACCACTAATATATATATATATATATGTTACCGGCAATTACTTAATTTAGGCATTTTATTAAATGGCTAAATTTTCAACCATTTAATAAAATGCTTGAATTGGTCAGGCAGTTAACTAAATGGCTAAAATTTACAAGGCATTTAATTTAATGCCTGAAATTTTTTGGCTTTCTTTAATAGAATAACCTCAAGATAATGTGAAATAGTTTTAGAAATGTTGCAAAATACACGCGGCGACAGGTTTGCACAGGTTTTATCACGATACAGAATGATACAGAATGACTTAGGCTAGTGTAGGATTAGGCTAATGAATATTTTCTCTGGTGTTTTTCATACAGTTACAACGCCACCCTACAATATTACAGTAATATTACAATAATTGAAAAAACATGGAGCCCACGAAAGAGCATATTCGACATGTGATGCTGTACGAGTTCTACAGGGTGGGCCGTAAGTTTCCATACATAGGAAAAATAAACATTTTTTTATGGACAACCATTTTTATTTATATAATATGCTCTACATGGTTGCCATTGTTTTGAAAACACATTTCAATACGTGTTCCCCACTGTTGATGAACACGCATTAGCACAGTTGACGTTATGCTTGTAATGGCGTTGGTGATACGTTCCTTTAGATGAGTTATGTCTCGTATCTTTTCCTGATACACCATGGCCTTCAAGTGGCCCCAAAGATAGAAATCAAGGGGGGTGAGATCTGGGGATCTGGGAGGCCACTCCACAGGACCACGCCGACCAATCCAAGCATCCGGAAAACTGCTGATCCAAATACCGACGCACGTGAAGACCATAATTTAAATTTTCCTATGTATGGAAACTTACGGCCCACCCTGTATAAAGGATCTAACACTAGTGAATCCGCAAAAAACATTCAGAGAGTTTATGGAAATGATGATGTGAGTGAATGGATGTGTAGGAGATGGTTTGAGAAGTTCAGAAATGGAGACTTCAGTCTGAAAGATTATCAACGAACAGGACGACCAAATGAGTTAGATGAAGAGTTGCTGAAAGCAACAGTGGAGGAAAACCCAATGGTAACTGTAAGAGAACTTGGCCTACAACTCGGCGTTAGCCATATGACTATTCATCGTCATTTGAAGCTGTTAGGAAAAGTAGTGAAGGTTGGAAAATGGGTTCCGCATGATCGAATCGATATTTGCACATCACTGCATTCTCGGCAACTGCAGGCAACGTTTTTGAATTGGATCGTCACTGAGGATGAAAAATGAGTCCTCTATAACAATATTAAGCGTCGACATCAGTGGCTTAGCCGTGAAACAAAGCCTGAACCTCAGCCAAGGAATGGACCCCATCCAAAGAAAATTTTGCTATGCGTTTGGTGGGATATGCAAGGAATTATTCATTTTGAGCTTCTGCCAGATAACCAAACAATCACAGCTGAAGTCTACTGCCAACAACTCCAATGATTGAAGATGGCATTACAAGAAAAACGTCCTGCATTAATTAATCGCAGAGGTGTTCTATTTCATCAGGATAACGCGCGCCCTCAAACTGCTCGAATCACCACTGCCCAATTGGAGGCATTTGGTTGGGAAAAAATGCCTCATCCACCTTATTCTCCGGACATCGCACCTTCAGACTACCATTTATTCAGAAGTCTGCAACACCACCTAGATGGACAAAAGTTGCAATCCAGTGAAGCTATCGAAAACGAAGTGATCGCTTTTTTTAACTCGAAACCAAGGCATAACGTGGCATAAAGAAACTTTTCTACAGGTGGGAGGAGGTTATAGAAAAAGAAGGGAATTATATTGATGATTAATTTGTCATTATGTCATTTAATTTTTGTTGTGAATAAACTAAAAATTCGAGCAAATTTGTCCTTATAAGTCCTTTAATTTTTGTTCTGAATGAACTAAAAAATCGAGCAGAATATATGTTACAACCATATACATTCGTTTGTACATTTCAACGCTAGTGTAAACAGTCACCATGGTAACGGCTGCTGCAAAGATCGGTACGACAGTTTTAAAAACTACTTAAAACTAAACATTCATTTACCTCGTTTCGGGATGGTCAATCTGGATTCAGTTCATGTTGGCCTTCTGTATGAGAATTTACCAAGTTTTTAAAGAACATCTAATATAAGGATATTTCACTGAAATTCCTTACTTTATAAATTATCTTTCATTTAAAGAGTTTAAACTACTAATTCGTTCGCGAGTGGAACTCACTAGAATTGCTTTCGAGTTTGGAAACCATATTTAGCACTAATTTTTATGTACGTGTCTACTTAGTTTAAGTTGAGAGACATGGAGCAGAAATTTACTGCTAAAATTCGAAAAACTATAGAAG
Source organism: Bathynomus jamesi (assembly GCA_023014485.1). Lineage (NCBI taxonomy): Eukaryota > Metazoa > Arthropoda > Malacostraca > Isopoda > Cirolanidae > Bathynomus > Bathynomus jamesi. Next base: position 1,139,989 of record JAJOZX010000204.1, on the reverse strand, counting down.
AAAACAAGAAAAACATGATATGGCCAAGAACAAATATGAAGTAGTACTGAAAGCCGTGAAACAATCTAAGAAACAGTCACCAATGAGTTACTATTATGGGTTGCCAATGAGTTTACTATGCCCCATGCCCTATGCAGTTACTTTTTTGCTGAGAGATCCATCGTTTTTTCACTATAAAGTGCAGATGTATACAAGGTTGTTCATTAAGCGCATGTGAATACCGGACATGCGGGACATGGCGGGAGGGATAAAATTACTAAAGAAATTAAGAAAACGTTTGTAAACATTACAAAGGAAGTTTTAACATTGTTCAAAGAACTATGTAAAAAGTGTCGGCTCGAAAAAAAAACCTTACTAACAAAGGTATTGTTGTTAAACCTCTGATGTCGAAAGAACTTAACTCGAGAGGTCAAATTGATCTCACTGATATGCAATCAATAAAATTTGAGGACTATAAATTTATCCTGCATTATCAAGACCATGTTACGAAGTTCTCTGTGGTTCGACCATTGAAGTTAAAACCCGTTGCCGAAGTGACATACCAACTTCTAGACATATTCTTACTGTTCGGAGCGCCTCATATGCTCCAAAGCGATAATGGTTGGGAGTTCACAGCTTCGGTGATCAACGATATGAAAGATTTGTGGCCAGCGTGCGTGATCGTCCATGGTAAACCTCGGCATCCACAATCTCAGGGAAGTGTTGAACGTGCAATTGCAGATATAAAGGACATGCTAATAGTCTGGGTGAGAAACATACGAAAAATTAGGCTGTTCGTCTGAAGTTTGTTCAGTTTGCAAAAAATAATAGTTACCACTCCGGTATACAACGGTCATCGTACAAAGCTATGTTTGGGTGTGATGCCAAAGGAAGTTCCTGCAACTCTAGAAGTAGAAGAAGCACTGAGTGAATATATCAGAGGAAGGGATAATGAGGGTCTAGTAACTGTGAATGGTGAGGAGAGAGAGGAAGAGGAGGGTGTAGAGGAGAGAAAGGAGGAGGAGGAAGGTGTAGAAGAGAGAGAGCGAATTACAAGGAGTTACAAGAACAAAAAGTACCTCAAAAGGCCTTGCGGCTCATACCGAGGAGGTACAAATGGCAACGGGTGCCAGGGAAAAATTCCTACACATTGTCACAGCTAGCTTCTCGAACAGCCACACCAGAAGACAGTAACACACACCCTCAAATAGTGTGCAAGATTCGGTCTAACCTTTCATTGAACTGATCTACAGAGGAACTGTTCACAACTTCTGAAGGTAGCCTGTTCCACGTGTCACAGGTCTTATAGGTAAAATAATTCCCACACACACTAGTACTAAACTGTTTCAAATCAAACTCCCAACCATTGTTGTGAGTTGAGTTATCATTCAAACTGAACATGCTTCTAAAATCGACATAATCGAACCCGTGTAAGAGCTTCAAAACTTCGATGAGTTGACCTCGCAGCCTCCGAGTTTCCAGCGAAAACAAATTCAGGGCGTGTAAGCATCGATTGTAGCCCATATGCCTAACAGAAGGGACTAACTTTGTGGCCCTCACCTGCACTCGCTCCAGCCTTTCAATATCTTTCCTGAGGGTGGGCGACCAGAACTGTACAGTGTACCCCAGGTGCGGCCGAACCAGGGAATTGTACAGAGAGAGCACAATCACCTTGTTCCGAAATCGAAATTGCCTCCTGATATAACCCAACAGCTTTTGGGCTTTCTTTTTCACCTCTACTCACTGTTTGGTAAACTCAAGGTCGCTGCTAATTAGCACACCCAAGTCCTTTTCCAAATCAGTGGCCTCGATATTACTCCCCAACATTGAGTAGTCCGACTTGGGATTGGCGTAGCTAATGTGCATGACCTTGCATTTACCCTAGTTAAACGGCATTTGCCATTTTTCCGACCACTCTCCTATCCTACGTAGGTTCGCACGCAGTTGCTCGATCGCTTCGAGCGTCTCAACATTGGCCCCAAGCTTGGTGTCATCAGTGAATTTGGCGATCCTACTGACGATATCAGCGTCGATATCATTTATGTAAATGATAAACAATAGTGGCCCCTAAAGGGAACCCTGAGGAACCCCGCTAGTGACCGAGGTCCAACCCGAGGGAGCCCCTTTAATTACAACCCTCTGCCGCTTATTCTTCATCCAGTTTCCAATTCAGCTAACTACTTCCCCACCGATACCCAGTGGGCGGACTTTGGCCATTAGCCGGCGGTGAGGTACCTTATCAAAGGCTTTCTGAAGGTCGAGATAAAGTATATCAATCGCCCTACTCTCATCGTACTCACTCCACATGACGTGGAAAACTCGAGAAGGAGGAAGGAGTAGTAGAGAGAGAGAGAGAGAGCGAGAGAGAGAGAGAGAGACAGAGAAAGGAGGAGAGTGTAGAGGGGAGAGAGAGAGAGAGAAAGAGAGAGAGAAAGAGAGAGAGATAGAGAGAGAGAGAGGAGGAGAGTGTAGAGGGGAGAGAGAGAGGAGGAGAGTGTAGATGAGAGAGAGAGGGAGAGGAGGAGAGTGTAGATGAGAGAGAGGGAGAGGAGGAGAGTGAAGAGAGAGAGAGGGAGGAGGAGAGTCGAGATGAGAGAGAGAGGGAGGAGGAGAGTCGAGATGATAGAGAGAGGGAGGAGGAGAGTCTAGATGAGAGAGAGAGTTACAAGGAGTTACAAGGAAAAGAAGTACCTCAAAAGGCCTTGCGGCCCATACCGAGGAGGTACCAATGGCAACGGGTGCCAGGAAAAATTTTCTACACACTCAAATAGTGTGCAAGATTTGGTCTTACCTTTTCTTGAAGTAATCCACAGAGGAGGAACTGTTCACAACTTCTGAAGGTAACCTGTTCCACGTGTCACAGATCTTATACGTAAAGTAATTCACACACACACACTAGTCCTAAACCGTTTCAAATCCAACTTCCAACCATTGTTGCGAGTTGGGTTATCATTTAAACTAAACATGCTTCTAAAATCGACATCGTTGAACCCGCGTAAGAGCTTGAAAACCTCGATCAGTTGACCGTGCAGCCTCCGAGTTTCCAGCGAAAACAAGTTCAGGGCGCGTAGACGTCGATTGTAGCCCATATGCCTAACGGAAGGGATTAACTTTGTGGCCCTCGCCTGCACTCGCTCCAGCCTCTCAATATCTTTCCTGAGGGTGTGCGACCAGAACTGCACTGCATACTCCAGGTGCGGCCGAACCAGGGAATTGTACAGAGAGAGCAGAATCTCCTTGTTCCGAAACTGAAATTGCCTCCTGATATAACCCAACAGCTTCTGGGCTTTCTTTTCCACCTCTACGCACTGTTTCGTAAACTTAAGGTCGCTGCTGATTAGCACACCCAAGTCCTTTTCCAAATCAGTCACCTCGTTATTACTCCCCAACATCGCGTAGTCCGACTTGGGATTGGCGTAGCCAATGTGCATCACCCTGCACTTACCAAAGTTAAATGGCATTTGCCATTTTTCGGACCACTCTCCTATCCTACCTAAGTCCGCACGCAGTTGCTCGATCGCCTCCGACGTCCCAACATTGGCCCCAAGCTTGGTGTCATCAGCGAATTTGGCGATCCGACTGACGATGCCACCGTCTATATCATTTATGTAAATGATAAACAACAGCGGCCCCAAAACGGAACCCTGAGGAACCCCGCTAGTGACCGAGGCCCAACCCGAACTAGCCCCTTTAATTACAACCCTCTGCCGCCTATTCTTCAGTCAATTTTCAATCCACCTACCTACTTCCCCACCGATACCCAGCGCGCGCACTTTCGCCATTAGCCGGCGGTGAGGTACCTTATCAAAGGCTTTCTGAAAGTCAAGATAAAGTATATCAATCGCCCTACTCTTATCATACTCACCCAACATGACGTGGAAAAACTCGAGCAAGTTGGTGAGACACGACCTATGCCGTCTAAACCCATGTTGGGAGTCCCCAAGCAGCTTGTACGAATCCAAATGGTCAACGATCCTATCGGCTGTTATCCCCTCTAACAATTTACCTACAACTGAAGTGAGACTAATGGGACGATAGTTCCCTGGACTTTCGTGATCCCCTTTCTTAAAGATAGGGGTCACGTTGGTTTCCCTCCAGTCACCAGGCACCTGGCCCGTCTCCAACGATTTGTTGAAGACTGTAGCCAGGTAGGGAGCCACCTGGCCGCGCACCTCCCGCAACACTCTGGGGAGAAACTGGTTTGGCCCAGGAGCCTTAAACGCGCTCAGTTTGTCTATTCTATCAGCAACGACTGTCGCGGTACATCGAACACTATCCAGGGCAGCACCTTCGTGCCCTGGACTTTCGTGGTCCCCTTTCTTAAAGATAGGGGTCACGTTGGCTTCCCTCCAGTCACCAGGCACCTGGCCCGTCTCCAACGATTTGTTGAAGACTGTAGCCAGGTAGGGAGCCACCTGGCCGCGCACCTCCCGCAACACTCTGGGGAGAAACTGGTTTGGCCCAGGAGCCTTAAACGCGCTCAGTTTGTCTATTCTATCAGCAACGACTGTCGCGGTACATCAAACACTATCCAGGGCAGCACCTTCGTGCCTCACGCCTGGCTCCTTAGGGTTCCCCTTGCAGAGGCTTGCCACCCGTAGTTCTTCGTTGCGTTTCGCTAGTCTAACCTTCGCCTTCACTTCCCTACACAGGCGGACATACGCTTCAGTGTTCTCATGGGAACGATTGGCTTTCGCCCTCCTATACGCTACTTTCCTATTTCGGATAGCCGAAGCGATGTCACGATTGAACCACTTAGGCTGCGTTGAAGCAGGGGTGACCGGTTTTGAGGGTATGGCAGCAGACTGCAGCACCATAAACTCGTCCCGGAATGCACTCCACACTCGCTCAACATCGAGGAGAGTATAGATGAGTTACAAGGAGTTACAAGGACAAGAGGAAGCCTCAAAGACCTTTTGGTCCACTCTGGGAGGTTCCTGTTGTTAAAAGTTTATTTTTCTTTCAACTATCCTAGCAGTAGTAGAAAACTGGATAGAAAAGTAGAAGGCTCTCTCCCCACCCTCCGCTCCCTCCCTGCCAGAGGCAGGTACGGAAAAAGGTTGAAGAAAATACCTTGACCCTGGAAAAGTAGCCAAGGAAATTTTACAGGAAAGTGGAGAATATATAAATAGCTCTATATTTAGCTTGCTCACAGAGACACCGTGCAAGCGAACTCCTGCAGAGTTTTCTTATGTTTTAATCTTAAACTATGAGAGTATTCAGTACTTTGTCTAGCCTATTTTTAAACACATTTACACTTTGACTGGAAACAACCTCTGAGGGAAGTTGGTTCCAGATATTAACTATTTTATAGGAAAAGAAATTTCCGCAGACAGAGGTCCTAAATGTCTTTAGTTCCAGTTTAAACCCATTATTTCTTGTCGGATTGGCATTAAGTGAGAATAAGTTTCTGTAATCTACCCTGTCTATTCCTTTGAGCATCTTGAAGACTTGAATAAGCTGACCCCGCAACCTCCTCGTCTCTAAGCTAAACAGATTTAGGCGCTCCAATCTCCGTTGGTAGCTTTGCATTCTCATTGAAGGGATCAATTTTGTAGCCCTTGCTTGTACTCTTTCTAACCTTTCTATATCCTTCCTGAGGGATGGAGACCAAAACTGCGCACAGTATTCCAGTTGAGGTCTGACTAGAGAATTATAAAGAGACATTACAGTCTCCTTGTTCCGAAACTGGAACTGTCTTTTAATATAACCTAATAATTTTAAGGCCCTCTTTTCGACTTCTGCACAGTGCTTCGACGGTTTCAGATCGTTGCTGATATAGACTCCAAGTCTTTCTCTAGATCGGTCTCAGTCAAGTTCCTTCCCAAGAGAGAGTAATCGGTCTTTGGGTTTTTATAACCTATGTGCATTACCTTACATTTGTCCAAGTTGAATGGCATCTGCCAAGTAGCAGACCATTCGCCCAACCTGTCAAGATCGTTCTGAAGCGTTCTTACGCCCTCCTCAGTACCTACACTACTTCCTAATTTCGTATCGTCTGCAAATTTGGAGATTGCACTTAGAAGCCCGACGTCTATATCGTTAATATAGATGATAAAAAGTAAAGGACCCAGAACGGAACCCTGTGGGACACCACTGGTGACGGGCGCCCACTCCGAAGCCACTCCATTTATTACCACTCTCTGCTTTCTATCTTTTAACCAATCCTCAATCCAGTTGGAAACGAGCCCGGTGATTCCTAGTCCTTTGACTTTAGCTATCAATCTAGCGTGAGGGACTTTGTCAAAGGCTTTTTGAAAGTCGAGATACACTATATCTATTGCCCTACTTGCATCGTACAGTGTATGCATATTATGGAAAAACTCTAACAGGTTTGTCAGACAGGATCTATGTCGCCTAAATCCATGTTGAGAATAAAAAATTAGATTGTTAGATTCAAGGTGATACACAATACGTTTTGTAATGATGGATTCCAACAGTTTGCCGACAACTGATGTTAAACTGATCGGGCGATAATTACAAGGATTTTCCCTATCACCCTTTTTAAAGATAGGTGTTACATTTGCTAACTTCCAGTCGGTTGGAACTTTCCCTAACTCGATTGATTGTTTGAATATGGTTACTAAGTCGTCAACAACATTGTGGCTAACCTCTTTTAATACCCTTGGAAGAAATAAGTCGGGGCCAGGTGATTTGTATTTGTTCATCTTATCAATTAATTGCTGTACCTCATTTCTCGTAAAACTTATGGTCTCTACGGGATGGTCACCGTCATATGTAATCCGAGGACTTGGCACTTCTATTGTGTCTTCCTCCGTGAAGACTGTAACGAAGAACTCGTTTAACGTATTAGCTATATCTTTATCACCGAATTTCAGTACGCCATTTCTATCTTTTAAGGGGCCTACAGAATTTTTAATTGGCTTTCTGCTATTAACATGGGCAAAAAATTCTTTAGGGTTAACTTTACAGAGTGAGGCAACTCTAGCTTCTTCATCACGTTTGGCTGATCTAATTAAGGACTTAACCCTCCTACGTAGGTTTATATAGTTTTCTGAATTAGTGTGGTTGAAATGCGACTTAAGTAGTTTGTAGGCTCTATTTCTTCCCGTAATAGCCCTCCTAATTTCGTTGTTAAACCATTTCGGTGACTTTGTTGACAAGGAAACCATTTTAGTGGGTATAAAAGTGTTCTGTAATATTCTAAATTGATCCCTATATGAGCTCCAGGTGACATTGACATCCTCACTTATTAGAACTTCAAGTGTGTCTAAACTACTTCGGAAGCTTTCAAAATTTGCTCTCGAGAAATCCAGTCTTTCACGAGTCTTTTCGCGTGTATTAACTGGAACCCTGAGGTCAAACCTAATCAAATTATGATCGCTGTTACTTAAATTTTCACCAATAGTCAGGTTAGAGACTAGGTCATCTTCGTTCGTGAATATGAGGTCTAGTTTATTATTACCCCTAGTAGGCCCGTCAACCCATTGACTTAATAAGTTATCATCGGCAAATTCCAACAGTCTTGAGCCCTCAGCATCAGCTGTTTTGTTTTCCCAATTTACATTACCACAATTAAAATCACCAAAAATCACACTGATCTTATTATTCACTATTCTGCTTAATTTGTTATACAAGTTTATATCCTTATCAACGGGGTAGTGAGGTGGTCTATATACTAGAAGTAGCTGCACTACTTTATTATTTAGGTTTAGATCAATTCCCAACATTTCATGAGCAGATACGATATTACTGTTTACCGGGTGCAGGGAGTCCCGAGCATACAAAAGTACACCGCCGCCTTCCCTTCCGTTCCTATCTTTGTGAAACATTTTGTAACCTACCATTTCAAATTCTCCTACAAAATCCCTTGATTCAGAATGAATCCAGGATTCCGTTATTCCGATGATATCAAAGTTCTCAGTTTTGACAAGCGCTATAAATTCCATTAGTTTGTTTCTAATTGACCTAGCATTGAAGAGCACAGTTTTGAGTGATTTTAAGTTGTGGTTTTTCCTAACTGGCCTGAGTCGTTTCCCGACGCAGTTGAACTAACTACTGGGAGGGGGACTAACTGCTGGGAGGGGGACTAACTGCTGGGAGGGGGACTAACTGCTGGGAGGGGGACTAACTGCTGGGGGAGGGGGACTAACTGCTGGGGGAGTAGGTTTAACTGTTTGGGGAGCAGGATCAATTGCTGGTTTGGGGGTCCTAGTTTAAAAAGATTATACAAATTAATGTTCAGTAAATCACCATACTTCTTTTTCCCCTTCTGGTTAAAATGTATCCCGTCCGAACCAAAGTATTCCCCATTTCCGTAGAATGTAGGCCAAAAATCGACAAACTTTAGGCCTTTTTCATCACACATGCGTTTAACTCTTTTATTTATGCTAATGGCTTTACTTAGAGTATAGTCACTAGCACGCATTCGAGGGAGAATTCCTACGACCATACCCATGTCTGTCCTATCCCTAACCTTGTCAGTTAGGTTCTTGAATTCTTTTATAATGGACTCTGTCTGCCCTCCTGTCCCTCCCAGAAAAACGTCATTGCCACCAACATGGACAATGATAGGGCAACTCTTATTCTTGATATTAATTTTGCCTAATTCCCTATTAATTATCTGGCTTGTGGCACCCGGAAAACATCGGAGTTTTCTCTTGGTCACGCGTCTTGCTCCGAAAAAGTCCCCTTGATTCCTTACCATAGAATCCCCAATTAAAAAGGATTCATCCTCCTCATCAGCAAGTAAGTGAAACTTATTTTTGATGGTAATGGGTTCCAAATCCTTATGTTTTGGTTTTGGTTTGGAGGGTCTTTTATTTTTGACCAATTTGAATTCTTGTTCCTCCGTTCTATTTTCCGGAATAGTCACCGTGTTTTCCAAGCGTGCCACGCTTTGTTCTAGATGCTTAATCTTACAGTTTAAATCTGCTGGTGTGTTTTTAGTTTGATCTTGTCCACTGGGTTGGATTTCCAGTGCTACGACCCTAGCTTCAAGCTTTTTTACTAATTCCTTTAGCTCTTTAACTTCCTTTTCGTGGTTGTCTCTAAGTTTACAAAACAAACATACACTAAGGGATGTGATATCGCTGATACTACCTTCAGGGAAGTCAACGCACCAATGATTAACTTTACATTTAAAGCATTCTGCTTTCAATTTAGCTGGCCCTGCCATATTTTCTCTTTTTTTTTTCTGAATACTCTGAATAAGATAAAGCGTTCTAGCAATGAAAACTATCAAAAACGTTCTGACCAGTATATAAAAAGGGGGGGGGGTGAATTCATCCCGCGCGTAGACGCATCCACCTATTTGCAAGTGACGTTCATCCCTTCCAGAAGACTACACCTCTCGCTGCTGCCGCACCGACCAAAGGTCTCCCCAGGGCCGGACAGTCCCAAACGTGTCGCAGCTACCAACTGACAAACACTCGCGACGCAGGCATCACGGATTTCCCGCCAGGAGCGACAGCGAGATGCAGCCCCTTACTAAGTCTTACTAGTCACTCACAAGCGGCCAGACTCTTAGAATCCAGTGTTCAAGGGATATCCCACCAGACCCAGAGCTACGCCCGAGACTTTACGCTGGCCTGGCAGCCAGCTGGGCAGTAAAGCTCTCTCACCTCAGAGCAGTACAGCCAAGCACCATCAATTGGTCACCAAAGAACGGTCGCAGGGGGCTGGTCAGGCCATTACGCGTTAGGAATGGGCTTAACGGGGCACTAGCCACACTCCATTCATCGCGCCCCTACGCCTGGGACCCCTCCATCCCAGTCTCTCACAACCTACGAGCGTTAAATGGTGTTATTTATAGAGGTTCCAAAGCCTCTCTTCCCACGCATGAGGTAGCAGTAGGGTCCTAATAGTAAAAGAAGAGAAAAAACTTATACTAAAAGATTTTTTTTTTTTTTTTTTTAGAGGAGAACATCCTTAATGTAAGCTAAAAGGACAGAGTAGGGATGGGATGGGGTCCTAGTAACCCACGGGACAAGATTGTACGACATACTTTACCCGCCATCCCGAAAGAGAGAGAGAACCTAAAGGAACTGGCAGCCAATTTCTCTAGAATCCCACGACTCGGGACCGGAGGGCTGTCACACCCCAAGTATAAAGTTTACAACATCCAGAAGAAATGTCATAACCTTTATACCCCCTGCGGAGGAGAGTGTAGAGGAGAGAGAGGGAGGAGGAGAGTGTAGAGGAGAGAGAGAGAGGAGGAGAGTGTAGAGGAGAGAGAGAGAGAGGAGAGTGTAGATGAGAGAGAGGGGGAGAGGAGGAGAGTGTAGATATGAGAGAGAGGGAGAGGAGGAGAGTGTAGATGAGAGAGAGAGGGAGGAGGAGAGTCTAGATGATAGAGAGAGGGAGGAGGAGAGTCTAGATGAGAGAGAGAGGGAGGAGGAGAGTGTAGATGAGAGAGAGGGAGGAGGAGAGTGTATAGGAGAGAGAGGGAGGAGGAGAGTGTATAGGAGAGAGAGGGAGGAGGAGAGTGTAGAGAGAGAGACAGGATGAGAGTCTAGATGAGAGAGAGAGGGAGGAGGAGAGTGTAGATGAGAGAGAGGGAGGAGGAGAGTGTAGAGGAGAGAGAGAGAGGAGGAGAGTGTAGAGGAGAGAGAGAGAGAGGAGGAGAGTGTAGATGAGAGAGAGGGGGAGAGGAGGAGAGTGTAGATATGAGAGAGAGGGAGAGGAGGAGAGTGTAGAGGAGAGAGAGAGAGAGAGAAAGAGAGAGAGGAGGAAAGTGTAGAGGAGAGAGAGTTACAAGGAGTTACAAGGAAAAGAAGTACCTCAAAAGGCCTTGCGGCCCATACCGAGGAGGTACCAATGGCAACGGGTGCCAGGGAAAATTTTGTACACACTCAAATAGTGTGCAAGATTTGGTCTAACCTTTTCTTGAACTGATCCACAGAGGAACTGTTCACAACTTCCGAAGGTAACCTGTTCCATGTGTCACAGATCTTATACGTAAAGTAATTCCCACACACACTAGTCCTAAACCGTTTCAAATCCAACTTCCAACCATTGTTGCGAGTTGGGTTATCATTTAAACTAAACATACTTCTAAAATCGACATCGTTCAACCCGCGTAAGAGCTTGAAAACCTTGATCAGTTGACCGCGCAGCCTCCGAGTTTCAAGCGAAAACAAGTTCAGGGCGCGTAACCGTCGATTGTAGCCCATATGCCTAACGGAAGGGATTAACTTTGTGGCCCTCGCCTGCACTCGCAGGCCTCTACACACTGTTTCGTAAACCTAAGGTCGCTGCTAATTAGCACACCCAAGTCCTTTTCTAAATCAGTGGCCTCGATATTACTACCCAACATCGAGTAGTCCGACTTGGGATTGGCGTAGCCAATGTGCATCACTTTGCATTTACCCAAGTTAAACGGCATTTGCCATTTTTCGGACCACTCTCCTATCCTACCTAGGTCCGCACGCAGTTCCTCGATCGCTTCGGGCGTCCCAACATTGGCCCCAAGCCTCGTGTCATCAGCGAATTTGGCGATCTGACTGACGATGCCACCGTCGATATCATTTATGTAAATGATAAACAACAGTGGCCCCAAAACGGAACCCTGAGGAACCCCGCTAGTGGCCGGGGCCCAACCCTAACTAGCCCCTTTAATTACAAGAGAGAGAGAGAGGAGGAGAGTGTAGAGGAGAGAGAGAGAGAGAGGAGGAGAGTGTGGAGGAGAGAGGGAGAGTAGGAGAGTGTAGAGGAGAGAGGGAGAGGAGTAGAGTGTAGAGGAGAGAGGGTGAGGAGTAGAGTGTAGAGGAGAGAGAGAGGAGGAAAGTGTAGAGGAGAGAGGGAGGAGGAGAGTGTAGAGAGAGAGGGAGAGGAGGAGAGTGTAGAGGAGAGAGGGAGAGGAGGAGAGTGTAGAGGAGAGAGGGAGAGGAGGAGAGTGTAGAGGGGAGAGAGAGAGGAGGAGAGTGTAAAGGAGAGAGAGAGAGAGTAGGAGAGTGTAGAGGAGAGAGAGAGGAGGAAGCTGTAGACATAATAGATAAGAGGGAAAACGTAATATTGAATGAGAGAAAAGCAGCTGCAGCAGGGTTAAGAAACATGGTCAGAAAATGACAAAAACAAAATTCTCATAGAGGTGGAGATTGCAACCAATGTGTTGCTACCGATCCCCCATTTAGACAGAGGAAAAGAGGATATACGAAATAATATGGCTTTTGTGATTAATAGATCAGAAGGCGGTTACAAACTTGCTCCAAAGGATGAAGTCCTTAGTGGTCATTATTTGCAGTCACAGTTTGAACTTGTGATAATTCTTTTCTCTCATTCAACAGAGTAAACATAGATGAAGAATTCTCCCGCAGACAAGCTGTGGGAATGTAGTCGTTTTGCTCGGGTCAAGGGTTTTCAAAATGCAACTGTGCTTCAGATCTTAAGACACGGTGTTGCTCAAAGCGATACCTTTGTAAGAAATCTGGCCAACCATGTAATAACAAATGTCATCCCAACCTGAATTGTAAAAACACACAGAACTTGAGAAATAAGTTTATTGTATTTATAGTAATTTTTTATTTTTCATTTTGTACAATAAAATCATGAATGAGCATCAGGCATTAAATTAAATGCCTAAATTTTTTAGACAATTAATAAAATGCCTGAATTAAGTAATCGTCGGTAATATATATATTGGCTATTGATTGAGGGCGTGGAAAACGCAGTTTAATAATAAACAGGAACACCAGAGAAAAAATAAACATCCGTCAAAGTTTAATCAGTACCAACGTTTCGGAATGCACTAATTCCATCTTCAGGGCTAAAATAATAAAAACAATTCACATACAGACACAAAGTACAACTTGCAAATGCAAGTTAATTAATAACAATTTAAAATAAAATTACAATTTTAAAAAGTAGCTCAGAATATGTAAAAGCGTTAAAACTAAAAGGTAAATAGATAAAATAAATAAACAAGTACCTTAACCAAAACATAGCAGATCTACCAATGATTCATCAGAATTGAGGTCTGGTTTTAATTTATAAATGAACAAAGATTCCATAATTTTAAACTTAAGGTCAGAGCTTCCGGCAGCAAGTACGGCGAAACTAGACTGTGAAATTGGGTGGTTATTTTTGTGTGCATGGTTGCATATGAGAGAATTAGATGGTTTGCCAAGAGGTAAATTTGTACGGACCGATTTACCGAGATGTTCATAAATATGGGATTTTAGGTGTCGTTTAGTTTTACCTATATACGACCCCATACAGTGGTCATACTTGTATTGCTAAACTATGAATGACTTCAGAAGTGTAGGAATAACATCTTTATATTTGAGTAAGTGATAAATCGATTTAGACGGGGTGAATATAATTTTTATACATAGTTGCGGGTAAAATTCCTGGAACAATTTTAAAAGTTTGTTTCTAATGTTAAAATTTGAGGTTCCCATATAAGGTAAAGTGAGATACACGATATCTTTGGGAACTGTAATTATGTCTCTAGTTGTGGGGTTTATTAGTCTATTTAGGGTTCTGCCTATTGTAGTCTCCACCAATCTAGAAGGGAAATTATTCTTGGTGAGGAGTTGTCGGATGAAATCTAGTTCATCGCGTGATGTAAAGTAATCTGAATAGATATTGAAAGCTGTATTAGTCAGAGTCGAAATTAAATTTCGTTTGAAACTTAAAGGGATAAAAGAAGAAAAGTTCGTAGTAAGACAAAGTGATAACTGATGTGGATTCTTCCTCATCGTCCACGGATTCTGATGCATCGTGTCGTCCATCTACATCATCATCGAACCCTCCTTCCAAATACAAGAAAACAGTCATCTCAGATGAGGTAGCACAGGCACTCGACCGTGTTAATCTAAGCGATCGCAATGCAGCCTTTGTTATTGCAGCATCAGCTAAGTCTCTTGGCCATGATCTGGGCTCAATGTCATTTTCTCGAAGTACAATTCGTCGATCTCGAATTAAAGCTCGTGAAACTATCGCAACTGCTGAAAAATCAAGCTTTTCTCCTGATACTCCGCTTCTCCTTCACTGGGATTGGAAAATGCATCCTGATATAACAGGGGGACATGAAAATGTGGACCGCATCGCAATCGTTGTTTCAGGAGCAGAAGATAAACTACTTGGTGTTCCACTTATCTCTCACGGAACGGGACAAGCACAAGCTGATGTCTGCCTCAGGATGTTGGATGAGTGGGGCTTGAGAAACAAGTTGCAGGGGCTTGTATTTGATACAACAGCATCAAATACTGGGCTGATGCTTGGAGCTTGTACCCTGATAGAGAGAGCTGTAGGTCGCTCTCTGACGTGGATAGCATGTCGTCATGTGTATGAAGTCGTTTTGGCTAACGTATTTTCTAGTATTCTTAAACCTTCGAAAGGACCACAAGTCTCATTGTTTAAGCGATTTATGGCACAATGGCCAGTTATCAATAAAGAAAACTTTATATCAGCAGGAATGGAACTTTTTGAAGGAAATTTGTGGGAACTTTGTCAAGAGATGATACAGTACCTCTCCGACGCTTTTCAGAACAGCAGCTTCTCAAGAGATGACTACAGTGAATTCCTCTATTTCTCTTTAATTTTCCTGGGAGGAAGCTTGCCTAAGAAGTACAACATCAGAGCTCCAGGAGCTCTTCATCAGGCTCGCTGGATGGCAAAAGTTACCTATGCTCTGAAGATCTTTCTCTTCCAGGAGCAAATGAAACTTACTGCTCATGAAAAAAAGGGGTCTGAAAGATTTTTGTCTTTTTGTGGCACTTGTTTAAAGTAAACCATATATATATATATATATATATATATGGTGTCTCAAAAAAATTAAAATTCACACAGACTAAACAGGTTGCTAAAACATGATAAGTTGTAATAATACCTGATAGATGGCGTTAGCGTATGATGGAATGATCACACACGCTGCCTTATGGGTACCCATAAGGCAGTGCAGAACGAAAAATGGCGGCTGCTCGTTTGTCATTAGAGCAACGTAAGCTAATTTTGAAGTGGTATTGGAAATCCGAGAACGTTTGTGAGGTGCAAAGATGGTGGGGACGTGAATTTAAAACTACTCCTCGAACACATTTAACCATTTCGAGAAAATGCGATAATTTTGAAGCGGATGGTATAGTGCAAGACGGGCACAAACAACGTTCAAGGAGACCGAGCACATCAACTGGTGAAGACAATGCTGCTTTTGTGATGCAAGCATTCGCGCGATCGCCAAGAAAATCTGTGAGGCAGTGTGAGCGTGAGACTCTTACCAGCAGGGCAAGTGTACACCGGATTCTGAAAACTGCTACGTGGAAACCGTGCGTGCCACGACAATTGCATGCCATCAGTGAAGACGATCCAGACCACCGAGTTGATTTTTGTGAGTGGTTTATGAGCATATTTGATGAGAATGAACTGTTTGCTGACTTGATTATCTGGTCTGATGGGGCGAGAGTTAATCTCAGTGGTGCAGTGAATCGGCAAAACAGTGTTTACTGTTCCCCTCAGAATCCATACATTCATGAAGAAAAGGCAGTAAGACTACAGGGGTTGACAGTGTGGTGTGGGGTGTCTTCCAAGGGGCATGTCGGACCGTTTTTCTTTGAAAGGACTGACTATGGTACTGCGTACTTAAACATGCCACAGTAGTCCATTATGCCTGCCATTCATCAGATGTACGCCAAGGAAGAGTTTTACTTTCAACAAGATGGAGCATCCCCAAATTACCATTGCAATGTCAGGGTTTACCTCAATGCTCACTTAACTGAAAGATAGGTAGGATGAAGAGGAAGTGTGGTGTATTCCCCTCCGTTCTCCTGATTTAAACAACCAGAACTTTTACCTGTGTGGTACCCTGAAGGATACCGTGTACGCAGGGCCGGATTAAGACCGTTAGAGGCCCTAAGCCCTGAAAAGATTATGGTGCCCCCATATATATGTAATTCAAAATAAAAACAATACTAAACCGTAAAATAAATTTTTATCTTTCAAAATGAAACAAAACTTCCCGTGACCCGACAATTCAGCGCAGGACAATTCAGCGCCGACAATTCAGCGCCGACAATTCAACGCAAGACAATTCAGCGCAAAAACAATTCAGCGCAAGACAATTCAGCGCAAGACAATTCAGCGCGAAAATACCAACAAAGAAGAAGAAAGAACAAGTCCAGAGGGAAGAGAGGCTTGCAACTGTTAGGTTAGGTTAGGTTAGGTTAGGTTTCTAGTTTTTGAAATAAAATCTTAATTTTAACAATTCTAACAAATTTTGTTTTTTAAATAAAATTTTAATAATTATACTCCTTTGAATTTTATCTCCGATTTGTCACTCCTTCGTTATGTCACTCCTTCGTTACGGTATTTATGTCACTCCTTTGTTATGTTACTCCTTTGAAATGTCACTCCGATACAGACCCAATTTAGCATATATATAAATATACAAATTTTTCTCTTTTTTATTTATTGCGATTTATTTTTATTATTTTTAACTAAACTTTTAACTGTACTGACTTGCGCTGAATTGTCGGCGCTGAATTGTCTTGCGCTGAATTGTCTTTGCGCTGAATTGTCGGCGCTGAATTGTCGGCGCTGAATTGTCCTGCGCTGAATTGTCGGTGCTCCAAAACTTCCATGTATGCTGAAATTAAAATAGCTTCTTTCTAGATTTTCTGATTGCAAAATCCTGGATAATTTCATCGAAGCTGACTCGACGAAGCATGTCCGCTTCTATACACAGTAGGGAAAGTGAATCAAGTCTGTCCTTTCACATTGTTGTTCTCTGAGGGTTTTTTATTCTGTTCAGCTGAGAAAAAGAGCGTTCTGCGGAGCAGTTAGTAATCATCAATGTTAGAAAAATACGTAGTGCGATATCTAAATTTGGAAATACACATTGTAGCCTGTCTTTCACTAGGGTGTCATGAAGATCAATGTGACCGAATTTCGTTTTTCCTGTTTCATTAAACTTTGAGTGCATAAAACAGTGGAACTGCCGTAGTTCTTCACAGAGATTCATTTTCAAGTCAACAGGGTATGAGTCAACAAGCTTTTGGGAACCTTGTGAATATTGTTCGTCAGATAAGTCGAAATCGTTTAGAAAGGAAAATCTACTTGATACTTCTTTGTACACTCCACTTCTCCTCTTCATATGAGCTTTAAGTGTAGCAATTAAAGCGTAGTAAGTCGATACGCGAAATCTGTCTCTAGGATTCAATGCTGTTTCTGGTGCACTGCCATCATTTCCTTGTTTTGATTTTTCCCATGATGACTACTTCTATGCTTTCTTTGAAATATCAAATATCAAATTCTTTCAAAAAAAATTTTCTCTTTTTTCTTTTGATGCCCCTGCCTTCCTGGTGCCCTAAGCACGTGCTTAGTCTGCCTATTGGGTAATCCAGGCGTGCGTGTACGCTAAAAAGCCAACTACACTGGAAGAATTGAGGCATGAGATTGAAGTAGCTTGCGCTCCTATTCCACCAGAAACCTGTGCACACCTTTGTCTCTCTGTTGCATGTCGTTGTCAATAGTGTCTGGATGATGATGGCAAACATTTTGAACATCTGTATCAGTAAACTAATTGCTGCAACATGGCGTTTCTCCAGATATTGAACATCGCCCCTCGTTGTGTTATTTAATAAATTATTTTGATGTATAAAGTCTATACTTTTTTGAGACACTCTGTATATACACACAGTGATATATATATATATATATATATATATATATATATATGTGTGTGTGTGTGTGTGTGTGTGTGTGTGTGTGTGTGTGTGTGTTGTGTGTGTGTGTGTGTGTGTGTGTGTGTAACATCTTTAAAAAGTGATTTGAATCGTTTGTCAAAGTAGTCTCTCTTTTGTGCCTATCAACAATAAAATAAATTTGGATGTATGTGTATAATGAAGAGTCGTTGAGAGGTGTCCTTCATCACGAGAAATAACAAATAAAAAGAAAAAAAGAAAAAACATAGCCTTAAACTTTTTAATTTTAATTCCAAACACGAGTTGACAAGTTCTGTAAGAATTTAGGAGTATAGGAATGTCGTTCTGCATAGGCAAGAAAATAATAATTTGGCTTCAACACCCAAACTCTTTACATGAAAGTAAATCCAAATACTTAATTCAGCCATTTGTTAGCACATAAAATAACTATGGTCAGAGAAATTATCGCCTGGTTGAATTTAACCATTTCTGTTCGTCGTCAAATAGTTAACCAAATATTTGGTTGTTGTTACTTACGTTATGCGAGTTTGAACGACGGTTCAGGACGACCTGCGGTCAACCCCCTCTGCGGAATCCGGCCTCATTTGCGAAATTTGGTGAAGGAGAGGGAATTGCTGTCTGATCTCCTCCTGCCCTTGTAGCCAGCCACGCATAGCCGGTCAGGGACTTTGCACACGAATGTGTCCAGTTGGTTCTTGAAGTTATTCAGGTCAATGTGCTTGAGGTTCTTCACTTCTTTTGGTAGGGCATTAAAAAGCTTTGGGCCTCGAAGTGTGAGGGTATTTTCCATCCTCGTTTTCATGGCCCCATGTCCCATCACAGCTGGGAGAGTACAAAATCTGCCTCTTCTCTCATTCCAGTTTGTTTCTATTTAATTTCTAAGGTTAGGTAGGGATAAAGCCCTCAAGTATTTTCCATATGTATATTATTGTGTACCGCTGGCGTCTTCCTTCCAGAGAGTAAAGTTTCAGGGATTGTAGTCGAGATTATAGTCTTCACTTTTCGTTTCCTTTATCTTAGACGTAAAGGTCCTTTGTATAGCTTCATTGTTCGCAATGTCTCGTTTTCTGTATGGGCTTGTGAGTACTAAGCAATACTCAATTATCGGTAGGACTAGACTCGTCCATAATTTGAGGATGATGTTTGCTTTTCTGCTGCAGAAGCTCCTCCAGATGATTCCCATTATTTTTCTAACCGTTGTAATTTTGATGTTATATTGCTCTCTGAATTCTGCATCCGACGACATTATTACTCCCAGATCCCTGACTTGTGGATTTGGTGTTATTTATTTGGCTTGCATAGTTTTGTACCCTTTTTTCTGTAACTCTTTGTTATTACCATATCTTAGAAGTTGGAATTTTTCTTCGTTGAACTTCATATTGTTGTCTTCTGCCCAAGAGAATAATGTTTCAATGTCGTTTTGTAATTTTTCTATGTCACCTTTCAATATTTCCTTGCATATCTTCGTGTCATCTATGAGACATGATACAATACTGTCAATGATATCTGCATCAGTATCTGCAATTATTATTATGAAGAGCAAGAGAGCTAATACTGTCCCTTGTGGGACAGAGCTCACGACTTCCGAGACTTCCGATTTAACTCCGTTTACCATCACCCTTTGTGTTCTTTGCGTCAAGAAATTAAATATCCATCTCCCTAGCTTTCCAGTAATTCCTGTATTCTTAAATTTGTGTACTATAATTCCATGGTTACATTTACCGAAGGCTTCAGCAAAGTCAGTATATATTACATCTCTGTTTTGTCCTCGACACAGTGTTTCCAATATTTTCCAATATTTCCAATATTTGATCTAATAGCTGCGATAGGCATGATCTTCCAGGCCTGAAACCATGTTGATTTGGGTTGTATAGATTCTTTTCTTATACGTAGTACAGTAGGTAGTTTTGCCTCTAATTATACGTTCAAAGAACTTTATAAGGTGGGAGGTGAGAGCGACTGGCCGATAATTCCTGGGAATTGCTATGTTACCACCTTTAAATAAAGGGACAATGTCCGCGTTCTTTAATGGAAATGGAATTTGCCCTGTATCGAGTGATTTCCTCCATAGTAAGTATAGTGGTTTGGCAATACTCTCTTTACATTTCTTCAAAAACGTGGCACTCCATGTTTCTGATGCCGAATTGTCTCACATCTGTCATGGAGCCTTCATTACATATCCTTCCGAGAACTCTAAGTCTATTAATAGGTTTCTGCCAGAATTTGTTCTTGTCTGATTTGTATCAATACCGAAAAATTCGTCTGGTTTTTCTATTTTCATCTCCGACTTTGGGGTGCTAAACACAGAGTTAAATTGTTCTTTAATCAGTTCGCTCATTTTTTGGTGGGTAATTTGTGTTTTTTTTCCTTTCCGTCTATCAACGAACCAATACTCTTTACACTGCATTTTCCTTTTCGCAAACATGTAAAGTATTTTGGGTTATTTTTTGTTTTCTGCTACCTTGTTTTCCTTCTCGTTTGTCTTATGTATGAATGTCTGCTTTAGGTCCATTTTTATTTCGCCTATTGTCCTCTAGTTTGAGTCTCCTTGCATCAGTTCTGCATCTGTGGAGATGTTTTACGGTTTGCTTCCGTTGAAAAAATAGTGTCCTGATTTTTTCTCTCGAGCTTGCTACTTTTTTTTTTGTCTCTGGAATATGCTTCAGTAATATAGGTTTGGTTTCAATCTCCATTATACATAGTATTTGTTCTGGAGTCTTCTCGTGAAGTAGAAATTCTCAATTTACTAACCAGAAACCTTTATTTACACCTTCCCATTTTACTTTTTTTGAATTTATGTTTAAACCTTCAAATATTCCTTCTGACTCTCTAGGATGTGTTTTCGTACCTCTGGGTATTAACTGCAATTGTATATCGATTAGGTTACGGTCAGAGAAATTTGTGTGCGTTACCTTTTTACTTATTTATTATCTATTTATTATCATTATATCTGCAAAAATGTAGTGTGGCCGCTAAAGTTCATATTAAAAAAATGTAGAGTGGGGTTAAGGGGGAGTAGTCCCCCAAGGTACACAAATAAGGTTAGTTCGCCAAAGCCAAGGCCCCCAAAGGAGAGGGAATAGTTCCCAAAGCCAAGGTCCAAAGAGGGGTAGGAAATAGTACCCGGGAAAGGTGGGTAGTTGAAGAAGGAAGAAATGTCCACATCAAAGGAAGAGAGAGAG
This sequence comes from Bathynomus jamesi, assembly GCA_023014485.1. Classification (NCBI taxonomy): domain Eukaryota; kingdom Metazoa; phylum Arthropoda; class Malacostraca; order Isopoda; family Cirolanidae; genus Bathynomus; species Bathynomus jamesi. Next base: position 1,119,207 of record JAJOZX010000204.1, on the reverse strand, counting down.
GGAAAAGTAGAGAAAACCTAACGTGTATGTATGTTACTGTGTATGTATTTAAAGGGTAATAAAGCACAAGTATTTATCGAGAGGAGAGAGAAGAGAGAAAGAACCGAAGGCTGACATTTCTTGGAGCATAGTGAATCCTTCCCAAGCCATCTGGGACGGCTTTGGCTTACAGCCAGTAGCTTAGAATCCAGCCATGCCATGGGGACACAGCCACCCCAGTCAGTCGTATGGCGTGAACGGCTGACAGGCTTCAAAACACAGCCAGTCACCTAAATTTAGAGACGTATATATATATATATATATATATATATAATATATACCTTAACCTTATGAACCTTATGTTGTTTCGTGCGTTGGTCTCTCTTCACACGGAGGTCAAGCTGGTGGCCCCGCCTCTAGATCTGGCTTGGAGGACGAGCGAGTTGCTTTCTTGCGCTCTCCACCGTACATAGCCAGGCACGCCCGGCTCATCTGGTACCGTCCTGAGCCAAGCATCCAGTCTTCTCTTCAAGACTTCAACTTTCACCCCCGTTACGTTTCTGAGGTCCCTTGTCGGGCCTTTAATTTGGGAACACTACACATTCTGCCTTTCCTATTTTCCAGTGTTGTTTGAATGGTAATTGGGTTTAGTTTTAGGTTTGGTACCAGTTTTTCGATCATTTTCCATATGTAGATTATGGTGTACCTCCTCTTCTTCTTTCCAGGGAGTACAGATTTAGTTTACGTAGTCTTTCCCAGTAGTTTGAGTTATTTGCAGCCATCAATCTTGGCTGTGAAATGTCTTTGCGTTTCTTCTAGTTTATTAGTTTCTTCCTTTTTATATGGAGACGTCAAAACTGAGCAGTATTAAGTTTTGGTATAATCAGTGTTTTTAGCAGGGGAATCATTACTGTCCTGTCCCTTCTCTTCAACGTTCTTAGTACCTGTCCGTCGACTCTTTTTGCTTTATTTATCGCTATCTGATTTTGTGTTTCGAATTTCGCATCATCTGTCATTATTATCCCGAGATCGATCGCTTTCGTGCTTCTCTGAATTTCCTGTCTATCTGGAGCATAATATGCAGTCTAAGTTCTTTTCTACCATATCTCAGGAGCTGAAATTTCTCGGTGTTAAATGACATATTGTTGTCTTCTGACCATTTGTATATTTTGTTCGTGTCCCTCTACAAGGCCTCCACGTCATGTACATCGCTGATTTTTCTGCTGATCTTTGTACTGTCTGCAAAGGATGTTACTATACTGCTGCTGTTTACTCCGCTGTCTATGTCTGTTAGCATGATAATGAACAGGAGTGGGGCCAGTACTGTCCCTTGTGGTACTCAGCTGCGTATTTCTGATTCTGATGATGATATACCTTGAATTTTGACGACCTGCAGACGTTCTCTGAGGAGGTTGTAGATCCATTTTCCCACTTTGCCTGTTTTTCCCATATATTTAATTTTATGTGCTATTATACCATGGTCACATTTGTCGAAAGCTTTAGCAAAATTTGTGCATATAACATCGTTCGTAGTTATCATTGCCTTCCAATGCATCTAGGATATTGTTGTAGTGTTCTATTAGTTGTGACAGGCATGATCTACCTGATCGGAATCCATGCTGATTTTCGTTGAATCTTTCCCGTGTCTTCAGGAAGTCATAAATTTTCTCTCTAACTATTCTTTCAAATACTTTGGTGAGGAGGGACGTCAATGACACTACTCTATAGTTCTTTGCTTGAGATCTGTCCCCTCCTTTATATATAGGGACAATGTTTGCTCTTTTCAAGATGCTCGGTATTTCTTCAGTGTCAAGGGATCTTCTCTATATCCAGTATAAAGGTGTAGCTATTTCATTTTTACAGTTTTTAATCAATAATGCGTTCCAATTGTCTGGACCTGCAGCTGAATGTGGTTTCAATTGTCCTATAGCTCTCGCTACATCTTCTGGTGTAAAATCAAAGTCTGTTATATACTCTCCGTGCAATTCCTCTTCAAAGAATGCATTTATGTCAGGTATCGCTTTGTCACTTTTTGGGGTACTGAAAACTGATTCATATTGAGCTCTCAATGTATCAGATATTTCTTTTGGTTGGTCGGTTAGTTCATTATTTCTCGTCTTTAAGGGCCGAATAGCGGCACGCGTTTTTGTTTTCCTTTTTGCATAGCTGTAGAAGTATTTTGGATTTTCCTTTTTGTATAGCTATAGAAGTATTTTGGGTTTTCCTTTATTGCTTCTACCGCCTTTTCCTCTTCCCTCACTGTGTGGTCCTTAATCAGGGCTTGTATTTCCCTATCGATACCCTCCAGTTTTTCTTTTATTGCTTTCCTGTCATTATCTCTGCAGTTGCCTAACTTCGCCTCCACTCTCTTTCTTTTGCGGAAAAGTCTTCTCTTTTGCCTCTCTAGCCAGCTCCTCTTTCCTTTTAGCTGTGATTTCGGAGCATATTTTTCTAAAATTCTCAGCGTTTTTTCTTCCAAGGTTGTTAGCATTTCTTCAGTTGTTTTATTCTCGAAAATTGTTCTCCATTCTATTTGGGCCATGTGTGATCTGATTGCTCCCCAATTTATAGTCTTGGAGTTTAAGTTAAAGGCCCCGAATTTACTTATTTCCTCAATATGTGTATTGTCTTTTAATGCTGTCGTCATATTTGTTGATATCTCGATTAAGTTGTGGTCTGAGATAATGGTTGGGGTTATTTTTATATCAGCAATCAAGTTCGTGTTATTCGTGAATACCAGATCCAGGCAGTTATTTTTTCTGGTATTTTCTGTTATCTCCTGTGTCAGCATAAACTCATTTGTGAGAGACATCAACATTTTTGCTTGCTCCTGGTCTTCTCTTGTGCCCCCCTTGTCCTGGTGAATATATATATATTCCTATCCACCTTTTTGTATTTTATAAATGGGAAGTTAAAGTCTCCGCAGATCATTATATTGGGGGATGGAGGGTTTATGGCCTTTATTAGCTTTCTGATGTCATCAATGGCCTCCGAGAATTTTTCGGTTGGGGTGCTTGGAGGTCTATAGATGACTATTACTACCACGTTTAGTTTTCTATTTTCACTGCTAGGAGTTCCACATAGCTGTTTGATTTACTTATTATCGTCTCTGTCATATGACCTTCCTGTACATATATAGCACAGCCACCTTTACGTCTCGTCATTCTATCCGATCTTAGTAAGTTGAAGCCCTCAATATTTATCTCTTTCTTATCAATACAATGTTCGCAGTTTTCATAATTTCCTTGGCAATCTTTAAGATGAGTTTCTGTGAGACATGCGATGTCCGTCCTTGTTTCGTCCATAAATCCTTTCAGGTGCGAAACCTTATTGAGTGATTGGTTTGGTCTTATTCCTTGAATATTAGCCAGGACAATTTTTATGTTCTCTGTTTTTCGTTGCCCCTTGCGCATTTCAAGTTCGTTTTCCTTCGATATCGCTTGGTTCGTTGCCCTATGATACTCCGAGAGAGATCCGTTTCCGCCTACTTGTACTGGTAGCTTCTTGCCCGGTAGCGGTTTGGCTCGGGGGTTTCCAGCTGTGTCAACTGCAGGTGGATGACATTCAGCATCCGTAACGTGTCCGCGATGTTGAAAAAATTTTCTTGTTCGCTTATTGTGTTCCTATCGTTGTTCCTATTGTTGTTATTCCTATTGTCATTTAAACTTTTTCCTTTGTTCTTTGAGTCCGTCGGGAGATGTTAATAGTCCTGCAGATATCTGGGTGGTAGAATTTACATCCGTCTCCAAATTTACAATGACCATTATTATAGAAGAAATTGCATATTGGGGGATGTTCATATATACATTGTCCTCTTTTAAATCTCCAATTATCTTTTATATAATACCTGCATATAATTCCTTCCCCATATTTACTCTTGGCCTTTGTTTTTTCTCCTTATTGGGGGACAGTTTCACTCCGTTTTCTTGACTGCCCTCTTGTCTTGTCCTATTTGTGCTGTTTGTGCTAGTTGTGTTTGTGTGTGTCCTTCATTGCCCTTATGCTGTGTGTTGTCTTTACATTCTTTGTCGCCTGTGTGTTTTCGGCCTCGTTTTGTGACGGTTTTGTGACGGTATATATATATATATATATATATATATAATATATATATATATATATATATAGGCTAACTGGAGCGACACCTCCTCTCACAACAAGTTCTTGAAGTAAAATGTACCCTTACCTGAACTCTCTGGATGGCTTCAGAACCCAGCCAGTCGGCACAGCCAGTCGTATATGGTTTAAACACACACAATGGAATGTACACATACATACAGGGCCGGATCTAGAAGTTGCGAGGCCCTAGGCAGATCTAGAAATTGCGAGGCCCTAGGCCTATATATATGAAAATATGGACTTAATTATCGGTACTATACCAGCAATATTAGAATCCCGCATAGACAGAACTATGCCAGCACTTAAAAATTAAACCAAACCAAAATAATCACGCATGGAAATTGTATAAGAAATATAAATAAACCATACAAATAAGTATAAATTATAATATGAATCAAGATTTGTATCGAAAATATAAGACAATGATTTCTAAGATTTATATAATATTATAGGTAATGACTTTCCATAGTATACAAGCGTTTTTCATATGTGATGTATAAGAGATGTTGACACTTCATTTTTTATAATAGTGAGCGATCGACTTATCAGGCTAAATATTAATGCTTTAATATTTGGTTCAGATGCTCCTTGAATATTACAGCAATGCTTTTCTACTTTCCTTCGAGCTAAACCCTTCAATTAATTGAGAATAATCTAATGAATTTGTTATATCGTTTTCTATTGATAACATAGCTAATGATTGCAATCTCGCTTGAGACATGGTGGAACGCAAATATGTTTTAATAAGTTTGAGACGCGAGAAACTTCTTTCAGCCGAAGCAACAGTAACTGGGATGATTAATACTATTCGAAGTGCAACATAAACATTAGGATAAATCTCACTTAGTTGTTTTTGCACTATATAAACAAGGGCATTTCCGAGATCTGTTTTCTCAGGTAAAACCTGCAAAGTACTTTAAGTTCTTCATAGAGTTCTAAATCATTAATATCACTTGAACAGAACGCGCAAAACGGCTTGAGCGAGGCCCCCTTTGGCGCGAGGCCCTAGGCGATCGCCTAGTTCGCCTATAGCTAAATCCGGGCCTGCATACATATATACAGTTATTTCCTTGTATGTACATTTTTCAAACAGTGTAAGGGAGAATTAAAACACAATTACATCGCTCTGTTTACTTAGCATATACTGTATCTGTATCACAAAAAATAGCAAACACACACACACACACATACATGCAAATATTCATTCGTGTTATATTACCTCACGCCCCAATGGAGGGTCTAACCCCAACCCCTTTCATGCATAACTCCCAAACCATCGGCAGTAGCACAGTATTACAATACCGGCTAACCACCACCCATTAGACCAATGTAGTCTCAAAACACAAAAGATAATAGACGAGCTATTAATCTTCTCCTAAGGTAATAAATACCGCTATGAGTGTAACGTTGTACCGTATTGGTGAGCTATGCGCTCTTTCAAACAAAAACTGAAACAAGGTAAATAAACCCAAAGCCAGAAACCACATGGGTTAAATCAGGTGATCTGGCTGGCCACTCGATGGGGCCTCGCCGCCCAAGTCATCTTCTTTCATCTAGAATCCAGAACCTCACGGGCAGCTGCATAGTAATGTGGCGGCGCTCCATCATGTTCATAAACCCAATTCCTGCCAACGCCATCAGTAAACTGTGGCAAAACTTTGTCTTTCAATACTTGGCAATAGCATTTTCCATTCATCGTATCTCTGGGTATGTCAAAGGAAACAAGTCCTCAATAACCAATGCACGCCCAAAACTGTTAATGTAGCCGTTTTAACGGATTTACCCAATCGTATTTTGCGATTTTTTTCGCCCATTAGTGAATGTTATGTTTGTTTCCTTTATTCGTTAAACCGAAGACACATTCATCTGAAAATTTGATCTTTCGAACGAAATCTGGATCACTGTTGAACTTTTGTCTCATTGTTTCAGCAAACTGAGGTCGTCTATCAGAATCATCGTCGTATATGAGCTGAGAGTAAGTGGGTTTGCAATCGTGATAATGGTACCCCTGTGATTTCAATATTTTTGCTACTGAAAATTTGAAAATACCCAATTCCTGTGCAACTTTTTTCGTTGAAGTTGTTGGATCAACTCAAAAACTGGCGAGGACATTTCCTTTGTTGTTGCCTCCTGTGGTAGTGGTTTATTATATTTTTCTTGAAATAAATGCAAACTTTCTTAACAATTATTATAAGAAATAGCTCACGATACAAGATACACTTTTTCTTCATTGCTGTATTCCGTCCTTATTGACACGGCGCTGACTGGGGATAGGCCGCTAGGGCGTAGGGCCTTCCTATTCTAGCCTAGGGTCATTCCTGGCCTTGTATAGTTGCTTTGAAAAGTATCGCCTACATACACTGCAGTGATATCATTGGAATTTATTTATTATTAACAAATTATTTGTATGTATAGAATCCTTAGACTTTTCTCCCACCCTGTACATACAGTATATATCTATATTTATAAAGCACAAAAATCTGTGTATCTGTCTGTTGGTTCCCTAACTAATCCTAGGTCCTTGAGCCGATCTCAACCAAACTTGGCAGGGGGATAGAGAGGACCAAGGCAATTTTGTAGATATTTAATTCAATTAATTAATAATTTATATTTAATTAAGAAGTAAAGGTACCACATGCGATACCATGTTGTAAGCATATATAGTTTTTTCATATACTAGGGGGAGGGGGCCGGAGAAAAATTTCTGTTATAGATTAAATTTTTTGACAAACAGTGTGTTTTAAACCATGTGAAATTAGTTAAAAAGAATGAAATAGGAATTTAGAAAGAGAAAGGTTACTGAAGATTTATTTAAATATAAAAGTTCGAGAGGCCAACTTCTCAAGTTTAGTTAAAGTTATGTCAATCAGTTTGACTCCCCATAGGTATAGGAAATTTATGGAATTAAAGTAAAGTTATTAAGCATTTTAACTTTGCTCATTATTTGTGTAAGTTTCATAAGTCACCAGTTTTCAAATGCTGGTTTACTAATGATGTTTGGGAGTTTTGTCATGTTTTGTTTTGTTAACGATTTATGTTTTAAAGTGACTTCTACATTGGTGAGTTAATTGAAATGTACTGTACTTCCATGTTGTGTTGTTTGTTTAAAATAGTTTGTACTGTATTCAAACCTCCTACCACTTCATACTAGTCAATACCCGGAGTTTTAGTAGAGTAAATGTTACTCCTCCACAGGTAGATCTGGAGGGCTTGGAGCTTTGAATCCTTTATTGGTTTGTGTTGTTTGGTCTCTGGCCAAGGGAGGCCATAAGACTGTTGTTGTTTGGCCCATGGCCAAGGAAGGCCATAAGACCATTGTTGGTTGGCTCATGGCCAAGGTAGGCTATATGACCCTTGTAAAAATTTAGTCTCTGGCCAAGGGAAGCAATACGACCCTTGTAATAGTTTGGTCTCTAGCCAAGGGAAGCCAAAAGACCCTAGTAATAGTTTGGTCGCTGGCCAAGTGAAGCCATAAACCCCTTCTTAAATAGTGTGGGCTATGGCCAAGGTAGACCATCAGCCCCTTGTTCAATAGTTTGGTCTCTGGCCAAGGTAGGCCATCAGCCCCTTGTTGAATAGTTTGGGTTATGGCCAAGGTAGGCCATAAGCCTCTTGTCGAATAGTTTGGGCTATGGCCAAGATAGGACATAAGCCCCTTGTTGAATAGTTTGGACTATGGTCAAAGTATGCCATCAGACCCTTGTTGAATAGTTAGGGCCAGGGCCAAGGTAGGCCATCAGCCCCTTGCTGAATAGTTTGGGCTATGACCAAGGTAGGTTATCAGCCGCTTGTTGAATAGTTTGGGCTATGGCCAAGGTAGGCCATAAGCCTCTTGTTGAATAGTTTGGGCTATGGCCAAGATAGGACATAAGCCCCTTGTTGGATAGTTTGGACTATGGTCAAAGTATGCCATCAGACCCTTGTTGAATAGTTTGGGCCATGGCCAAGGTAGATCATCAGCCCCTTGTTGAATAATTTAGGCTATGGCCAAGGTAGGCCATCAGCCCCTTGTTGAATAGTTTGGGCTATGGCCAAGATAGGACATAAGCCCTTTATTGAATAGTTTGGGCTATGGCCAAAGTAGGCCATCAGCCTCTTGTTGAATAATTTGGGCTATGGCCAAGGTAGGCCATAAGCCCTTGAAATAGTAGTTTGGGCTATGGCCAAAGTAAGCCATAAGACCCTTCAGAGTAGAGTAGTTTGGGCTATGGCCAAAGTAGGCCATAAAACCCTTTAGAGAAGAATATGTGCCAATGTCTAACCATATAATTTTTGGCACAAAATTATGTGCAGAGAACCAGAGCACAGCAATAAAAGCCTTTACTCTTCGATCCTTGGTTATGTTCAGACAGATTGTGTTTGTGGCACATGTAAAGAGTACATCGTGTGTGTGTGTGTGTATATTTTTTTCATTCCTCCGAATCCAATTGGTCTTCAAAACTTGGATTCACCACTCCAGTGAAGTCAATACCCGTAGGTCTGGAAGGTTTGGGGTTTTGAAGGAATCCAATCTGTTTGCAAGGAATGCATGTGTCTGTTGATGAAATCTGTTAAGTGATTCTTCCTTAAAAGAAGAATTGAACGCTTGGGGTTGTTTGTATATATTTATATACTGTATGTATGTGTGTAAATGTATATTTTGTTGTAAGGTTTTATTTTTTGAGTTTTGTGTTAGGTTAACCAATTTGGCTGAGTAAAGATCCTGAAATGTTGCATTTGAAACCCTTATATCAAGCCTTGTCTGTTTTATGCCTATATGTGAAATAGGACTTAGAATAGGTTGCGCCTATATGCCAAATAGGACTTAGAATGGGTTGCGCCTATATGTCAAATAGGACTTAGAATGGGTGTTAGGTGGGTGTAGGTTTGAGTTCGTGCAATTGCTTTAAGTCTGTGTGATGTCAAAGTTCTGAGTTTAATTTTTTGATGTTAGAGTCTTATGAGTAAGTTAAATTGCTGAAATAAATTTTATAACCTACACCACAGGTTGAATTAAAAATTTAGTGTTTTTAGTTAGGATAGGCCTTGAATGTAAAGAGTATGGCCTACTTTGTGAGTTAGGCTTCTTGTATATTTAAGTTGCAAATAGTAGTGTTTGAAGTAGGCCTTTAGTTTACGAGTATATTAGGCCTATTATGTAAGGTAAAGTGGGCCTACTAAGTAGGCTTAGGTTGAAATCTTGCCTATTTTTATAGGACCTAAAATGAGTTAAGCCTGTTAAATGAACAAGGCTTTGTTTACGGTTAGTGTAAAGGTAAAGTTTGTGTTAGTGTAAATTTTAGAGGGGTAATTTCCCCACACAGACGGGCCACCATATTAAAAAACTATAGAGGGACTATGGGTTGATTGCCTGTTACCCTCATCCGTTGGAAATTTTCAGCAGATTTCAGGGAGTTATATATGTGGAGGTCGGATCTTTTCCGTTCTACCCCAGCAACAATTTCTAGTGTAGTTTTACTTGCTGAATTCAATAATATATATTTTATTTTGGAGAAAGTATTCGTGCTTTAATTAGTTATGGTTATAATTATTAATTTTTTTCTCTCTTTCGTAGATATTGTTATGGATGATAAATGGAATTTCATAAACATAGTTAAGGAAATAACGTTCTACCCGAGCCTTCTTTAGTTAACCTTATAAGGCTAACCTAACCAATCGTCAAGGGCGTACAGTTGATTTAGCTAAACAAAGGAACAAGAGACATTGGGGAACATCAAGAAATATGATGGATTTTTAATTATGTGAATTTCTGTGGAGGAGAAGACAAAAAGGAAAGGACATTTTTATTGAAATCTTAAATGCAATCTCTACTTTTAAATAAAATAAACGGACTATAACTCTTTTGTTATTAATTTCTCCAAAATAAGATATATATTATTGAATTCAGCAAGTAAAACTACAGTAAAAAAATAATATATAATTTCATTTTTTGTTGCTGGGGTAGAACGGAAAAGAGCCTGGAGGTCTTCAAAGGACCTCTTTATGTATTGTTTTTAGTGCTTAATGTTAAATTTATTTGCCTTCGGTATTTTAGCGCTGCCTAATGGTAAAGAAAGCAATTGCCTTACCTTATTATTTCGTTGGGCCTCGCTTCTGTTTCGATGTAGGGGGCGACGATCTTTTTTGATGTAGGGCCGTGGTATGATGGAGTTACACAACGATTTTATTCGGTTTAATTAATATAGGCATTCACTATATTTAAATTCCTGAAGGTATGGGCCAATCCTTTTGCGTTATTAGGTTTATATCACATGTTATTCACTCAGCACTTATAGGAGAAAAAGTACATCTTCCTTGCTTAAAAGCAGGGCTTAACATAAGCAAGCTCCGAGCGAGCCGCTAATATAATATAAATCTTCGTCTTTTATTATTTGCTGATTTTGCAAAGTTCGTTGACTCTTCTCTCGAAGTAATTTTCATGAGTCAGCAGTGGAAAATTTTGAACACGAAATAATAAATTTTTCTTGTGGTTGGGTGGACCCAATGCCTCCATAGTTGGTTCTATGTACGTATGTATGTATGGCAATTATTTTCATTCCCAATAGGCTATGTCGCCAATCCCGAGACAATTTTGTAGATATTTAATTCAATTAATTAATAATTTATATTTAATTAAGAAGTAAAGGTACCACATACGATACCATGTTGTAAGCATATATGATTTTTCCATAAAAGGGTTTAGCAAAACAGGGACTTACTACTGTAGAGCGACTAAAGGAAAAAACTAATAAGATTGTTTTAACAGGTATACTTTCTCGAATTATCCAACGTAGCGATTTCTACAGAAAGGCGACCTATATCAACAATAACCTAAAGTCTCTTTGCGAACAGGAAGGAGTGCATTTTACAAATTTTTGGAACAGTTTCTACGGCAGGAGGGACTTGTTCCTCGGAGACGGACTTCATCTTAATGACGTTGGAGCTGCACGTTTAGGAAGACTATTTCATAATACTGTCTCTTCTTTTCAGGCTGCAATTACAAACAATTTGAAGGTTCTATCCTTAAATGCTCGTAGCCTACGAAATAAAATAAACGAATTTTTTTTCTTTAATTGCTTGTAAAGACTATGATTTAATTGCGATAAATGAATCGTGGCTTAGCACTGAAACACGTGACTTTGTAGGGGAGTATCAAATTAAAGGTTATAGACTTTTTGTTAAAAACAGAATAGATAGGCGAGGAGGCGGTGTTACGTTGTATATCAAAGATAATACTGCGAACGTTATAGGAGTAAAGCACACAATTCCAGAACCGATAGATTCGACTATAGCAGAACTTAAATTCAACGATTTCAAACTTGTTGTTGCGGTTATATATAGGCCCCCTAATCAAAGAGTTGATACGGACGAAGCGTTATATCGTGAACTAAAGAGAATAATAGGTAGTGAGCAGGCCTTAGCTATGGGAGACTTTAATTGCGCCAACGTGAATTAAGATACAATGCAGGGAGACGCGAAAGGTAATCGTTTAGTTAATTTTCTCGAGGATAGCTTTCTTATTCAAAAGGTTGGGGAACCCACGAGGTTGGACAGTATTTTAGATTTAGTAATAACTACGGATGATAGGCTAATCACGGATCTTCAAGTAATAGAACCGTTAAGCAATAGTGATCACAATATGGTAGAGTTTGTCCTCTCAGTAACTCGAACCAGCTAACTCGACTAAAATTCTTAACTTCCAGCACGCAGACTTTTGTAAATTTCGAAATTAATTGTCATACGTCAATTTGGAAAACGTAATGGGGATCTCCAACGCAAAAATAATGTGGGAATCGTTTGAAAGAAATATTATAAAGAATAGATAAAGGGCTTATAGGCTACATAAGTGCGATAAAGACTATTTGTGGTTACGAACCAACTACATATCTCTAAGGCGTGAAGCGAAAAGCATAATAAAAAAGTCCAAGCACGAATTTGAAATCTCCATAGCTCGTGACGGAAAAGAAAACCCCAAGCGATTCTTTCAATACGTCAACAATAGGAATCCAGTAAAAAGTGTCTTGGGGCCGTTGAAAAATTTTAACGGAGAGCTAGTTCCTGAAAACAAGCAAATGGCTACCTTGCTAAACGAATTTTTTACGTCAGTTTTTACTATAGAAAATGTAACGAATATCCCTACGGTCATAGACATAATACCTTTTGATAATGGTAATACTTTGGATAATATTGTGGTTAGTGAAAGGGAGGTAATGCGCTATATTGATAAAATGAAAATGCGTAAATCACCGGGGCCGGATTCCATATATCCTATGCAACTAAAAGAATTAAAAGAAAGCATTGTTGTGCCGCTAACAAAGATTTTTAATGCGTCTATTTCTGAGGGTGCGTACTATGATAGATAATTTCAAGTTAGCAAATGTAACACCTATCTTTAAGAAAGGCGATAAAGGTGCGGCGGGAAATTATAGGCCAATCAGTTTAACGTCTGTTGTAGGTAAGCTACTGGAATCAATAATAATTAGGGATCGTATAGTCGAACACTTAGAATTGCAAAACTTGGTTAGAACTACGCAGCACGGTTTTAGGTGAAACAAATCTTGCTTAACTAATCTTTTAGAATTTTTTCAAAGCGTGTTTGAAGTTTACGATAGTCATCGGGCGGTTGATGTAGTGTATTTAGATTTTCAAAAAGCGTTTGACACCGTACCGCACAAAAGACGCATTGAAAAAACTAAGGGTCATGGAATCAGGGGTGTAGTAATAAATTGGATAGAAGAGCGGTTGCGAGTTAGGAAACAGAGGGTGGTCGTTGATGGAGCGGAGTCGTGTTGCGCTAATGTAGCGAGCGGCGTTCCTCAGGGTTCTGTATTGGGCCCCTTGCTTTTTCTTATATATATTAACGATTTAGATGTCGGCCTAGTTAGTACAGTTTCAAAGTTTGCGGATGACACGAAGTTGGGTGGTAGGGCGATTAACGACGAAGATAGAGGTAAAATCCAGGAAGATCTGAATAAAATCGTTGATTGGTCAGTCACATGGCAAATGAGATTTAACGTCGATGAGTGCAAAATTTTACATATAGATTCGCGTAACGGTAACTTTGCGTATAGTATGTCAGGGAAGGAGTTAGCAAGCGTAGCGCAGGAAAAAGATTTAGGAGTTATAGTCACTGGTGATTTAAAAGTGGCGAAACAAAGTACAGCAGCGGTCAATAAAACGAACAAAATGCTAGGTTTTATAGCTCGGAATTTTGAGTACAAATCGCACGATATTATTGTTCCTCTTTATAAATCATTAGTTAGACCCCATTTGGAGTACGCGATCCAATTTTGGAATCCGCATATGCGAAAAGATATAGACAAAATAGAAAGAGTTCAAAGACGAGCAACTAAGATGATTCCGTCGCTTAGGTCAAAGTGGTACGATGATAGGCTTAAGTAGTTAAAATTAACTACACTCGAGACTAGGAGGCTAAGGAGTGATCTAATCCAGGTTTTTAAAATTATGAATGGGTTCGATAACGTAGATAGAGATAGCTTTTTCGAAATCTTAATATAATAGGACTAGAAATAACGGGTGTAAGTTGACAAGTAAAAGGTTCGAGACAGCAGTTGCCAAAAACCTTTTAACGCTTAGAATAGTAAATAGCTGGAATAGTTTGCCGGTAGAAGTAATTAGTAGCACGTCTATAAACATGTTTAAAAATCAATTAGAAGCATATGTTGATACATTGGGTATAGTTTAAAGTATAAAATTAAGGCTTTGTGGTTCGGAACCCACGTAAAATTGTAGGTCCTCTCCGCCACCACGGAGGACATGCACAATACACAATTACGAACACAGTTAGGTGGACCAGCCATGAGTGTATCTTAGAGTCTTTGTTGTTCTGAAACATTATAACATTATAACATAAGACATTCGCCCCTCCCAGTCTTCCCCTAGGTTGTATCTCGACGGTGATTTTGCTGCGCAAGCCGCAGCAGGCATTTTCTTGTGCATATATATATATATATAATAATACTGAAGTTGTGCACTGGAAGATGAGGTCATTACTGAATGACAGATTCAGATTGATTACAAATTCAGAATGCAATGAAGCAACATAGCATCGCATCCTTTGAACTTCCACCTTAACATAAACACACACACACACACACACACACGTGTGTGTGTGTGTGTGTGTGTGTATATATATATATATATACACACACCTCGGTGGTGTAGTGGTTAGCGTCGCTGACTACGAACCCATCGTCCCCGGGATCGAAACCCGATGATGATAGGCGGCGCATACCAAAACCCAGCTGGGTAGCCGAGTGGTTAAGACACTGGGCTGCTGGTGGAGTGTGGTTCGGATTCCACGTTAAACTGTAGGTCTAAGGTGGGGTGACAAGCTTGACCTTCGTCAGAATGAACAATTCGGTCGGAAGCAAAACCAGGTTTAACCAAGGCGTATATATATACAGGGTGGGCCAAAAAAACTATTACCCAACTTCTGAAAAAATATTGTGGCTCACCCTCTATATTCATCTTACTGCTGAGGCCGTATGTTGTACCCATACTTTTTCAAACGCTGGCTTTGAATCTAGATTCAATGTCCCAGGAGTAGAGGTACAGGCTCACAACTGAAGGGAAGTATCAGAATATGGTGCTTAATTGAAAGGCGGTCAAAGGCAGCAACTGATACTTTCAGATGACAGTCAGTTTCTCCATAAATAATTAATTTTCCTAATTTTTACACAAAATAATTAATTTATTTCCTTTTTCGGATCAATGAAAGAAAGCCACCCCCAGCCTTCTTTAGTTAGCTTTATTAGGCTAACTAACGAAAATATCATGACCTAACCTAACCAATCGTTAGGTCAACTGTACGCCCTTGACGATTGGTTAGGTTAAGTCGTTATAGTTTCGTTAGTTAGCCTTATAAAGCTAACTAAAGAAGGCTGGGGTGGCTTTCTTTCATTGATCCCCTTTTCATTTCAGACCCTCATTCTGCTATAGTTGGTGAACAAGTTATAACATAATGAAATACTCTTTGGAAGATGAAGCATTGATATTGAACCTGCGTAAGGAGGAAAACTAGGGTACAAAACGAATGAAGAAAGAGTTCCCAAATAACGATGGACGATACCTGGACTCAGTGGCGGATTATCACTGAGGCTATTGAGGCTGAAGCCTCAGGCTCCTATGCTTGAGGGGCCCCCTAATCAACTGAGTTTCGATGATATAATTCGAGATTTCACAAACTTCTTTGATTAAATTTGACAGAGTACACAAACTGACAAATTCCGTTTTATTTTGTTTTATAGCCCCTAAAGTAAAGATTGTTTAATACTGTTTGGTTTTGGCAAACGGCAAAATACTCTGTTAAGGTTCTTTAAAGTTTGTTCCTCAATTAGTCTGAGCACCGGACATAAAATTCGTGTAAATGTACTATGTACTGTACATGTACATGTATTGCCAATAAAAAGCTATAGAAAAGGCGCCCCATATTCTCCATTGTCCCGTGCCCCGAGGTGTCTTAGTCCGCCTCTGACTGGACTTCAATATCTCAGAAAGAAAATTGATATCACAGGGTCGACCAAACGAAAAGAAGGCAGTGGAAGGTCAAAAACATCACGTACTGAGGAAAATATTGACATGGTTTCATCCATGATATGCAGTCAAGAAGAACGGCCCAACACCCACAAGTTCGTTAGAGAAATTTCAAAAACTACTGGTATTTCTTGCTCTAGTGTTCGTCGTATAGTGAAAGATGATCTGGGTCTTAAATGTTTTAAAAGAGTCGAAGTTCAATAAGCTCTCTGCATCAAATAAGCAAGCAAGAGTTGAAAAATGTTGTGCTCTGTTAGATCGATTCCCAGGCAGAGAAGTGTTGAAAATATGGTTCAATGACGAGAAGACCTTTACGGTCGCTTCCACAATAAACACACAAAATGACCGAGTTTATGGAAGAGAGGACAAAATATCTATCAGTCTAGATCGACTTTGCAGGGAACGTCCGCATTTTTCTCAAAAAGTCATGGTTTCCATCTTTATTTCAAAGTTAGGGAAGTCAGAGATTGTTTTTGTTGATCAAAATGCCAACATCACTGCTGCTTATTACCAAGAAAAAAATCCTTGATGCGGTACTGCCGTCGATGAGGGAGAAGTCAAGTTGCAAGCGTGCATTAATAATGGAAGAGGGCATATTCTGCATAATCTTGGCCTCAACTAGGTAACTGTATAGAAACAGAAAGTTTTTCTACCCGTGTCTGTATAACAGCGAATTACAAAGTAATGGTTAAAGTTATGAAAAATCCAACTTCACCACGAGATAGACCATGAAATTCTATACAGAACACGTATATTGATTGTACAAATAACATTTGAAAAAGGTAAAATTATATTGTTCAAAATCAGGGTAATAGTTTTTTTGGCCCACCCGGTATAAACTCTGGGAAAATACCGCGTATCTTGAAAAGAGCAAACATTGTCCCTATATATAAAGGAGGGGATAGATCTCAAGCCAAAAACTATGACCGGTGTCTTTGACTCCCATCTTACCAAAGTATTTGAAAGAATAGTTAGAGAGAAAATATATGACGTCTTGTAGACACTGGAAAGACTCAAAGAAAATCAGCACGGATTCCGATCAGGAAGATCACGCCTATCACAACTTGTACTGTAGAGCACTACAGTATAACAATATCCTAGAAGCACTTGAAGGCAATGAAAACTATGATGTCATATACACGGATTTTGTTAAAGCTTTCAACAAATGTGATCATGGTATAATAACGCATAAAATGAACCATATGGGAATAACAGGGAAAGTTGGAAAATGGATTTGCAACTTCTTCAGAAAACGTATACAGGTCGTTAACATTCAAGGTATAACATCATCAGAATCAGAAGTACGCAGCTTAGTGCCACAAGGAACAGTATTGGCCCCGTTTCTTTTCATTATCATGTTAACAGACATAGACAATGCAGTAAACAACAGTAGAATAGTAACATCATTTGCAGACGACACAGAGATCAACAGAAAAATCAGCGATGCATAAAAGGTGAAGGCCTTGCAGAGGGACACGAACAGAATATACAAATGGTCAGAAGAAAACATAACATTTAACACCGAGAAATTTCATCTCTTGAGATATGGTAGAAATGAGGAACTTAAACAGATAGCATATTATGCCCCGGACAGCAGAGGCGTACCGAAGGGGAGGGCGACAGGGGTGATCGCCCCTCCCATGAGCTAATAAATTATTATTTTGATTAGTTTTACGTATTTAATTTACATATTCAATTAAATATTTTACATATTTATTTTCATGCGCCAATCGAAAAATGTTAGCTAGCTTTCTAGCGATTTTGTGTTTCATGAGTATTGCGTCATTTTTCATGGCACCTGGCAACCGCAGTTTATCGATTTTTGTTTACATTCATTTAAATATTTAGTTTGTGAACTTTCTAAATATTTATAATTTTAAGTATTGATTAAAACTTTGTGTGTATGAATGTGTGTGTGTGTGTGAGTGATCATGTGTGAAGGCCGCTTGGTCTCAAACATGTAACTCATAAATGAAATGAAACATTAGGTATGTTATTTTTAAAATTTGGTATTCAGTTTTTTACACATTTTAAAATTTAGTTTCAAAGTTTTCATTTAATTTACAATTTTTCACATTGTATTGCACACACAAAATTTTGTGTGGATTTTGTTTGGATTTTTTATTTCATTATAATGGACTTTAATGTTATGGTTAGTAATAATTCCTATTTCTATTTGTAACTTTGTTGAGTACTATTTGTAGGTGTCACAGGACTAAAGATAATTAGGCTGACCATACGTACCGTTTTGAACGGGACAGTACCGTTTGTTTTATATTTCCTGGCCGTCCCGTCGTTTTAATAAAAATGTCAATTTTGTCCCGGTTTATGTACTTACTTTTTCATGAATACAGAATATTACATAACCCCCGTCCCTTTTTTGCCATCCCAATGTCCCGTTTTTGTCTCAAGGAAATATGGTCAGTCTAAAAGATAATGGACCTTTATAAATTTTTCAAAACAAAAAATGTCCAAACTAACAGTGGTTCTACAGAGCATAATGATCAAAGTACTGTTAATCCCAGTAAAATTGCTAGGTTACAACAGGATGAGAATGAAAGTAGAAAAATTTCATCAGGAACAAGTACTACATCTACAAACTCAGTTGATAACTCATCGATGGAAAGCACTTCAAATTTCGGTAAGAAATATTTCACTAAAGATTTAATTCTCATATTGAATACTTATGATGGAAGTAGTGATATTGGTAGTGGTGATGATGATGATGATAATAGTTTTAATGATAGCCATTGTGATATTGATAAGTATGAAAGTCACAAGGTGTGGTATGCAATTTTTTGTATGTAGTGAGAAAACTGTAGGCTACATTTACATTATTATTATTTTTACTGTTATTATTTTTATTGTCATTTGTTATTATTCTTATTTATTGTTGACGTTTTTGTATTATTTTTTGTAAAGTGTAATTTTTTTTTATTATCACTTTTAGGTCCATACACAGTATTATGACATAATGAAGCCTGAAGATGAAGAGGGTTGGAAACTCCATGTATCATACTACCCACACCATGGAGTCCACCTCCAAGCTTTATGTGGCCAACTTTCATTCACAGAAAAAAGAACAGAGATGAATTTAGGTAAGTTTATTTATATCCATATGATCTGGGTGGTGAAAAGATATGTGGTACATTAATGATGGAACAGAAATATCTTGAAGTGTCAAATAGTTTGTTCATTGACATTTCTTGTCTTTTGATGATTTATTTGTGCTTCACTTATCTATATTTCCTTTTGCTTTTAACAGAAAGATGAATATGACACACTTAAATGGGTTCAGATAGCTTGCTTATTCTGCAAGCATGGGAGGATTTTTTTGTAAATTCTGCGTTCTTTTCACCACCAATGAAGTTGGTGCAAAAAAGTGTGGTCAGACTCCATGCAAATTGGTGAAACATCCACTAAATACCTTTAACAAACTTACTGGTAAAGATGGCATATTGTCATGTCATGAGTCTACACTCTACAGAGTACCACAAATGTAGTTTGCAAGCTGCACAAAGCTACAAAATAGCTTGCAAAGATTCTACTCAAGATATTAGGAATCACCTTTCTTCACAATGAAAAAAACAGGTTAGAAATTTTTTTTACTCAGCTTATATGAAAGCAGGTTTATTAAAATCATATTTAATGCTCAATATTTGATAATCTGCATGGATATCTGGTGCCATTTGGTTTAGCTATTAAACTACTACCACTACTACTATTACTACTGTATTATAATATGAATTTTATTATTATTATTATTATTATTATTATTATTATTGGCATATTTCAGATAGAGCATAACCGCAAGGCAGTAATGTCAATCATCAAAGCTATCATAGTTTGTGGTCAACAGAATCTTGCTATGAGAGGTCATCAAGACTCGGTGCCTCTTGAAACTGAGCCTTCTAGTTCATCTCAGGCAACTGCTACTATTAATGATGGCAACTTCAGAGCTCGACTTCGTTTAATGATTAACTGTGGAGATGATACATTACAGAAACACATTGAAAACTCTCCAAAGAATGCCATGTACACTAGGGTGTATCATGCTCATTGAAGCGCGAATTTCAAGATTGGCAGTATGCATTCCTATGTAAAATTAAATTTTAGGAGGGAGTGTGTTTTCTTGAACTTTTGCTAAAAATCACGTTTAAGTGTTCAAATTTCCACTTTTTTGTTTTCTGGTTATGTACAGAACAGCTGTGCAGGACATACACTGTAGTACAAATGTAACAGACCGGTTTCTTACCAAACAAAACCATTGTAACAGCTGTTATAGGCTACTAGAGTTTCACTGTGATAATTTTGTGTAGCCACCATGGCTAAGCAAGGACGAAAAACTAGAAAAAGTTCTGGTTCAAAGCTGAGTGATCTGGTGGGTCCAGGCAAGCAGTTGTTTCCCACAGAAGTTCCAACCTGGAGAGCTATGTTTCAGAGAGGAATCCTCCGCCAGGAAGAGAAGCTGCTTCTGGATGATATGAAGAGAGCTCAGTACCCTCTGCAAGATTTGGCATCACTGGTATTGGCACAGTGGCACAAAAGCAATGTCAAGTTCACTCCTCCTGTGATCATTCAAGAGAGATCCATTGCCAGGAAGATTCTTGTCAGGTGGAATGAAATGATTGACCTAGTGAATGGCAGAGTGAAGGCTGCAAAGAGAGAGAAGACAATGTCTGAACTTGATACATTGTTTGACATAACCTGCAGACATGATATCACTCTCTGGAACTGAAGCATCTGGCTGCTCTGGCTGTGCTGCTAGAGTTCATGTCAACTGTGACTGTCCTCTGCCTCAGAAGATTCCAAAGCTAGAGCTAGAGTGGCTCCATTACCACAGGATCAAAACCTCAGAAGTTTCTGGCTTCCGGATGGCATCTGTTGATGTGAAGGAAACAGTGAAGCAGGTGAAGGCTGCTAAGAGGAAGGAGGAAGAACAGAAGGCAGCTGAGAAGAGAAACAGAAAAGAGGAAGAAGAAAAGGAGCTACTGCTTAGAGCTGATGATGGTGATGAAGATGAAGATGAGGTGACTTCCTTGCAAGAGTCTCCAGGCAGAGCAGCTCCTACTGCTGACACAGATTTTTTCAGTACTGCACCAGGCACAAGCTCCAGTGTCAACACTGGCAAAGTCTCCACCTCTGCCAGGAAGAACTACATGGATATCTCAAGCACTGCTGCGGCTGCAGTCAGGTTCAAGGTGGCAAACACTCCTGCAGCAGCCATTGCAACTGATTTCTTGCAAGATCTCATCAAAACTGGCCATCTATCTGCTGATAAGATATATCTAGCTGTTGACAGGATGAAGATGTGGAGGGGCAAGGAGTCTGTAATAGGTGCCTCGGTGGAGGCCCTGGAGAAAAGGACAGAGGGAGAGGAGATTAAGGGAATTTTCTTTGATGGAAAACAAGATAAGAAGACAAAGATCATGAGGTACAGTGAAGAAACTGGCCGCTTCCATCCTGATATTACAACTGAAGAGCACTATAGTGTTACCTGGGAACCTGAGGGGAAGTATCTCTTCCATTGTACACCAGAAGAACCTGAAGGAAATGAGAAACCTGCACTGAAGATAGCTCAGGCTCTGTTTGAGTGGATTAGTGTTCATGGTGATAAATATACTATTGTGGTCCTTGGTGGTGACTCCACCAACACAAACACAGGACCTGATGGAGGAGCCATCACTCACTTGGAGAGACTGCTAGGTCACAAGTGTCACTGGCTGATATGCCTCAGGCACATGATCATCAAGCTTGATGGTCCCTACACGCACAAGTCTGGGTTCAGTGGCCTAATAGGAAAACGTTTGGAGAAAATCAATGCCATACCTGTCAACTTTAGCTTCAAGGCTCTGCCATGAGAAGAAGATATAATTGAATTGCCAGAAGACATTCTACATAGGCTGACCATATTTCCTTGAGACAAAAACGGGACATTGGGATGGCAAAAAAGGGACGGGGGTTATGTAATATTCTGTATTCATGAAAAAGTAAGTACATAAACCGGGACAAAATTGACATTTTTATTAAAACGACGGGACGGCCAGGAAATATTAAAAAAACGGTACTGTCCCGTTCAAAACGGTACGTATGGTCAGCCTAATTCTACAGAACCTTAGCACTGACCAAAAGAACTGCTACCTACTGATCAAAGCTCTCAAGACAGGAGATTTGAGAAGGAAGTTGCTGGTCTGAAGTGTGGCCCACTGAATCAGTCACGCTGGCTGACTACAGGTGAGGCTCTGTTCATGCTGTGGATGAGGCAGCATGGTCTGAAGGGGGAGGTGTTGAAGAAGCTGGAGGTGCTGCTGAAGTTCTGCCTCGACTTCTACTTCAAGATGTATTTTGAGATCAAGGTGAAGCACCACATGAGGTATGGACCTCACCATATTGTGACCGCTCTGGGACTACTGAGAAGCCAGGCCGCTGAAGTCAGGAACATAATCACTCATGTGATAGTTCGTGGAGCATATCATGCTCACAGTGAGAACCTCATTGCCTCTCTCCTGTGCAGTGAGGATAAGGAGGAGAGGGCATGGGGGGTTGAGATGACCAAGAAGATCAGAGGTAAGTCTGAGTATGGAGACATAGTCTGAGAACTCATAGAAACCCTAAACTGAATTTTGATGCCACTTCTCCAATTTCTCTGATTAATTGGGATAAGGAGAAACTGTATAAGCCACTCTTCACTTGTAAGATGTCAAGAGAAGTTGAGGAGCTTCTCAGGTCTCCACTTGAAGCTGAGAACTTCTCAGTTCACACTCAAAGCTGTGAAAGAGCAGTCCAGGAAGTTTCAGCTGCAGTTCATGCAGTGTATGGGCAAGAGAGAAGAGATGGTTTTGTTCGTGCTAGGATCGATCACAGAGAATTGTTGCCAGTTTTCAAGTCAAAGCAAGACATTATGAACATGTTTTAGATCTCTATAAGACCTGCTAGACAAATCAAGATGCTTTCAGAAGAAGAAATCTTAAAACATTCAATTGACCAGCATATTATTACAAGCTGGGGTGGAGGAGGGACTTATACAAATATTAAAGAAGAATTGCAATTGTAAAAAAAAGGTTGAACGTCACAGCAGCTTGCGGAAAGGTGGGGGCAGCTGCCATCACACTCAGTGATGCCGAAAATATAATAAATAAAAATTGGTGAAAACGTTTCTAAAAAAAAAATGCAAGACCAAGAAAGAAGAACAAAAAGATTCTGCCTGATGAAGAGAACAGCCGCAAAATGTGGTGTATAGGAGACTAAAAATCATACAATTCCTTAGTTTTGGGCCATTTTGGGTGATTTTGGTTATTTTAGGGGTTATGAACCACTTTGGCTGATCTTAAATGGGTCCAAGCCTGCCCATAGAAATGCTTAAGGGTGTATGTGAACAATATGGAACATATGGAGGTCATTTGAGGCTACCAAGTCTTTGAAATTGGCCAAAAATCCCATTTTTCGACAAAAAAGTGCGATTTTGAACACTTACAGTAAATGCGATTTTTCGCAAAAATTGCAGAAGACGAACCCTCTTAAAATTCAATTTTACATAGGAATACATACTGCCAATCTTGAAATTCTAAGTTTTTCAATATTCGACCCGAGCATAATACACCCTAATGTACACAGCTCCAAGAATTCAGAATGAGATCATAGATACTATTGAAGAATTAATACAAGAACGCATTATTAATAGGCTGACCATATTTCCTTGAGACAAAAACGGGACATTGGGATGGCAAAAAAGGGACGGGGGTTATATAATATTCTGTATTCATGAAAAAGTACATAAACCGGGACAAAATTGACATTTTTATTAAAACGACGGGACGGCCAGGAAATATAAAAAAAACGGTACTGTCCCGTTCAAAACGGTACGTATGGTCAGCCTAATTATTAAGGATATTGAAAGGGGAGGTGGTCTATATGCTATACTCGCAGATGAAACACAGGATGTATCTACTATCGAGCAACTAAGCTTATGTCTCAGGTATCTGTGTGATGGAAAAGTGCATGAAGAGTTTTTGTGCTTTCAGGATCTGCATCAGAGGTCATTTGATTTAGATTTTGCTAGTCTTACAGAAGGCGAAATTTTGGAGCCGAAGATTTCAGGAAGGTTGATTGGTAAAGCAATTGTTGAAAGTGTTGAACATTTAGGACTTGACATTCAGGACTGCATAGGTCAAGGTTATGATGGCGCATCCGTTACGAGCTCAAATATTGCTGGAGCTTCATCAGTAATTCTTGAGAAAAATCCCAGAGCATTGTATACACATTGTGCTGCACATTGTCTTAACTTGGCATTAGTGGATTCTTGTAGCACACAAGAAATTCGCAACATGATTGGTTCAGTGCGACAAATTATAAATTTCATCAACATAGGGGCCAAAAGAAAAGCTCTTTTCAAGGCTGCAGTGCATCATTGCTTTCCTAAACGATCAGATGGTCATCTGAAAACCTTCTGCGAGACGAGATGGGTCGAAAGACATGAAGCTATTGATACCTTAATTGAACTTCTACCTGCCATTAAATTAACTCTAGAGCAGGTAGGCTAAAACTAAAAGTACAGTGTAAATTATTTTTCAATAATTTAAAGGCTGTTTCGTAAATTTTTAGATAAATTATAAAATGCATTTATATACTAGCGCAGCCATTCTTAACCTTTTTTGAGCTTGGTACCCTGTGAATATATAAAGATAGATATTGATAGCAAAATTGTTTTCACACACGATAGATTTGATTACAATTGCAGATTTCACAATGGAAAAGTGATCCAAAATCGTCTATTGCTAGAGCTTTGTACAATGTACATCACACTCCAGGATCCTTTGTTTATCATATCTTTGCATGCATCTGCTGTAGTGACCACTAAACTGCGACCTCTTTCTGCCAAACTGCAGACGAAAAATCAGGTAGGCTTGTCAGTTACTTTATGCATTATTTTGCATATGATAATGTACTAAGCATCTTTTTCTCCTTTTCTTTCTCTGTACTTATTTGTCTATCTATATCTATCTACAAACTACTAAATTGTTTTTTATTGATTAGCTTTTCTAAAAATCGGTGCTCTTGTGTCTAATGCAATTTATTTCATATTTAGGACATCCACGGAGCTGTGGACGTGATCCAGTTTGTCATACAAGCATTGCGAGTTTGCCGGCAAAATGCTAATGACGTATTTCGTGACGTCATAGAACAG
This sequence comes from Bathynomus jamesi, assembly GCA_023014485.1. Taxonomy (NCBI): domain Eukaryota; kingdom Metazoa; phylum Arthropoda; class Malacostraca; order Isopoda; family Cirolanidae; genus Bathynomus; species Bathynomus jamesi. The sequence goes on along the minus strand of JAJOZX010000204.1, from coordinate 1,094,393 downwards.
TCATCAGAATGGTGTAACACAACCTGCGCTTCTAAACGTCGTTGTTCGAAGCAAACTCATAGATCAAATGTAGCACTAGAGGATCCTGAGTCCTTCTATAAAGTTACACTATTCATTCCATTACTCGATGATATACTGCAGAGCTTGAATTACAGATTCAGTGAGCATATTCAGCAAGCTATGAAAATGCGATTTTTGGTACCTAAATTTATTGATGAAGATTCTCAAGCGAAGTATGATGACATTGAAAAGTCTTACACGTTTTGGAATGAAATACTGCCTTCAGCAACACTTCAGCAAGCTATAGGAGAATAGGATGTTTGGGCGGAGATGTAGAAGTCAGTACCTAACTTGTGTAGACCAACAGATGCTATCTTGGCCTTGGATAAATGTGATAGAAACAGTTTTCCTGTCATACATAGATTACACTAGGGAACAACATCTTTGTTTCTTGAAACTATTTGGTGTTTCTTATAGAACTTGTGATGCTGATTCCAAATATGGTTTCAGAATTTTCCTATCACCCATAGTTTTCGAGAAAATAATATTTCCATTTACTCAGTTTTCCCAAAATATTAGTTAAAATTAAGTGTACTAATTTAATTTTACTTTCTTTTTTTCCAGGTTAACTACATTTAATAGTATTTTTTGCATTAAAAAAATGTAGCTATTTAAACAAACAGATTTTTAATAAAAAGAAAGAAATTTTTTCAAGTTTTGCTCAAATTTTAAAATATTTCATAGTAGAAAAAATTGGTTTTTCATTCCAAAAAGTTTTCCGTGATTTCAATAATTTTCCGCCAGCATGAATCGAAACTGTATTAATCCCAGAGATACATTTTGCTACGTATGTGGAGAACTGACCATAATGGCACAGAGGAAGACGATGACCCCACTCGTGAAGAAGGCTTACGAACTTTATTTTGGATGTAAGGTAGGCAACCAAGACAAATCCTGGGCACCTCATATCTCATGCATTTCCTGTGCCGTCACTCTTAGGGGTTGGATTAAAGGTACCCGCAAATCTATGCCATTTGCCATACCAATGATTTGGAGAGAGCCCAAGGATCACCTAATGGATTGCTATTTTTGTATGACTAATGTTTCAGGATTCTCTGCCAAAAATAAACATAAAATTCAATACCCAAATCTTGCATCTGCCATGAGACCAGTACTACATGACGATGATAACCCAATTCCAACTCCCCCAAAGTCATGGACACTGGATGAAGAGTCTGAAGTTGAACCAATGGAAATTGATGACACTAAAGATACAGACTTTCAGCAACCTGAATCAAATAAACCACGTATGATAACGCAGGTTATGCTGAATGATCTCGTGAGAGATTTGGACCTTCCGAAAAAGAAAGCGGAATTATTGGGCTCCAGGTTACGTGAATGGAATTTGCTGGCAAAAGATACAAGCATATCGGCGTTCCGCACTCGCCAAAAAGATCTGATGCAGTATTTCTCCTCGTCAGGTGGTTTATGCTACTGTAATAATGTAAATGGACTGCTGTTAGCTCTCGGTCATGAGCACAAATCTGAAGATTGGCGTTTATTTATTGACTCTTCGAAGCTAAGCCTCAAGGTTGTACTACTTCACAATGGAAATAAATACCCTTCCATTCCTGTAGGGCACGCTGTCCACATGAAGGAATCTTACGAAAATATGAAACTCATCCTTCAGCAGATTAATTATGACCAGTTTCGTTGGTATATATGTGGGGATTTAAAAGTCGTCGCGCTTCTTCTGGGAATGCAGCTCGGTTATACGAAGTTCTGCTGCTTCCTTTGTGAATGGGACAGCAGAGCCAGAGATTCGCATTATTTTGTAAAGGATTGGCCACTTCGTCAAAAATGTATCCCAGGACTGAAGAATGTGTCTCATGAACCCTTAGTTGACCCCAAGAAAATATACTTACCGCCACTTCACATCAACTTGCATCATGAAAAATTTTGTCAAAACAATGAACAAGGAAGATGAGGCATTCAAATATTTGAAGAAAAAGTTTTCACGACTTAGCGATGCAAAGATAAAAGAAGGGATCTTTGTTGGTCCCTAAATCAGAGAGCTCATGAAAGATCAAAAGTTTGATGATGCCTTGAGAGGAAAAGAAAAAGTGGCATGGGAGGCCATGAAGAATGTTGTCACAAATTTTCTAGGGAACATCAAAGCCTCTAACTATGAAAAAATAGTGCAGGACATGATTGAAGCATATAGGTTATTGGGATGTAATATGTGACTAAAAATCCATTTCTTGCACTCCTATTTAGATTTCTTCCCTGAAAACCTCGGCGACGTAAGCGATGAGCATGGAGAAAGGTTCCACCAAGATATAGCTACTATGGAGAAACGCTACCAAGGGAGGTGGGATCCGGCAATGTTAGCTGATTACTGCTGGACATTGATGCGAGAAGCTCCTAATGAAAACTACAAGAGAAAATCAGTGACAAAGAAGTTTTAAGAAGAATATTTTAAATGCCAATCTGCCACTAATATAATTTTTCTGAAGTATTTTTACTAACTTCTATACACTTTTTCAATAAATATTAAAATACAAATTTCTCAGTAACCTTGGGTGATAGAGAAATTCTACGGCTATATTCGGAATCAGCGGAAAAAATCCTATAAGACCGACCTGTTCACGTCCAAGAAACAAAAAAAAGTTAAAATTTGTTCCCCAGTGTTATTACAGGTTATTGCTGTCCAGCCTGTAACGACTGCTATTCCTGAGCGATCATTTTCAAACTTACGAAGGTTAAAAACCTGGTTACGATGTACCAAGGGAGAAGAGCGTCTGTCAGGTTTGGCGATAATAGCTATGAATAGGAGTAGACTCACCTTAGATGATGCCCCTCTTATTCTCAATAACTTTGCCAGGAAGAAAGCGAGGCGCCTGAATTTATTGTTAGAATAATATTGTTAGAATAATTCTAAGATCTTATTATGCATTAATAAAACGTTGATGTACAGTGCTTACAAGAAGTCTCGCTCCTCTGTCTCGTCCCAAGCTAGTCTGTTAGGTATAAAATGGGCGGTCCTTATGGCAGCGGAGGTGTGTTCGGATTGGTGCACATAATTGCTCTAACCCCATCAATGACGTCCACATTATCATTGTGTTGATCACTCTATCTATTTATATATAGAGACATACTGTATATAGATATATATAGAGTATGCAGGGGATAACGTGTCTCAGTCCCAGCTATGGTAGTTGTCTTACAATTAACAGTCCTAAGTGCAAGTTACGTGAACACCTCCACATAAACTACCCTGGACTAAAATAACATACGTGAAGCCCTTACCCACAAACCATTTAAAAGGTGTGATTTAAAAGCTCTCTCTCTCTCTCTCTCTCTCTCTCTCTCTCTCTCTCTCTCTCTCTCTCTCTCTCTCTCTCTCTCTCTCTCTCTCTCTCTCTACTCCAAATCCTTTTCTCTTAGTGACCTCTTAATACAAACTAATCTATCATATTTTGCGACTTTTTAACTCTGGTAGGATTCAATTCCATTCCTAGTGTAAGAGATACTTAAATTCATGTGTGTATTATGCCATATAATGTATGTAATAAATAATCATTTTTAAATAGTTGGAGCGTTCAAGGTCATCTGTAATAATCTATAGACTACCCCTCAAGCCCACTCTCAACACTTAGATTCCCCTAAGACACAGGCGTCTTCAAGTAACATGAATGCGTAGAGATCTGAGGTGTTAGATTCCATATTATATAATTTATGTGCTAGGTTTAAGAACGCTGGCATTGAAGGATGGAAGGAAGGGACAGTAAAAGCGATAATAGGTTTAATGAAGGAAGTGGAATGAGGATGGAGGTAAGCGTTGCTATGTCGAGGGAAACGAGGTTGGGTGGGGAATTACGAAGGGAGGGGGAAATGCTAAACACAAACTCAAATATTTATTTTAATGCCCTAGACCTAGAAAGACAAAGAGCAAAATACCTTAAACTAACAATGAATTGACAGAAACAGAAGAGTCTGGTCTTAGACGCACTGATAGGTTTAACGTATGTGGCTAGAGACCGCCACTCAGAATTACCACTACTACCTAAGTCATAATAAGGTTATTTACTATGACAGAGTAGTCATGAGTAGTTATGGAAATAAAATACGATTATACTGTTGATGGCTGACTATATTCAGTTGGGATATAAACTATTGCTGACAATCTTTGGATCCTTGGCTTTTAAGACGAATTTTTTATGCATATGTTCAACAAAATAGGAAATTGGCTGATTATTATCACCATTCGAAGGGTTGGTACCCTTCACAACCGAAATCAATTTCAGAAGGGGTGCATGGTATCCTCATTTCCTTTATCGTCCCAGCACGCTTCACATAAGCCATTTACACAAAGATGGAAAGGCCGTCTGTCACCACGAGACGACCCAGGCAATACGGGGAGCAATGGTGACATTGCATGAATATGGTGTGCCAATAAGAGAAATATCAAGACGACTAGACGTTCATCGAAGCACTGTGGAACGGTGGATTCATCGGTATGAAGCAGAAAACTCAATCGCTACTTTGCCGAGGTCTGGTTCTCCGCGTTCAACATCTCAAGAGGAAGATGCTGCGATTGTTAATCATACCAGAGAGCATCCGTTTGTTCCAGCGACGCATATTTACAGACAGCTGAACCTTCGTTGTAGCGCAAATACAGTGAACAACAGACTTCACGAGGCAGGGTATTTTTCTCGCCGTCCAGCTATAAAACCTGCATTGACGATTGAGCATAAAGAGGCGCGGATGGGATATGCCTTGCAATACTTGCCGCAGGAGGAAGAATTCTGGAGAAAAGTTGTGTACTGTGACGAAAAAACATTTTCAACAGATAGTCATGGTTCCCTGCATTGTTGGAGGCAGCGCGGAAAACGCTATGAAGAAGGAAATGTTTTCCCGAGCAAACGTAGTGGTCACATCAATCTCGGTGTGTGGGGCTGGATGTCTGGCTATGGTGTCGGAGAATTGACTCAAGTAGACGGACGCTTTACTGGACAGCAATATTGCGAGATACTGGAAGAGGTGCTGCTACCCAGTGTTCGTGCGTATCTGGTTCCAGCACCGGAACCATTTTACTTAATGGAAGATAACAGTCCCATTCATAGGAGTAACGTTGTGAGAGCGTGGTACGAAGATCACCCAAAGATTATTAATCTAATTCTGCCACCACGTTCTCCTGATTTGAATCCGATTGAAAACCTTTGGGCAATAATGATTAACGAATGGGAGCAACGCAATGAAAGAACATTTGAAGCACTTTTAGCTCACACGAGGAATAGTTGGGAGAGCTTACGCCGAACACCAAACATTCCCCACAATCTGGTCTCTTCTATGCCACAACGATTGCAAGAAATTATTGATTCTGGAGGAAGCTATACGAAATACTGATGTTAAAGCCATGACGTAAATGTGTATCGAATATATATTTATGTTAATATAGAATTTTATTATATTTTTATGTTTGACATCTATAAAAGTATATATTCTGACCATGAAAGAACTTTACTTATCCTTAGTTAGAATCTTTTCTTGCAATGTCTACGCTCGTGGAGATGATAATATATGCATTGTTGAAACAAACTATGAGAAGGTAATAGTTTCAGGAAAAAAATAAAAACTGGCAACATCGAGGTCATCACATGTTTATGGGAATTGTCATATGATATGCTACCAATAAACTCTTATATACTACTATATACAATATACTAGATTACGTAATAATTACGATGAACAAATCAAATGCAAATTTCTCTGATTCACGGCCCACCAGTCTTGCTTTAGACCAGTGGTTCTTAACCAGGGGGGCGCGCCCCCCTAGAAACAGGAATTTCTCTAATTGTATTTGTTATTCTCTTAACGAGAGCATGGGCTAATATTGAGAAGTTATTGAGAATGTTATTTTGATTGAAGGGGGGCGTGGAGGGAAGGACCAATTCCTAGAGGGGGCATGGTAGTAAAAAGGTTAAGAACCACTGCTTTAGACTAATGACTTTCATAAGATGGAATAGGTTTAACATAGTTCGTTTAATAGGTTACCACTTAAAACAATGGATAAACTATCTATTAGTGAGACGACCGTGACTTCCTCGAAATGCGAGCGCGTGAGAGGTTCACTGAGAAATTTGGTCATTAGATTCTTCACGTAGGATATATATCACAAAAAACAATTCCCAACAATTACTTAATATCAATAATTGCATTTGAGCAAATAATTTAGATCTGCGTCAAAATAACAGGTATCATGCCATGATTTGGGATATTTGCCAAATTAGTCGTTCTCTATAGTCTACACTCTACAGTATATATTGAGACGGTATAATGTAATGCCCAGCTAATATTATGATGACTAGGATTGCTCCATAACCATCCCAACATCCCGAAACTTGCTCCATTCTGCTTCTTAATCATTTGTATTTTAAACACTAAAATGTAGCAGAAGTGACGTAATAATGGACGTCATTGATTGTGTTAGAGCAGTTATGTGCACCAATCCGAACACACCTCCGCTGCCATAAGGACCGCCCATTTTATACCTAACAGACTAGCTTGGGACGAGACAGAAGCGTGAGACTTCTTGTAAGCACTGTACGTTATATCGAGCAATTTTCAGTATAAATTTGATATCTTCATGCTAAAAAGAGATGCTCTACTGCAGTCTATTTTAAAAGGCAGAAAATGTAGTCTCAGCCTAAAACTTCAAATTTTCTAGCAAACGATGTCTCCGGACTTCCTAGAAACTCGCGCCTTCGGCGCTAGCTCTTTGCCTCCTCTACTACTAAAAATCTAAAATGGCTTAGGATCCCGAAAACTCTTAATCCGGCCCTGAGAATAATTTTCTTTTATAAAGGTAACAGTCCAAGGAAATGCTTAATCTCGAAATTAGCACTTTTTATTCTTATGTTAATACAAATCTGAACATCCTAAATGCGGTTTGCATTGAATATTATGTTACTAATCAGATTTTTATCATAATTTTTATACTTTTTATAATATAATTTTTATATTTTTATTCATAATGTGTCTTTGCAGTAGCTAGTTAATCATCTCTAACCGAACGATAAGCTCATCATGAACGTACATAAAAATTATTTATCTCTATTTCAATTAGTTCCAAGTTCGCCCCCGCCTTGGCAAATTTCTGGGTACGACCCTGCCGGACAGACAGGAAAATCAGAGAAGCACGAAAGCGATAGATTTGGGGGTTATAATGACCGATGGTGCAAAATTCGAGACACAAAATCAGATAGCGATAAACAAAGCAAAAAGAGTCGCGGGACAGGTACTACGAACCTTTAAAAGAAGGAACAAGACAGTAATGATTCCCCTGTTGAAAACACTGACCATACAAAACTTGAATACTGCTCACAGTGCTCAGTCTTGACGTCCCCATAAAAGAAGGAAGATATTAATAAACTAGACAATATCACAGGCCTGCGAATGAGAACTTTGTAAATGTTGTTTTCTTACTAATAACTGATTTTATATAATATATCACTGGTCAACAAAATAATTGTTTTTTTCTGTCACAAGTATTGAAGTAGGTGAGCCTAACAGTATTTTTTACGCTGAATTCGAATATGTTGTTAGATTTTCTCCATTACGCAAGGTTTTTATGTGGCACACAGTTATATTTTAATAAAAAATGTATATTTCTATATTAATGCATGGCCTTTGTACTTACCTAAAAGGTGACACTGATTGATTTTCTGCTGTATTTCGCCTGTGGAACATCTCTCTTAAGGGTCCAGCAGTAGTCAGCCAGCATACTTGGGCTCCACTTGCCCTGGTACCGCTTTTCCATGTTGGAAATGTCTTGATGAAAGCGTTCCCCGTGCTCGTCACTGACGGTGCCAAGGTTTTCAGGGAAGAAGTCCAAGTGGGAGTGTAAGAAATGTATTTTTAGGGACATATTACATCCCATAGCTTTGTAGGCCTTCAAAAAATCACTCACTATTTCATGGTAGTTTTCGGCCTTATGATTTCCCAAAAAATTCTTAGTAATATTTTTGAATGATTGCCACGCAGCTCTTTCCACTTCATTCAGCTGAGCTTCAAATTGCTCATCATTTATCAACTCCCTTATTTGAGGACCTACAAATATCCTTTCTTTGATTTTAGCATCACTTAGCCTCGGAAATTTATTCTTTAAGTACAGAAATCCCGTACCATTTTGATCCATCGCCTTGACGAAATTTTTCATCAGTCCAAGTTTGATGTGCAATGGAGGTAAGTAAATTAGTTGAGGATTAACCAGTGGCTTATTCACCACATTTTTCTTTCCTGGAATAAATGATTCTCGTTTTAGCCACTGCTTTTGTATGTAGTGATTTTTTCTGTTCCTACTGTCCCATTCACACAAGAAACAGCAGTGCTTAGTATATCCAAGTTGCAAGCCGAGCAAAAGAGCAATCACTTTCAAGTCCCCATAAATATGCCAGGAATATTTCTCATACCTAATACTTGTCAAGAGAAGTTTCATATTGTCATATGACTCCTTCATGTTGACAGCATGAGCTAAAGGCACTGACGAGTATTTATTTCCGTTATGGAGAAGCACAGCCTTCAAGCTAAGTTTTGAGGAGTCAATGAACAAGCGCCACTCCGTTGTATTGTGTTGATGCCCAAGGGCCTCCATAAGAGAAGCAGCCTCATTACAAAATACTAGACCATTTTCTTGAGAGAAAAAATGTTTAAATTCATCCTGGCGGTTGCGGAAAAAACATATTTTAGTGCCCTGCTGGAGAAGATTCCATCCTTTCAATCTTGAAGCTAAAATTTCAGCCAGTTTTTTAGACAAATTTAAATCACGAATGAGGTCATTAAGATCTTCCTGAGTTATTAAATGAGGTTCCGAGGAAGGACCACTTGCTTCAAATGTTGGGTCACTATCAAACTGTTCTCCTACCTGGTCTGGATGAACTTCATCAGCATCGGAGTCATCTTCGTCCATGGTCACATTTTCTGGTGGTTTCGGTACGGGTAGCTCTTCACTGTGTAGAACAGGTCTCATTGCTGACGGTAAATTAGAATATTTCACCGTATGTTTGGACTTAGAAGTAATCCCTGATATGTTTGTTAAACAGAAATAACAGTCTGATGAATGGTCTTTCGGTTCTCTCCAAACCATCGGCACGGCGAAGGGCATATGACGAGAACTATTTTTCCAACCAGTTAGAAGCCTAACACATGTCACACAGCAAATATGAGGGGCCCAGTACTTATCTTGGTCACCTAGTTTGCACCCAAAATAAAGCTTATAACATTTTTTAATCAGTGGAGTAATGGTTCGTTTCTGAGATTTGAAGGTTAGCTCCCCATACACATAGCAGAAACTATCTGGGTGATTTAAACACTTTCGTGGCATAATGCAAGCTTAATTAACACAGAACTGTAACTGCAGGATGTAACACACTTCACAGAACAGATTGAGTAACACTTGTGATGCTCACACACAACTGGCACACACACAACTGGCACACAACTGACAAAACAGTGCGCCTCAGACAGTGACTCGGTGCATGTCTGAACATGTAGATACATGTATCAGCCCGCCTTGCCTGATAACCCGTACCCAAGGAATCAAGTCAACTGTCTTACAAATGACCTGCTAGCACCCAATTTAGCTTCCTCTCTCCAATACTAACATGTCATCCTTATAAATAAAGCGCAGTTTTCTAAAAAATCTTTATACGCTATATAAAAGATACAGTAATACGTATCAGTCACACAAAACCTATGGGTCCGATAGAAAGATTCTAATTGCATTTTTGAATTCAGCGTAAAAAAGTATGCAAAAAACACTAAACAGTTTACTTGTGGCAAAAATTTTGTTTACCAGTGATATATAAATAATTCAACTACGCTGATTTCGAATAAGGTGTCCATTTTTTTCTATCACGTAAGGATTTTCTGCAAACTGGAAGGGAAAAAACATGCAGAAAACACTAAACAGTTTACTTGTGACAAAAATTTTGTTTACCAGTGATATATAAATAATTCAACTACGCTGATTTCGAATAAGGTGTCCATTTTTTTTCATCACGTAAGGATTTTCTGCAAACTGGAAGGGAAAAAAACAACAACATAAATAAATATTATTTATTTCAATTTACATTAAGTACCTATTTCGCTTTGTTATACTAATTACAGATGCAAACAACTTTAAAAAGAAAGAAGACTATTAACGTCAATTACATATTCAGCTTTATTTGTCCTGAGTTTTCTTGTGAGATCTATGCCTTTTAGTCTCGAATGTACGCGCTGTTCCTTTTCTTTTATGTAATAATTCTGGAGTATCCCGTTTCAACATCCAGCAGTAATCAGCCATCATGCTGATGTCCCACCTTCCCTGATATCTCTTCTCCATTTCTTTGATGTCTTCGTGAAACCGTTCTCCTTGTTCTTCGCTGAGTGCTCCGAGATTCTCAGGGAAGTAATCCAAGTGTGAATGTAAAAAATGTAATTTTAAACTCATACTACAACCCAACTCTTTGAACTTATTTAGCATGTTGTTCACAATGTTTTGGTAATTTGGGTCCTTGTTGTTCCTCAAAAATTTGCAGATAACATCCTTAAAAGCAATCCACGCTTCTTTTTCAAGCTTGTTCATTGTTCTTTCAAAGAAGTCAGTTTTCTAATCTGGGGACCAACGAAAATTCCTGCTTTCAATTTTGCTTCCGAAAGAGTTGGGAATTTACCACACAGATACTTAAAACAATCTCCATCTTCGTCCAAGGCCTTAACAAATTGCTTCATGAAGCCCAATTTTATGTGAAGCGGAGGTAAAAGGACTTTCTTCTTGTCAACCAAACTTTCACGTTGAATGTTTTTAGAACCAGTTGTCAAGGTGACTCTGCGTGGCCATTCCTTTTTTATCCAGTGCTGAGTTCTTGCTCGGCTATCCCATTCATACAAAAAACATGGAAACTTCGTATAACCTGGTTGTTAACCTAACAACATACAAATCACTTTTAAGTCTCCACAAAGTAGTCAACCGTGTTCTTTGTATTTAACCTTACCTAGAAGAAGCTCAAGATTTTCGTACGTTTCCTTCAAGTGAACCGAATGAGCCACAGGAATGGATGCATACAAGTTACCTTGTGAAAGAGGACGCCTTTCAAACTTCTTTTGGAGGAATCAATGTAAAGTCTCCACTCATTTGGGTCATAGATTGCAGCGCCTAGCTTAAGTATTAGTTCCAAGACATTGTTGCAATATACGAGTTAATTTTCTTGAGAAAAATATTGGATAAATTCTTTTTCTCGATTTCTGTACCAGTAAAATGACGTCCCGGGAGAAAGCAAATTCTTTGCACGAAGTCTGGATCCCAAACTCTCTGAAGAATCCTTCGGGAGACACAAATCTCTTACCAAATCATTAAGTTCACTTTGTGTAAATAATTGGGGTTCACCAGATGTTTCGGTTTGAAAACAATCAATATCATCGTTTCCATCGTCATCAGGCACCGAATCAGATGAAGTTATGTCAAGAGTATTTGGTTTAGTAGGTACAGGCAGGGCCGCCGAGAGCTGCCCCGGGCCCTGGGGAAGGATTGGTATATGGGCCCCCCTGTTTACTCAGTATTTTATTATGAATGTTATTTATTATGAATGTTATTTATTATGAATAAACAACTCAGAAGAAAATTACCATTTTATTTTTCGAATCAATTATATTAATTCTATCACCATACAATTTACATGCAGGCAAGACAATTGTTTACTGCAAGATTTTCATAATTAGAAGTGTACTTTCTTTGCCTTCTCTCTAGCAAAGTGATGAATGATTCTGATGAAATTTAAAGTACGGGCTAACTGGCTTTCAGTTACAATGGTTCCCAGATCTGTCAGTCGGTCTTGGGCATTGGTGGACCGCAGATAATATTTTATCTGTTTAAGTTTGACTATGATAATCTCTATAAAATGTATGTTCATTAATTATATTTCCTCTCTGTTATTTAATCAGTTGCTTTATTAATATTTTTAGATTTTATCCCCCTCTTTCCGGGCCCCCTAGAGGGCCGGGCCCCCTAGAGGGCCGGGCCCCGGGGATTTATCCCGGCTTCCCCGCCCTCTAGGCGGCCCTTGGTACAGATATACCAGGTCCATGAGCAACAGGTCTTGTAGCAGACTGAAAGTTTGGATAAGAAATTTCCTTTTTATTTTTAGTATTGTAGCCTTGCACGTTACATGAACAAAAATAGCAGTCATTGCTGTGATTTCTAGGCTCACGCCAAACCATTGGAATCTCAAGGTAAACACAAAACAAAGAAAAAACATATATATATATATATATATAATATATATATAATATTTACAAAGTACAAATTGATATCAAGTTTTTGTCAATAGTTCACTCAATTAAATATTAAATATTAGTTACCGTACTTATTAAGCATAATATTATTTACAATTATCATTTCTATACTGTATTAACTGTACTTAGTGGCATTTATGTATTTTGATTATTAGGTATTTATGGAAAAAAGAGTGTTTTTAAGTTAACAAGAATGATATCAGGCAACAAGAAATGCATCTCAAAGAGAGAGAGAGAGAAAGAGAGAGAAAGAGAGAGTGTGTGTGTGTGTGTGTGTGTGTGTGTGCGTGTGTTCTCATGAGTCGCTCACCGCCTCACCCGACCCGAACGTGTCCAGGCAGGAAGTCTCTCAGTTGTGTTTATGCTGTAGGCGTGAGAGTATATTGCTATCACTTTAGTCGGAACATTTTCACCCCACCCCAAGAAAAGAATGGATCGTTTTGTTATCAGAAAAAGCAAAACAGATGCTCAGTCATCAGTTTCATCTGCATCTGAAAAAGAAGCACAATCGGGCAGACCTACAACAGAAAATGTTTGTAACAAGGGAGAGGCCTCTGCCATGTCAGCCTTCTATGAACCCCTTGTCAAAAAGAAAACCAAGTCGTGGACAAGGTAGTATAGTGACGATTTTTTGAAGTATGGATTTATCAACTGTGATAAAGGAGACAAAGATCCTAGCCCCACATTGTGTTATTTGTAATGAAATTCTTGCAAATGAAAGTTTGAAACCTTCAAAACTAAAAAGACACTTAGAAACAAAACATGCAGATCTCGTTGACAAACCACTTGAATATTTCCAAAGAAGGAAGCATGAATTAAAGTTTTCAGCACAAGTTCTTATTAAATCAACCACTCTTAATGATAAAGCACAACTGGCATCATATTTAGTTGCATATCGCATTGCAAAAGAGAAATTGCCCTATACGGTTGCTAAAAAATTTCTTCTCCCAGCCACTTTGGATATGGTGAGTACAATTTACGATAATAAGTTTGCAGAAAAGTTGAAAAGTGTCCCTCTCAGTGATACCAGTGTCTTGGAAGATATCTACTATTGCAGAGGATTTAGAATTCCAGCTGGTTTCACGTCTACAATCTGCTGGAGAATTTGTTATCCAACTTGATGAGAGCAGTGATATTTCTAATTGTGCAACACTATTGGTTTATGTGAGATATGTGTGGAAAGAGGAATTTTTTGAAGACTTATGATAATAAAAACCCACTCTAATAGACAGAGTTTATTTCCACAACAGTTTCGATGCCCACTGGCATCCTCTTCGGGTTTTTATGTATCCACCCGAAGAGGATGCCAGTGGGCATCGAAACTGTTGTGGAAATAAACTCTGTCTACTAGAGTGGGTTTTTATTATCATATTTTGACATTCACGTAGAAAAGTGAAGTTTTTTGCATTTATTTTGAAGACTTACTGTGTTGTTTGACCTTATCAACAAACACAACAGGGTCAGACATATACAGAGTGGTGCATGATTGTGTAGTTGAAAAATACAGATTGGATTGGGCTAATTGCAAAGGAATTACAAGTGATGGTGCAACAAATATGATTGGAAGAAATACTGTAGTGGGGTTGTGAGAAAAATATCATATGCAGCAGGTAACGATATTACTTGGAATCACTGTTTTATTCATCGTGAAGCTTTGGCTTCCAAGAGTATTCCTGATGGTTTTAGTGTGGTTCTGAAAGACGTGATTAAAGTGATTAATATCATTAAAGGAAGCTCACTGAACACTCGGCTGTTTGAAGTGCAGTGCATAGAAATGGGGGCTGATCATTCCCACTTACTGTATCACACTGAAGTTCGGTGGCTTTCACGGAGCAGAATCCTAACAAGGGTTTATAAGCTAAGGATGGAGATTCATTTTTTCTTCTGGAAAAAAATCTGATTTGGCAGATTTGTTTTGTAATGACAATTGGATAATAAAGCGGTCATATTTAGCAGGCATTTTTTCATGTCTAAATGAACTTAATTTGAAGCTACAAGGAAAAGAAAACGATTTGTTCCGACACTGTGAAGAAATCAAAGCATTTAAAAAATCATTACTCCTGTGGCAAGCCAGACTTCAAGTTGAACGCCCGAACTACTACATGTTCCCAACTCTGTTGCATCACATTGAAGAAAACATCATCGCTGAAGAAGGTTTGAACAAAATGAAAGGTGCTATACAGTTACATCTCTCTGCTTTGTCTGCCAGTTTTGATCATTATTTTCCGGAAGAGAAGTATGAAGTTTTAGAGGAAAAGCACTGGGTAAAAGATCCGTTTGCTTTTGAGACGCCCGAATCTATCGTAGGGTTGAACTTGACACCTGAACAAGAAAATGAGCTGTTCCATCTCACATGTGACAATACATTAAAAATCAGGCACAAATCATCAACTTTGTCATCATTTTGGATCAGTGTTTCAAATGAATATCCACTCTTAAGTAAGATGAGTGTTTTGCTGTTGCTTCCTTTTACGACAAGTTACACGTGTGAAGTTGGGTTTTCCACTCTGACAAGGTTAAAAACCAAAGAGAGAAACCGACTCAACAGTGCAGCCGATATGCGTGTAGCACTATCATCGTATGAAACAGATTGGGCCAAAATAACAAGCAACAGGCAGGCCCACCAGTCACACTGAGCAGGTAAATTTTAAATTGATTTGTTTTATTTGTTGTATATTTGATTAATATAAAGAATCTTAAATTAATGCAGTACGTCCTGACTCTAATGAGTTAAAAGCTTTAAATTAGCTTACCTGTTATTTTGTTTTAGATTCTATGTCAGACTTTATTAGACTAAACACAGGAATAGGGTCGTGAGGGTATGTGATATTATTGCACTAGGTCGTGGGAAAAAAAGTTTGAAGAACACTCGTCTAAGTTGTTCAACACAAACACTGCAAACTTTATGTGGAGGCCATGATTTGTCTTGATCCCCAAGTTTCATTCCGAAGTACGCATAGTACGCTTTTTTGACGAAATCTGTACTATCTCGCCTTTATTTTTTCACAGTAAATTTTCCACAAATATAACAGAAAATGTTTGGGCTATTTACACACTCTCTGGTTGCCATAGCGACAAATAAACAAATTTCAAAAGAGAAATATAGTCAACGCGTACCTTTGAATAATAAAGAACTATAACCTCCCACGCACTAGACAGACTGACTCATCTCTTAGCTTGTCAATCACTCATATACTAGCGGTGCGTTTCTCCAATGTTCTAGAAGACGCTATGACATCACTTCTGAAGATCTGATATCATAAAGTATTAAATTATAACCTTTTAAACGTTGTATAATGGTACGCTTGAGTTTGTAAAGACATGTTTGGTACAGCTTGTGACAAAAACAATAAGCATGTACGTTCTGTGTGATTGATGTAAATACTGTGATTGACTGGTGCGAAAGAAAAGTAAAAAGAACAAATACGTTTATTATGAGAATTATAAGGAATTGTGAACAGTCGAAAAATTAGAGAAGTGATAAGTAAGGTAATGTGAATAGGCGCTAACTATGACTGCAACCAGTGCCGTATCAAGGATTTTTGGGCCCTGGGGCCAAAATATTCTTGGGGTCCCTCAACAAGACAAATCTTCGAGTCATGTAAATTAATAAAACCATTTATTTCTAACTCAAATAATGCAAGTTTTACACAAATACCAAGCTGCTACAATTACACCGAACCAATTACACAACTACAAGTGCACTACTAATCTACCAAAGTTGGTCACAAAATCATCCACCACCAGTATACAAAAGTTTTTTGAGCTGCTTCATATCACTAAATTTTCCAATCACAAGCTCAGTATTTAAATTTTGCAAAACATTCTTTTCTATGCATAACAATGACAGACTTTGCATTTTCTTTTAAGTTAGCATTTGACGTTTAACATTTTTAATCATGCTCAACTGAGAAAAAGAACGCTCCGCAGTTGCATTTGACATCAACAAACACAAATAAATGCGATAAGCAATGAAAGCATTTGGGAAAACAGCCCTCAATTTGTGAATTTCCTGTAGTACTCCTAATGGGCGAGTGTCAGCTAAAGCGTTTTGTTTGACAAACAGTACAAAATGCTGAAACTCAAATGGGAAGCTGTCCTCAAAATCATTTGGGGGTAATGGACTAGCCAGATTTTTTGTTGCGTTTGATGCTTCCTCTGAAGTTAGTTGTTGTTGTTGTTGTTGTTGTTTAGCCGATCAGCCCACCCTGATCGAGCAAGCCGGCGGCACGCAGGTAACCGATCGCCCTTCCCGGAGTGGACCAGAGGTTCAGCGCACTAGCGATGTTGTGTTGTGTTCGTTGTTGTGCTAGAGTGTACAATCTGTCATAATGTGTTCAATTGTTTGTGGTGTGTCCTGGCACAGGTGGCAGCTGTCGTCTGTGGAGTTGTCTAGTCTGTGTTTATATGTCTGTAAGTTGGGGTGATGTCCACATCGGAATCGTGCTACGTTAACTCGATCCGATCTGCTCAGGCTGATCTCTGACCTGTTAATGGTGCGAGGTGTCGGTGCATGATTGTACATGTAGTGGCAAGGGTTTTGTGGGTTAGTTGTCGCTGCTGCCATGAATTGTGTTTCCCTCATGTCTAAATGTTCCTTATCTTTCAGTATTTTTGTTTCAGTGTGCAGGTGTTCTATTGGTGTTGTTTGAGTGCATCCTGTAATGATACGAAGTGCGTTGTTTTGTATTGTCTGTAAGGTGTTTATGTGTGTGTTTGAGATAATGGGTGCCCAGCACGGGCTAGCATAGTCCATAACTGAGCGAATATATTGTTTGTATATGAGTGATGTTGTTTCCTGCTGGTGTCCAAAGTTTGTGCCTGTTAGCACCGTAAGCGTGTTAAGTCTTGACGTACATATGTGACCCCAAGTATTTTGGTCCTGGGAGTATGTGGAATGTTGGTGTTGTTTAGTGTAAGCTGTGGAGTTATCTGGGTTTCTTTTGTGTTGCTTGTAAGCAAGGTGATGGTTGATTTTGTGGGCGCTACTTTTAGTCTATTGTGTGTGAGCCAGTCTTGTATACTGTTTATATATGTTTGTAGATTATTTGTAGTGGTGTCGATGTTGTTGTGGGTAGATGTTAGAGTGATGTCATCTGCATATGATAGAAAGGTAAGCTTGTTTTCTGTGGGTGTTGGAATGTCATGCATGTATAAGTTGAACAGTGTTGGTGAGAGAACAGAGCCTTGAAAGACCCCGTTCGGAAAAAGCTTGTTTTTGGATGACTTGCCATTAAATGTGACATGTGAGTATCTTCCTGAAAGATAGTTGCTCAGCCACCTTTTGGTGTTATTGTGCATGTTTGTGTTGAGTATTTTGTTTATGAGAGGGAAACGTGGGATAGCATCAAATGCTTTACTGATGTCTATTGTTGCTAATAGTGTACATTAGGGCGGAGTGAAAAACTCATTTTTCGAATCTTCAAATTGGCTAGTGTGGAAAATGTGTGGAGTAGTGAGGAAATAAGCTGGTATAAATTTAAAATCATAACATTAATATCTTCAGGTGCCACAATGACCTTCAATATTGAAAAAAATTGAAAAAAGCAGATTTTAACCAATAATTACAGAAGAGTCCACGATGCACAATAGACAAGAATTTATTCACACTTGTATAAAAATAGCTCAGTCAACCTTTAAAAAAAGTTTCTATTCTCTAAAAACAGTTTTCTATAGTCAGCTCACTCAGCTGTCACGTGAGTACCTCGGTTCAGTGTAGCTGTCGCTCTCGTAGCAGGTGGGTGTTCTGTTGTTGGCGTTACTCAGATAGTCTAAACTATATTTTATATATTTTGCATTTCTGTATTGTGTTGCCCTAAGTTTGCCATGTACTATTAACTGAAATTAACGTATAATTGATATTAGCTCTTTCTTTTTCAGATTTGTATACTTTCAAAATGTCTCGAGTTTGTGCAAAATCAACCAGGGCCTCAACTGAGTGCCCCATGTTTGGTATGGGGAAGATTTGTGGCACAGGAATCTTCCTACATACGAAGGAGTTTTTAAATATTACTTGTTTGTAAGAAACGATTTGAAACAGAATACTAATAAAGATCCTTCAATATCTCAAATATTAGAACAAGTTGTTGATAAATTGAAAACAATTTGGGAAAGTGCTTCCGTCCCAATTCTGTCAGACAGGCGAATTGAAACAATGTTCAGAAGCTACCACGAAAAGTATCGTGTCATTATGAAGCCATACCAAAGCAGAAAAAATTCTGAAGCTTACAAAGCAAAGATTGATATGTTCAAAAAAGAAGCACACACGAAACTTTTTGACATTGCAGCGTGCAAGTGCAAAGTACTAACACAATGTTCTTGTCCCAAAGAAAAAACGGTTCCAAAGGAAGAAGTGACGTTCCTCTTAGATCAAAGGAGTGAAAGAAAACTGTTTATTGATAGAGTAGATATTACACTCTCAAAGAAAAAAGCATCTACGTTGCTAAGAAAGCAAAAAGAAGCTGTGAGGCTCACCAAAGAATCTTCACAGGAGAAATTGCAGGATACAAATGTTGAATTATCATCATCGACATCAAATAGTGAAAGTGAATCTGGCGAAATATCAGACGATACATTTCCAGAGCCAGTTAGCTCGAAGAGAAAGCTCGAACAACCTGAAGAACAATTATTCAAGAAAAGGAAAACTACAAATCTACCTTCAGTGGCTACTGCTTGTGACAGGACTGCAGTTTCAGATCGAGCTGCAGCATTCATTGTTAGTGCAGTATTGCAAGATATTGGAGAAGTTTCTATTGACAATACATCTGAAGTAGTGGATAGGAGTAAAATCAGAAGAGAAAGACAAAAGAAGAGATCAGAAATTATGAAAGATCAAAATCAGGTCCCAATCAGAGGAATCTATTTTGATGGTCGAAAAGATTCTACACTCTTCCAAGAAAAAAAAGAGTCCAAAGTATATCAGAAGAAGGTAACAGAAGAACATATCACTTTAGTGAGAGAACCTGGTTCAGATTATTTGGGCATTATTCTGTGAATTCTGGATCAGCTGAAGAAATATGTAAAGGAATGTTTGAGTATATTGGAAATAATGACATGAACCTGGAAAACCTTGTTGCCATTGGATGCGATGGTGCAGCAGTCAACACTGGAGAAAAGGGAGGCGTTATAAGGCTTATAGAATTGAAGCTGAAGAAGCCAGTTCAACATTTAGTGTGCCAGCTCCATGCCAATGAATTGCCATTACGCCATTTAGTTGCAAAGCTGGATGGAAAAACATCTGGCCCCCGCGGATTCACCGGTCCTATTGGCAGGGAATTAGAGAACTGTGAGAGTCTTCCTATTGTCGAGTTTGAAAGGATTGATGCTGAGGAACCAACTGTAGACTGTGAAGATCTTAGCACCGACCAAAAATATCTAATTGATATTCATCAGGCCATAACAAAGGGATATTGCTCTCCAGATCTTGCTCATCGTAGTCCAGGCAAAATGGCACATTCACGATGGCTGACTACAGCAAATCGTTTGCTTCGTCTATACGTTTCAACTGTAAGTCCATCTGAGAACCTCATGAACATTGCTTCTTTTATAATGAAGGTCTACATCCCAATGTGGTTTTCTATTAAGCAAAGTACGTCTTTTGTCAATGGCTCAAAACATGTTTTCAAAACTATTGAACTAACAAGAACACTGAATGACGAAGTAAAGGATATTGTAAACCCTGTCATACAAAGAAATGCATTTTTTGCAAATCCAGAAAATATTCTAGCATCAATGATTCATGATGACCGCAGCGCCATAAGAGAATTAGCGTGGAGGCGAATAAAGAAAGCAAGGCAAACAAACAAGGAAAAAGTTGTGAGGCGTTTCACAGTACCTGTTATTCAATTTGAAGCTACTGATTATACTGATTTAATTAATTGGCAAAAATGCATTGTCACTGAACCACCTGTGACAAGACACCTGACAGAAAATGAGATTGAAGAATTCATAGAAAACAAGAGTACCCCTCCATTCGAGAAATTCCCTTGTCATACACAAGTAGTAGAAAGAATGGTAAAATTAGTGACTGAAGCATCATCAAAAGTATTTGGATTGAACGCGCGAGATGGCTTCATAAGATCAACACTTCAGTCACGTAAAAAAATGCCATCATTCGAAAGTAAAGCTGAATATAAAGTTTAAATAAAACGTTAATAGAAAAAAACATGCGCAAGGATGGGTGGTTGGAGGGCATGGGTGGAGCTCGACACGCAGCCACCTCCTCGTGGTGAGTTCTGGATTATTTAGATCATTAATCAAAAGAACATTGATCTAAATAAACTAAGAGCTGCGTAATTCAGTAACTATTTTGGTAATTGGAACACTTAATATATAATAATAACAAGTAAGTTTCAGTTATTGTACTAATGTAGAATATAAGAAAATCATTATATTTCACTTTTTTCGACGGCTTTGTGGCACCTGAAGATATAATTTCGCAGGGCTAATATTTATGCACAGTCATTATCTATAGCACCCACATATTTTCCGCACTAGCCATATTTGAATTTCGAAAGAAAGTTTAAAAACCTCATTTTCGATCCGCCCTAGTGTACATTGAGCTGGTCGTCTGGAGTTGATGCCATCCATGATGTGCTGCGTGAGGTTAGTGAGTAATGTCGTGGCTGAGTGATGAGGTCTGAATCCATGTTGAGTAGGCGATAGTGGTATGTGTGGGTTGGTGACTTGTAAGATTAGTCTTTCTGTTACATTGGAAGGTGTGCATAGTAAAATAATGGGTCTATAGAAGCTGGTTCTGTTTGGTTTGAGTAGTGAAATAATTTTACCTTGTTTCCATATGTCAGGAATAATACAGTGTTGGTATGAATATGTGCTAATATTTGTGAGAGCTAGTATTCCCTGTAGGCCCAAGTGTTTAAGGTGTATGTTAGATATGTTTTCTGGTCCAGTAGCCTTCGAATTCTTAATGTTTTTGATGATCTTGGTGGTCTGGTCTGTATTGAAGGGTGTAATGTTCGTGTCAAGTCTCTAGGTTTTCTTGTGTCTGGCTGTTTGTCTGTCTGCGTGTTTCTGGTTGTTTTTTCTGTTTAAGTGACTTATCTTTGCGTAGTGATTAACTAGAATGTTAGCATGTTGTGTATATGTTGGGATATTATTTTGGCTGCGACAGATACCCGCGTGTGAGGTGTGAATGCCGCTGTTAGAGTGGGTAATGCTGTTTATAGTCTTGTATAGCCTGGATGTATCTGTGGAGTGGTTTAGTGTTGTTATGAATTCCCTAAATGTTTCTGTTTGTTTTTCTTTGAGTTTGTTGTTTATTTCTGTGTTGATCTGTTGTATCTGCTGTTTTATGGCTTCTGTGTGTGGTGTTTGTGTGTGGTGTTTGTGTTATGTTTGAGGTTGTTACGTTGCCTTGAAGTTAGTTGAGAGATATTGTTGAGCATTCCAAATTTATCATTGATATCATTATAAACATCAGCCCCTAAAACAGCTGGGGCCTGGCCCCCCTTCCCCCCTTAATACGCCACTGACTGCAACTAGTAAGATTCTTGCTGAAAAATCTCTCAACTTTCAGTACCTATTCCCACTGAATCTATTTAAAATGCTAACCTCCCACAAACTCGCCATCCTATTTTTTTAATTGCATTTATTAAGAAAGTTGTTTTGTTTTTACTTAAACCTACTTATTTGGATATTGTGTTATATATATAATAATAATAATAATAATAATAATAATAACTAATAATCGTTAAAAGAAAGTTAAACTTAACTACTAGTCTGAAAACAATAACTGCGAGAAATATATAGCAAGATTGGGGTAGAATTGCCAGATGCTTTTATTATGAAGGGAATTGAAATCAATATATTTAATTTAAATACTCTTAACATGTGTACATATATATGAATAACAACAAATCAATATTAGTAATAATGTTTAAGTGGATGTTTAGAGGAGGAAAACAGATTTGATGTTTTAGTTTTAAAGCCGCATTACGCAACTTCATGTTCTTTTAACACACGCAATTTTATAACGAAATTTGATGTGCAGTAAAATTATTAGTTCACATACCAGAAGATGGCCTGTGAATGTGAATGTGATGGTATATATCAATGTAAATAACAGAAAACTACATATTTAAAAGTAAATAAACAATTAAGCATGTGTTATGAATGTATAAAAAGTTCTTGTATTTGAGCTTCAGATCGGATGAAAATAAGTCAAGCAGTTTCCCTTAAGAAAAGAGAGAAATTAATTTATTTAAATTAAAATAATAAGCCTTCATTTTATTTTTCATAATACAGATATTAAGCAAAGAAAAATGTTTTTGATTTAAAACGTGTTTAACCTGAATTGTTTTTTTGTGATGTTCGCAATTTGTTAACATATGAAAATGGAATTACATTTGAAGAGGTAATGTGGTATTAGAATATAATAATATGCTTTGAGAATACAATACAAGTCAGTGTATGTTTTGAGGTTGATGCATACTCTCGTTATGTCTATTAAACCCTTTTTTCTGATATTTATTTTAAGTTTTCATTTCTAATGTTTAAGGGTATAAGTTCAAAATTGAGTGTCAAACTTTGTCTTTGTCTGCTTTTGTCTGTTTTTGTTTGTTTGTTTTTGTCTGTTTTTGTCTCATAAAAGACTGTGAAAGAACCCCACAGGAGACTTTTTTCTCGTGAAGGAAGGCGAAGATTAATCCTTTTTAATTTCTTTAATTTTTAAAATGTAAAAAAAAATGTTCCCCCCACACAAGGAGGACGGGCCTCCTCAAGGGGCAAGTGCCCTTCGTTAAGACTTGTGAGGCCCCATAAATTGGTTAGGAACTTAAGGAATGGGGGGCCCATTATAACGAAGGGGAAGGCCTTCAGGGGCCCCTCCAGGAGAAGGACTTCAAAGCACCCCAAATTCCTCTACCCAAACGCGGGGATACTACTGTACTCAACTCCAACTGGAGGTATGCCTTTCTCAACATTTGGGCTTTATCAGTCCGTACCAACCGTCCCCTCAGTAACCCACCACAATCCGCAATTAGAAACCATAGTAATGATAATAACCATCCCCTTTACAAAACTCAGTTCGAAATTCTAACAAGAAACAATAACCTTACAGAACTCCGAATTTTAGAATCTTTGTACATCTATAGAAGCAAACCCTCCATTAACAACAATAGTTCATCTTACAAATTACAGCTCTTCTAGCTAACTAACCAACCTACTTTCATAGGTATCATATATTATACCATCCAATGTAACTGACATTCATAGTTTTCTCTCAGTATCTGCCGAATATGGAGGTTGACGTAATTATTGTGTATTTACCAGTTGAGGTAATTTTAATTTAATTTAATTTAATTTTAATGATTTGAATTCCTTTTTGTATTGATGTAATTTTAATTATTTACACTTATTTTTTTTAAGGTTTATAATTCACTAATGATGACAAAAGATTTGTCCAAACGTCTGAAGTACAAGAATAACGAAAATGTTTGCTGTTGTGTTGGTCCTTCTTTTCATATATACCGGTATATATATATATATATATATATATATATATATATATATATATTACGCCCAAACATCGAAATCGCTCAGTGAGCGAAAAAACAGCCACAACGCGTTGTGGATGCACTAATTGACCACACACCGATGTTAGATATTTTTTCGCTTCATGGCCGTTCTCAAACAACAACAACGCGTTGTGGACGATTCGGATATGACCACAACGCGTTGTGGACGATTTGAAACGACCACACACCATATAAAATGCTCTGTCTGTCTGTCTGTGTCACCCTAAAACACGGAAACGGCTCCTCGAGAAAAAATTATTAGGTAAAAGTTGCTTAAAATTAATCGAAATCTACGGGAAAATTATTTTATGCCCGGTTAGGTTAATTGAATGCTCGGTTATGTCAATCGTACGAACTTGACAATTGGTTAGGTTAAGTCGTGATATTTTCGTTAAAACTAACGAAAATATCACGGCTTAACCTAACCAATCGTCAAGGGCGTACAATTAACCTAACCGGGCATTCAGTTAGCCTAACCTGGCATTCAGTTAGCCTAACCTGGCACTCAGTTGACCTAACCGGGCACTCAGTTGACCTAACCGGGCACTCAGTTGACCTAACCGGGCATTCAATCAACCTAACCAGTAGGTTAATTTTTACATTTACGTCTCATTCTAAAGTTGCTTAAAATTAATCGAAATCTACGGGAAAATTACTGATGATCATTTTTTAAAGGACTTTATCTTTTTTATAGCATATCTGCTTAACTTTCCTTTTTAATCAGTAAATACGTCGATAAATATACGTCGTGTTTATATCATTTCAATATACGTCGTGTTTAAATAGAGTTTGATGAAAGACATCAGTGTGTGGTCGTTTCAAATCGTCCACAACGCGTTGTGGTCATATCCGAATCGTCCACAACGCGTTGCGGTTGTTTGAGAACGGCCATAAAGCGAAAAACTATCTAACATCGGTGTGTGGTCACTTAGGTGCATCCACAACGCGTTGTGACTGTTTTTTTCGCTCACTGAGCGATTTCGATGTTTGGGCGTAACATATATATATATGCAGGGTGTTTCACAACCGGTCTGCCATACTTTGGAGGGTGTTAATACAACATCGGTGTTATTTCCAACTGTTGCGGAGCTACGGACGTTTTAAGGTGCACGGAAAAAAATAAACCAGTGTTAATCTGATGTATTTATTGCTACATTTTATAGATACACCTTATAAATGTTCAAAATGTCCGCCTCGGTTTTCAATGGACAGCCTTGCTCGTTCCAAACAAGAGTTCACTGGCCATTGAATCATTTTGGGGTGTTCTCGTATGTAAGCAGCGACATCCATAATCCAAAGCAAGAGTTCCTCTCTCGTTTGTACTTTGGTCTTGTAGACCATCTCTTACATAAGGCCCCATAAAAAGAAATCTAACTAGGTTAGGTCCGGAGATCTCTGGGGCCACGATATTGGACCAGCACGACCAATCCAACGATTCCGTACCGCTGATTCAAATAATCCGTAACATGACGACCAAAATGTGGCGGCGCCCCATCGTGCTGAAAGAACATTCTGCGCCTTGTCTCCAAGGGCACGGCCTCCATCAAAAGCGGCAATTCGTTCGTCAGGAAGTTCAGGTAAATCTCAGCAGTTAATCGTTGTTTCAAAACGAACAGTCCAATCAGCTGATCTCCAATTACACCGCACCAAACATTCACCGAGAATCGATGTTGAAAGTTTTCTTCAATGATACCGTGGGGATTATCGGCAAACCACAAGTGAGATTTGGTCTATTGTTAATTCCATCCCGAATGAACTGTGCTTCATCACTAAACAGTATGCGATTAAGAATTTGGCGATGCATAACCATCCACTGGCAAAATTGAACATGTTTATCGTAATCATCCGGATGAAGAACTTGCACACGTTGCAAATGATAGGGATACTAACCCTCATCATGTATGGTTCGCCATACACGCGATGCGGATTCACCAATTCGTCTAGAAATCCTTCGAACACTGGCAGTTGGGCTACCTTGTACTAGGTCCAGTATGCGCTCCTCCACAGCAACGGGCCGTCGTGCTACATGTTCTTTGTTACATGGAACAATTGTCCCTGTTTCCCTTAATCTTTGGTGTGTGTCACTAAACGCTTGCCTGTTCGGTATTCGGCGGTTCGGAAAATGTCATCGATATTCCTCAACTACCACTCTGCTGTTACTATCACAGAATTCATAAATGAAATGGATATCAGCTTATTCAGTGGGTGTGAACTGTTGATTCATTTTGATTGTTCACCTTACGCAACACAGTGTCTCATACCACAGATCAGAACCAACTGAAAGGAAAAACTGAGTATTAGTAGTGGTAACTTCGTTAACCGAAACTACCACCAGTGCTGCTATCTATCGAATTACACACAAGTAGGGATTTGTTGTTTGCACATCTTAAAACGTCCGTAGCTCGGCAACGGTTGAAAATAGTATCTATGTTGTATTAACTTTTATACTCGCTATCACCCGCCCCCCCTCAAATCACCCCCCAAAGTATGGCAGACCGGTTGTAAAACACCCTGTATATTTTCTTTGTGTTTTGTGGGTGAGCGTTTTGGCGGGCATTCGCCCTTGGCCCCTCCTTCCTGCATAGAAAATAAAATATATATATATAAATAATAAAAAAATGTCATTCTGTAAAAGTTAACTTAATAATGTAAACATATTTAACGTAATAATTACTGACGTTAATCTTAACTGATGTAAAACGAAATGATAGAAATTAAATGAAATAATTAAGAGGATTTAATTTTACATTTACGAAATTACTTCTTTCTCAAATTCAGTTTAAATTAACGAAGAGAAAATCTGTAAAGAATAATTTCAACTTTAAAATAAGTTTAATTTTTGAGAAGAAGAAAATAAATTGAAAAGATGTGCGCGAAGAAACATCGGAAGATCCTAAACACGAAAAAAAATCCAAGCATTTTTGTACCCATAATATTTTTTAATTTCCACGTTTATTTTCCCCACTCTACCGTTCATCCTATTCCCGAAAACAGTCGATACGACTGTATGATAATAATAATGATAGGCTTTTATTATTTTATGGGTCGTTGATATTAATAATTAATAGTATTCTTTTTAACAACAGTTAACGATAACGGTAAGTTTATTTATTCTTATTAAGAGGCACTGTTATTGTTAATTTAGAGGACTTTCACTCATTCATTATTGACAGTTCGCTCGCATGAACAAATTCATAAATCATGCACGGGGAAACTGGGCACCCAATTCGTATGCGAGGGAAGACGTCATCAAATTTTCACACAAATTCCGGGCTATAAATTTTGCTTTTAAGAGAAAGCGGCGAATTATCAATTAGGAATGAATTCGAGTCTTACGAGTGAACAAAGCACCTAAAATCTGGATTAATTTTATATATAAACTGAATTACTTATTGTTTTAAGTATTTGACACGAAACTCTCTTTAATACTTAATATCAGTTTCTCCTACGAATTATTATTTGTATCAGAAATACTAAAATGAAATTATTATACGCAGGAAATGTATAACGAAGGAGTGTAACGGAAGGTAACTTATAAATTAATTTATTTTATAGATAACATATTCACTCGACACCCTCATAACCTAACCTAATTTAATCGAACCCAAAGAACACTTGTTATCCAGTCCAGTCCACGAAATGTGGAAATGTACTACCGCATATAGAATGACATATGAAGGTCAGCTGCTTGAAATAAAAGCAATCACACTTGATATATATATATATATATATATATATATATATGAAAATTATTTCACGAAAGTAACACGTCAAAAATATTTATGATGAATAAAACCACGAAGGAAAGGAAACACAAAATGGTGCTCAAGCGCTTTCGTCTAATGACATCCTCAGGAACACTGAAGTACATAAAAGGGTGACAGCCTATATATAGGTTACAGAAAGAAAAAAAATATATATATACATATACATATATATATATATATATATATATATATATATATATATATATGCAATAAACGGAGAAGTAAAAATAAAAATACAAAATTAAAGGATTATCAGACAGGCATACATATTTGTAAGGAAAAAATATCGATTTTTAGCACAAGATCAAATGAATTATAAAAATACAAATTTATACTGGAAATCTGCCCGGGTTTTAACACTCTGCCTTTTTTGGTTAAGTTTCGATGTATATAAAAATAAAATGAAAATTAAAAGTTAATAAAGTAGCATACAAGTTTACTAAAGATTTAGTGTTCTACCCTTCTTATCTAAATCTGTTTTGAAGGAATTCAAAACAACAGGATCGAGTTGAAAAAGACCTTTGCTTATGTTGAAGTTATTTGAAAGTTGGATAATGGCAGACTCAAGAATATTTCTATTAACAATGTTGCTAGAGTGGAATAAAACTGAAGCATTATTCCAATCAATACAGTGGGATAACTCTGACAAATGGACAAAAATGGCACTGGACAACTGTCCTGTTCTAACGGAATATTGATGCTGTTTTATACGTGTGTGCAAATCCTTTCCCGTCTGACCTATGTAAAAGGAATTACATTGTTTACACCCAATTTTATAGATAATGCCTGAATTATTGGTAGGGCTATTTTTTACTATGATATTTTTCACAATATTGTTATATGAAAATACTACATTAATATCCAAAAGTTTAAGTACATTAGCAATGCCTAAAAAGCCCGGGAAAAATGGAAGTACTAAACTATTTTTTGACAAAGTACGAGTGTTATTATTGACACGATAGAAAGTTCGTTTTGCCTTGTTGAGACAAGATTCCATAAACGCAGATGGATAACACAGATCACTTCCAATACCGTTGATTTTTTCCAATTCGGCATCGATGTATTCCGGACTGGCGATCCTAAGGGCGCGGAGAAACATTGATGAAAAAATGGCCTTCTTAGTGGGGGTGTCATGTCCCGAGTAAAAGTGTACGTAAGACAAATTGTTTGTTGTTTTCCGATAGATACTAAACTTAAAACCTGGGCTTTCCCTATGTACACGCACATCCAAAAATGGGATTGAATTGTCTTGTTCCACTTCTAAAGTAAACTTAATGGAGGGGACTTGATCATTTAACTGAAGGAGGAAGTTATCCAGGTCACGATTCATGGGCCAGATACACAAAATATCGTCGACGTACCGCAACCAAGGGATGCCAACCCCCAGGATTCTCGGAATGTAAGTAATTTCGAAAAACTCCATATAAATATTGGAGAGGAGGGGCGATAAGGGGTTGCCCATGGCATCCCAAAAACTTGTTGATAATACTCGTTATTGAAAGTGAATTTACAGTCTTTGATGCAAAGCTTAATAAGATCCAAAACAATGTGTGAAGGTAGTGGCAGGTCATACTTATGTAATTCTTGGGAGAGAAAGTCAAGCATATCGTCAATCGGCACTTTTGTAAACAATGAACAAACGTCAAAACTGATCAATCTATCGTTAGTTTCAGTACGTGCATTATTCAATTTTTCAGTAAGATCCATGGAATTTTTTACATGTGAATCAGAGATAGTTCCGAGAATGGGGGACAAGACTTTGACAAGCCATTTGGAGAGTTTATAAGTAATAGAGCCCACCGAGCTAATAATAGGGCGCATAGGGTTGCCAGGTTTGTGGGTTTTAATAAGACCGTAAAGGTAGGGCACAGAAGGTGAAGTGGACATGAAAAGCGGAATTAATTCCTTATGATCTTTGAGAATGCGTTTCAAGCCACTATTAAATGATTTGATGACGTCATCCTGCGGGTTCTTCCTAAGTTTGCTGTATGTGGCGGGGTCCTGGAGAAGCTCGTTCATCTTTCGGATGTAGTCCACTTTGTCCATAATAACTATGGTGTTAGCCTTGTCTGCTTTAGTAATATGGAGCTCCCCATCCTTTTTTAATTGTGAGAGGCTATTGCGAAAACGTTTAGGAAAGTTATCTTCGTAATTACTATTCGCCGCACTATAAACGAGGTCTTTAACTATGTTAAACAAATACTGAGGGAGATTACACTGTTTTTCAAAACACGCGAGACTGTAACAAATTTGTAAAGCCGAAGGTTTTTTAACAATAAAAAAGGACATACCATATCCAAGGGCACTTTTTGCATCGTCACTAATGTTTTTCGAAGAAAGGTTCAAAACACACTTTGAGCTTGCTTTTTTACTCCACTGACTATTTCGAATGAGACTTTTAATTTTTCGATCCAAAATATTACGAAGTGAAGTAGTTCTCCGACGCAACTCGTTGTAAATTTCATCAAACAAAGGTTGGATCCACGGTTGGGGAATAACGGTTACAAAATTATGTTTGGCGATGTTTAAATTTTTGAATGCAGACCACTCATTTTGTCTGGTGACTTCAATATGTTTCTTTAAAATTAATCTGCTGAAGTTGTTGAACGGATGGTCGTCAATTTGTCTGAGGCGAATCGGAAGCAGGGATTTGGGAAGAACTTGCTCCTCTAGACAATTAGTAAGAAACTTTCGTCGGATACGAATTGCATGCCCCTTCATTAATGTAGAAGAAAACACGGACACAAACGGAGACAAGAGAGGGAACAGCAAGCCGAAGGAACGCGTGGTGTTCATTATATGAAAATTATTTCACGAAAGTAACACGTGAAAAATATTTATGATGAATAAAACCACGAAGGAAAGGAAACACAAAATGGTGCTCAAGCGCACCCTTTTATGTACTTTAGTGTTCCTGAGGATGTCATTAGACGAAAGCGCTTGAGCACCATTTTGTGTTTCCTTTCCTTCGTGGTTTAATTCATCATATATATATATATGGATGAACACGGAAATCCAGATGCATATAAGTTTTCCATTTTAGGTTTCGAAGATGCTGATGAACCGGAAATACGACTCGTTGGCGATTCCATTGTTCGAGGGCAGCTCGAGGAATTCTGTGGGAGAAACCCTCGTCGTAGGCGCCGTTACTGCTACCCTGGTGCAAGGGTGGAGGATATAACTAATAGTGTTGACCATTTTACAGAGGGTACCTCCGACGACACAACGTATGTTATTCATGTCGGTACTAATAACGTTTTAAATTCTAGATCGGAAGAACTGCTGGCTAGGTACAGGGACTTACTAGAGCGACTAAAGGAAAAAACTAATAAGATTGTTTTAACAGGTATACTTCCTCGAATTATCCAACGTAACGATTTCTACAGCAAGGCGACCTATATTAACAATAACCTAAAGTCTCTTTGCCAACAGGAAGGAGTGCATTTTGTGAATTTTTGGAAGTTTTTACGGCAGGAGGGACTTGTTCCTCGGAGATGGACTTCATCTTAATGACGTTGGAGCTGCGCGTTTAGGAAGACTATTACATAATACTGTCTCTTCTTTTCAGGCTGCCGTAACTCGAACGGTCCCAGCGTAATTTCTAAAATTTCCCCTGCGCTCGCGAAGGTGTCGCAATTACAAACAATTTGAAGGTTCTGTCCTTAAATGCTCGTAGCCTACGAAATAAAATAAACGAATTTTTTTCTTTAATTGCTTGTAAAGACTATGATTTAATTACGATAAATGAATCGTGGCTTAGCGCTGAAACACGTGACTTTGTAAGGGAGTATCAAATTAGAGGTTACAGACTTTTTATTAAAAACAGTATAGGTAGGCAAGGAGGCGGTGTTATGTTGTATATCAAAGATAATATTGCGAACGTTATAGAAGTAAGGCACACAATTCCAGAACCGATAGATTCGACTGTAGCAGAACTTAAATTGAACGATTTCAAACTTGTTGTTGCGGTTATATATAGGCCCCCTAATCAAACAGCTGATACAGACGAAGCGTTATATCGTGAACTAAAGAGAATAATAGGTAGTGAGCAGGCTTTAGTTATGGGTGACTTTAATTGCGCCAACGTGAATTACGATACAATGCAGGGAGACGCTGAAGGTAATCGTTTAGTTAATTTTCTGGAGGATAGCTTTCTTATTCAAAAGGTTGGGGAACCTACGAGGTTGGACAATATTTCAGATTTAGTAATAACTACGGATGATAGGCTAATCACTGATCTTCAAGTAATAGAACCGTTAAGCAATAGCGATCACAATATGGTAGAGTTTGTCCTCTCAGTAAGTCACTCGAAACCAGCTAACTCGACTAAAATTCCTAACTTCCAGCACGCAGACTTTTGTAAATTTCGAAATAAATTGTCACACGTCAATTGGGAAAACGTAATGGGGATCTCCAACGCAAAACTAATGTGGGAATCGTTTGAAACAGTATTTAGGACTACAAATGAGGAATGTGTACCGTACAAAATTAATCGTGCGAAAGTAAACAACAAGCTCTTGTGGTTTACATGTAGAGTAGGAGACATTACAAAGAGTAGAGATAGGGCTTATAGGGTACATAAGTGCGATATCTCTAAGGTGTGAAGCGAAAAGTTTAATAAAAAAGTCCAAGCGCGAACTCCATAGCTCGTGACGGTAAAGAAAACCCCAAGCGATTCTTTCAATACATCAACAATAGAAATCCAATAAAAAGTGTCTTGGGGCCGTTGAAAAATGTTAACGGAGAGCTAGTTTCTGAAAAGAAGGAAATGGCTACCTTGCTAAACGAATTTTTTACGTCATTGTTTACTATAGAAGATGTAACGACTATCCCTACGGTCATAGACATAATACCTTGTGATAGTGGTAATATTTTGGATAATGTTGTGGTTAGTGAAAGGGAGGTAATGCGCTATATTGATAAAATGAAAATGCGTAAATCACCGGGGCCGGATTCCATATATCCCATTCAAATAAAAGAATTAAAAGATAGCATTGTTGTACCGCTAACAAACATTTTTAATGCGTCTATTTCTGAGGGGTGCGTACCAGATAATTTCAAGTTAGCAAACGTAACATCTATCTTTAAGAAAGGCGATAAAGGTGCGGCGGGAAATTATAGGCCAATCAGTTTAACGTCTGTTGTACGTAAACTACTGGAATCAATAATTAGGGATCGTATAGTCGAACACTTAGAATTGCATAACTTAGTTAGAAATACGCAGCACGGTTTTAGGCGAAACAAATCTTGCTTAACTAATCTTTTAGAATTTTTTCAAAGCGTGGTTGACGTTTACGATAGTCATCGGGCGGTTGATGTAGTGCATTTAGATTTTCGAAAAGCGTTTGACACCGTACCGCACAAAAGACTCATTGAAAAAACTAAGACTCATGAAATCAGGGGTGTAGTAATAAAGTGGATAGAAGAGTGGTTGCGAGGTAGGAAACAGAGGGTGGTCGTTGATGGAGCGGAGTCGTGTTGGGCTAATGTAGCGAGTGGCGTTCCTCAGGCTTTCGTATTGGGCTCCTTGCTTTTTCTTATATACAGGGTCTGTCAAAAAAAACTAAGCCAATTTGAAATCTCTATAAAATGCACAATTTGATAGAGATTTCAAATATTTTTTTACACTAAATAAATAAAAGGCTCATAAATAATCTGTGATAATTTTATAAATTTATTTTAAATATTTTAGGAGTTATGCGGTTATTTCTACAGATTGCGAAAATTTGTTTTTCTCATTATGTAATATCTTCTTTTTTCTCTTTTTCAGAATTTGTTTAGATTTAAAAATTTTAGTGAATACCTCTAAATATGCCATTCTCACATCAAGATAAAATAATTATAAAGCATTATAGAGTTGAAAAAGGTTATAGTGCAAGGAAATTACTTTCTGAATTCGATTATAAAGGAAGGACTAGATTGGGTTTAGATTACTTATTGAGAACTATCGATGAAACAGGAAGCATTGAAAGGAAGGTTGGTAGTGGGCGACCAAAATCAGTTAGAGTAGATGAAAATATTCAGAAAGTGGAGGAACGTATCCTTAGTCAAGAGGATCGACCTGGTAGCCACATGACACCTGCTCAAATATCAAAAGAACTAGAAATATCAGAATCAAGCGTAAGAAGGATTATTAAATCTGATCTGCAATTTAAACCATTTAAAAGAGTACATGGACAAAGATTGTCAGAAGTAAACTGTCAGAAAAGAGTTGAGAAATCCAAACGTATTTTACGTATAATAACTGAAGATAAACTTTCCAAGACATTTTTTACGGATGAAAAACGTTTTACGGTAGAGCCACCAAGAAACTCACAGAATGACCGGGTTTATTCTGATGTTGCGAAGAAAAATGAAATCCAAGATGAAAGACTACGCAACAAGGAGTCACTTTTCTTCTAGCGTCATGGTTTCTGTTGGAGTGTCCAAGTTGGGAAAAACTTCAATATTTTTTATATGCTCAATATAATGCTCAATATAATGCTCAATATTATTCAAATACCCTGCTTGAGAAAATGCTTCCAGAAATGAGAAACTTGGCTAGTCAAGGTTACTTTATTTTTCAACAAGATGGTGCAACATCACATACTGCCAAAACAACCATCGAATATTTGAAAAAGAATGTGCCTGAATTTCTGGAACCGAATAATTGGCCACCTAACAGCCCTGACCTAAACCCTGTAGACTACCGAATATGGAAAAACTTGGCAGAGAGAGTGTATAGGAACAGAATAAGGGATGTCAATCATTTGCGTGAGTTGATTATCGCAAAATGGGCAGAGCTCTCCCAAGAGCAAATAAATCGAGCAATAGACGAATTCAGACCAAGATTAAAAAAAGTGATAGAAATGCAAGGGAATCATATTGAACAGTTCTTTTAATTTATTAAACTAAAAATTATCTACAGTATATCGTAAAAAAAAAATTTTTTCATGTTAAGTAGGAGAATCTCACTTTTTAGTTAATTATTAATAAAATTAACAATTCTGAAGATAAAAAATTCAACTTAATTAGATAAATGGTTTTGTTTTAATAAAGGTTTGAATTTGGCTTAGTTTTTTTGGACAGACCCTGTATATTAACGATTTAGATGTCGGCCTAGTCAGTACAGTTTCAAAGTTTGCGGATGACACGAAACTGGGTGGTACGGCTATTAATGATGAAGATAGAGGTAAAATCCAGGAAGATCTGAATAAAATCGTTGATTGGTTAGTCACATGGCAAATGAGATTTAACGTCGATAAATGCAAAGTTTTTCATATAGGTTCGCGTAAGGGTAATTTTGCATACAGTATGTCAGGGAAGGAGTTAACAAGCGTAGAGCAGGAAAAAGATTTAGGAGTTAGTCACTGGTGATTTAAAAGTAGCGAAACAAAGTACAGCAGCGGTCAATAAAGCGAACAAAGTGTTAGGTTTTATAGCTCGGAATTTTGAGTACAAATCGCGCGGTATTATAGTTTCTCTTTATAAATCATTACTTAGACCCCATTTGGAGTACGCGATCCAATTTTGGAATCCGCATATGCTCAAAGATAGACAAAATCGAAAGAGTTCAAAGACGAACAACTAAGATGATTCCGTCGCTTAGGTCAAAGTCATACGAGCGGTCCTATTCAAAGGAGTGACATAACGAAGGAGTGACATAACAAAGGAGTGACAAATCGGAGATAAAATTCAAAGGAGTGACATAACAAAGGAGTGACAAATCGGAGATAAAATTCAAAGGAGTGACACGAAAATACCAACAAAGAAGAAGAAAGAACAAATCCAGAGGGAAGAGAGGCTTGCAACTGTTAGGTTAGGTTATGTTACCGTAACATATGTTAGGTTAGGTTTCTAGTTTTTGAAATAAAATCTTAATTTTAACAATTCTAACAAATTTTGTTTTTTTAAATAAAATTTTAATAATTATACTCCTTTGAATTTTATCTCCGATTTGTCACTCCTTTGTTATGTCACTCCTTCGTTACGGTATTTATGTCACTCCTTTGTTATGTCACTCCTTTGAAATGTCACTCCTTCGATACAGACCCCGTACGAGGATAGGCTTAAGGAGTTAAAATTGACTATAGTCGAGACTAGGAGGCTGAGGGGTAATCTAATTCAGGTTTTTAAAATTACGAATGGGTTCGATAACGTAGATAGAGATAGCTTTTTCGAAATATCTCAATATAATAGG
Source organism: Bathynomus jamesi (assembly GCA_023014485.1). Taxonomy (NCBI): domain Eukaryota; kingdom Metazoa; phylum Arthropoda; class Malacostraca; order Isopoda; family Cirolanidae; genus Bathynomus; species Bathynomus jamesi. The sequence continues at coordinate 1,058,577 of JAJOZX010000204.1, read as the reverse complement.
ACTAGAAATAACGGGTGTAAGTTGACAAGTAGAAGGTTCGAGACAGCAGTTGGCAAAAACTTTTTTTCGCATAGAATAGTAAATAGCTGGAATAGTTTGCCGATAGAAGTAATTAGTAGCACGTCTATAAACATTTTTAAAAATCGATTAGACGCATATGTTGATATATTGGGTATTGTTTAAGGTAGTAAGATTGGATATAGTTTAAGGTAGTAAGATTGGGTATAGTTTAAGGTAGTAAAATTAAGGCTTTGTGGTTCGGAACCCACGTAAAATTGTAGGTCCCCTCCGCCACCACGGAGGACATGCACAATACACAATTACGAACATAGTTAGGTAGACCAGCCATGAGTGGATCCTAGGGTCTTTTTTGGTCTGAAACATTATAACATAACATTATAACATTATATCATTCTTATTTGGAAAATGAGATAGACACGGACAGATGTTTCGGAAATAAATTTCCATCTTCACTGCCGTATCATTTTCCAAATAAGAATGATATACTGTACAAATGGATTTTCCTCTTCATTGTTAAGTTGCGCTTCCTAAAAACAAACCTCTGAATAAAGTTGTACGAAAAGAATAAAATAACACACACACACACACACACACACACACACACATATATATATACACTGCGTATCAAATTATTAGCCACTTTGCGCTCATCCATTGAATTCATCAAGGTCACTCACAGTCACTGAATGTCATGACACTGAATGATGGCGACACCTATCTGCGCATACAGTATTAAAATCATTTCGTTCTGCGCAAACGTAAACAAACGGCGGCCATTTGCATGAATTAGCAACGACTTTGGTGTCTCAAATTATTAGCCAGGTGCCAAATAAGTGTGATTATGGGTCGCAAATGTGATTTAACCTCTGATGAGAAGTCCACCATCGTCTCTGAGCTGGCAAAGGGGAAGACAACCCTGGAAATATCAAAATCCTGGGAAGATATCACCGCACAGTGAAGAGATTCGTCGAGGCTCCTGGTGCTGTCCGTTCGAGGGCTGACAAAGGTGTGTCGAGGACAGTTTCTCGATGTACCTTGTCTTGTATCAAGCGTGAAGCTGTGATAAACCCGTGCCTGACCAGTGATGAACTTTTCAAACGTTGTGGCGAGGAAAAAGTGTCGAAAGCTACCAGATGTCGCATCCTGAAGAAGGTAGCCAAGCACGTCAAGCCTGTTACAAGGCCTCCTCTGAAGGTAGTTCATAAGCAGAATCGACTGAAATGGGCAGAAGACTACATGAAAATTGATTTTTCAAAAGTCCTCTTCACTGACGAATGCCGTGCTACCCTCGACGGACCAGATGGATGGAGCAAGGGTTGGGTAACAATTGGAGGGAACCGTCCTCATCGTTTGAGACGCCAGCAAGGGGGAGGTGGTGGCATGTTTTGGGCAGGCATTGTTGGAGGTATGATGGTTAGGCCATGGAGAGTTCCAGACGGCGTTAAGATGACTGCCAATGCCTACGTTGCCTTCTTAAAGGAAAACCTTCTACCGTGGTTCAAGAAGCAGAGGGTCACATTCAAGAGAACGCTGGTGTTTATGCAGGACAATGCACCCTCACACTCGGCTAAGAAAACTACGGAATATCTGCAGCAATTAGGCTTCTCTGGCTCTCGATTAATGAAGTGGCCAGCGTGTTCTCCCGATCTCAACCCGATTGAAAACTTGAGGAGTCTCCTGAAGAGGCGAGTTTATCGAGATGGACAGCAGTTTTCGAGTAAGGATGCACTCTGGGAGGCTGTTGTGGATGCTGCTCGTACCATTTCATCAGATGAGATCCTCACCTTGACGAATTCAATGGATGAGCGCCTCAGGAAAGTTCTTTCAAGTGGAGGATCGTACATCCATTATTAACAACCTTATGAGGTCATTTTGATATTATTATGTTCATTATCTCCATATATATGATGATTTCTTTCTTTGTACGTTGAATATCCAATTAAAAAACACTTTAATGTTTGTTTAAATGTGTTTTCATTATATCTGGCTATTAATGTGAGACGCTGTATTTCAGCTTAAATTATTTAAATTGTTGCCATATCCATACTCATGAACATAACTCCATAAAATATACACAGACAACGTTGATACACATGAGCAATACATATTCAGGATCGTACAAGGTTTGATTGCGCGGTTTCTCAGAAATTTCAAAATTTGCAAAGTGGCTAATAATTTGATACGCAGTGTATATATATATATATATATTAGGGTGTTTCACCCTTATAAGGGTTGAATTTTTTATTTTTTTTTAAAGTCTCACCTTCTCAAAATATTCGATTAGTTGTGTAAACTGATGTTATGGAATTTTGTGAAGTTTAATGAACATCTTAAGGTGCCTCATGCCTTGTAAAGTTTGGCTTGCTTGGGTAAAATCTATAAATAACAACTACTGTACATTCATAACAAGACGATTATTTTAAAATCTGACAAACTTGAGAAATTAATAACTATTTATTTTCAGCATTATATGCCGTTATTTAGTTATTTTATATTCAAATTCATTATTTATAAATGTAATATTAGGTACGTAAAGCTTAAGGAATGTTTTCGAAATTTTTTTTTTTTTTTATTTAATTGAGCACATAAAATTATTTTGTAGTATTGTTGGAAATTAGTTTGTTGGAATTGTGTTTTGCTCTTTAACTTGTCACTAGTTGACCCACCAACACTGTACATTTCTTAAGTTAATAAAAATAAACTAAATAGAAACAGTTATGAAACAGTAACAGTATGTTGATAACTTTCATATAATTCTTTTGTTTCAGATTCATGGCAGCTAGGCAAAAAAGACAAGAAATTTTTCTTATAGGGAGCAGTCTCGCTCACAGTATCAGGGGATCTAAGTTACCATGTATTGGAGATGTCCTGAAGCGATTTTATTACTTCCATCGGGAAGAGAATGACACAATTAAAGAAGCAGCCAACAAAACTTTTGATGAAATATTGCTATTCTGGAACAAAGCCAGAATCCCAACTAGACCCAAACAACATGTTATTACAAAAATTGAAGGTTTGTATGCCACATGGAAGCAGCTACAAAAGAATAAAACTAGAAGTTCTACTACACAAAACAAGAAAAGAGAAGATTTTATCAGCACTTTCCCAAATCTATTTGATATAGCTCACGCTGATGCAGCAAAACTGATCCAGAACCCCGAGGACCTTCAGTTCTTGCAAGCTCAAAGAGAGCCTGGACGACGGGGAACTATGGCTGGAATAGACAAGGTAACAATGGAGAAGGAAAGGCGACGTTTTGAAAGAGTAGCAAATGAAGAAAAGAGAAAACAAAGATGCAAGAAAGAAATAGCAAGCACATCAAAAACTGTGGATTCGACTAAAACAAGTGATTCTACTAAATCAGATACAGAGAGTTCCTCCTCTTCTCATGATTCTGATTACTTGCCAACTGTTGGAGGTACAACTGGGGGAACTTCAATTGCAAAAAAACAAAAGTCCATCATGACTCCAGACCTCTGCGCCACTCTAGACAGAACTTTCATGAGTGATAGGGAGGCTGTTCATCTCCTAACGTCACTAATAAGGAGTCAAGTGATTCAGCGTCCTGAGATTTCCGTCAGCCATTCAACGGTATACAGAGCCAGAAAGAAGCACCGCCTAGAAGCTGCAATACAGCATGAAAAGAAAATTAAAGAATCCTTGGTCAATAAGGTGCTTGTTGTTCACTGGGATGGAAAAATTATGCTTGATTTGACTGGTAAAGAAAAGGTAGATAGACTGCCAATTATTGTATCTGGTGATGGTGTCGAAGAAATACTTGCCATTCCAAAAATTTCATCTGGAACTGGTGTTGCTCAAGCTGATGCGGTGGTTTCTACATTACGAAATTTCAATCTTCAAGACTCGGTGAATGCCATGAGCTTTGATACAACACCGTCAAATACGGGTGGACGTGGTGGTGCATGCATCCTTATCGAAAATAAACTTGGAAGGGAGTTGTTGAATCTTGCATGTCGTCACCATATATTCGAACTTCAAGTCGAAAAGGCCTACACTTTCTTGATGGGATTATCTACAGGACCAGAAATCCTATTGTTTAAGAGATTTAAGGAAAGCTGGAAATCCCTTGATCTCTCATCTTTCACACCCCTTCAAGGGGAGCTGGAAGATGCAAATGTCACTCAGTTGATTTCTTTTGCTACAACAATACTTAAAGATGAGCAACCAAGAGAAGATTACCGGGAACTGCTGGAGCTGTGGATTATAGTTCTAGGTGAAACTCCGCCAAGAGGTATTAAATTCAAAAGGCCTGGAGCCATACACAGAGCAAGATGGATGTCAAAGCTCATTTATGCCATCAAATTATTTCTTTTCCGACATCAAATGAATATAACTGCCAGAGAAATAAAAGGAATCACGAGGTTTGTGATTTTTGTTGTCCGTGTGTATCTGGTAGCCTGGTTCACTGCTCCATTGGGAATCTCCTCTCCTCGTCTAGATCTAGCATATATGGCAAGGCTCAATGAATTCCATGATCGTGAGCTTGCGGAAGCAGTTCTCAATGTTTTCAAAAGACACTTGTGGTACTTAGGAGAAGAGTTGGTTGCTTTCAGCTTCTTTGACGATGAGGTGGACATTCGCGAAAAAAAGGAAATGGTAATTGCATTGGAAAATCGTGAAAAAGGTAGGCGTCTTAAGGCATCTAGTGATGGAACATGGAAACCCTTACATCATTACGTTACAACAGCAACAAAGAAGTTCTTCAGCAAACTGAACCTTGATCTAACCTTTCTGAAGAACGATCCAGCTTTATGGGAAGAGGATGAAAATTACAAAGTAACAAAAAAAATTGTTGGTTCTTTACAAGTCGTGAACGATACAGCGGAGAGAGCTGTAGCTCTCGGTGAGCTCTCCTCGGGGAAATTGACAAAAGATGAGAAGCAGTACCAATGTCTCATCCAATGTGTGAAGCAACACCGGAAATTGTTTCCAAACGTCAAGAAGTCAACTCTACTGTGATAGTCATTACATTTGAGAAATACCGCTATCTGAAATATCTTAATAAAACAAAAACAGTAATTTTAACATTCATGAATAATACTATCTTGGAAAAAACTTTGGCTCTCTTGAGGCACCTTTTATTTTTGTTGTATTGTAATGAAAGTTTATAATTTTTAGTTTTGTATGAAATGGAATAATTTTAAATGATGAGAGAATAAATTTTTTAAATTTCATTTTTTTGAAACACCCTAATATATATATATATATATATATATATATATGATGCAAACCCAAAAGGAAAAAGAAAAATGATTCCAAGGCCTTTCGTGTGTTCATAAGTACACCTCGTTAGTACACCCTGACGAGGTGTACTTCTGAATATACGAAAGGCCTTGAAATCATTTTTCTTGTTCCTTGTGGGTTTGTATCATTATTCATTTCACATGTTTAATTGTGAAATTCATCCCATATATATATATATATATATATACAGTATATATATATATACACACACACACACACATATATATATATATATATATATATATATATATATATATATATACATATATATATATATATACACACATATTATATATATATATATATATACAGGGTGTCCCATAAGTCCGGCATCATAGGAGAAATTCATATTTTTCTATTTCTACAAACCATAATTCGTATTTTTCTTATGCTCGGGATGCCAATTTCCCGTCCACCATTCTGTTCAGTGACGAGGCTGTTTTTTTTATGGAAATGGTGAGGTAAATCGACAGAACACCCGCTACTGGTCTCAAAACAACCCTCACTGGTATACCTCTTCAAAGGAACAAGGTGCATCTCGGGTGATGGTATGGTGTGGCATTTGGAAGGATCGCATCATAGGCCCCCTCTTTTTCGATGAGCATGTCACTGGAGGCACGTATGCTCAAGGAAGAAACATTTCCCAGTGTCTTGAACGAAGAAGGAAATTTCCCAACATGGTTCCAGCAAGACGGCACTCCTGCACATTACAGCACCCAAGTAAGGGAATACCTGTACCAACAATTCCCTGGTCATTGGCTAGGACGTCGAGGGCCTGTGGAATGGCCAGCTAGAAGCCCGGATCTCAGGCCACTAGATTTTTATCTCTGAGGCCACTTGAAAGCGCTGGTATACGCAGAGAAAATTAGGAGTATTGAACATTTGCGACAGCGCATTATTGGGGCATGTAACACCATTACTCCTGACATCATTCACCGTGTGCTTGCTGACTGGGTATCACGTCTGAATTTGTGTATTGAAAACAATGGTTGACATATTGAGCACGTTCTGTAAATAAAAGCTTTTGTTTTGCCTTTTTTTATTATTTTTCCTATGATGCCGGACTTATGGGACACCCTGTATATATATATATATATATATATATAATATATATATATACACACACACACACACTGTATATACATACTGTATATTCAAAGTTGGTTCCGTTTCATTTTAGTGTTGCAAAGTTAACATTTTGAAACATTAGCACCAGTCATGAAGAGACCGTACTGGTGAATTTAAAACATAATATTACTAATGCTTATATAAACTCCGTAACTAAATAAAAAATAATACTAAAAAATAAGAAAATGACTCGCTTTATTAATAAAACTTTCATTTAAAAATCATTGAAACTTCGAGAAATGGTAAAAAATTTTACAAAAAATATAAATAAATAAAAGCATAATAATAATATAAGTAAATCAAAGTTTGTGTGATTATGTAGCATTCTTCCATCGTTTTCAACATGGTTCATTAAAAATTAATGATTCGTACATCAAAATTTAATAATTCGAACAAAGAGTGTAATTCCCTTTATCGACTGGATCAATTTACCCCCAAAGTAATGTATAAAGTTATTGCGAATTACGACTTACGTAGACATTAATTTTAGGGAATTAGAGAAGGACATGTTATTAATTAAGATTTAGGTTTGATTAAATCATAGGCAAAGCAATTGATTTAACGGGTTTGCCTTAATTAATGAATATTTGTCTTCTACATATTCGTTTCTTGTAGTATAATATACAGCCTTGCCAAGAACGTGTGTATATATATATATATATATATAAGGGTGTCTCTTATTGGGTAGTCAAAAATTGAAATGTTGAATTATTTTATCTGCGCCCCCTAAAATAGTTCCATTTAGCATAAAAACTAAAACTTGAAAGTTTGACACAAATTGGCTCATATTTAGGGGTCGCCCCCGGCTAATAAAAATGGTGACCATGGCATAATAGCTCCTGACATATGATTATGCTCATTATACACATAATTCCTTCCTTCTTTTTTTAGTTTGATTCGTTTTTATAAGTATAGGCCTTCTTATTTATCATTGATCCTTTTCTAACCTATCCTTGATGTTGTTATAATCCATCCTTTGGTCCTCAATCCTCCTTTATCCCAATCCTTTTTCTCCTATCCAAAATCCTTCCTGGCACTTTTTTTATATACAATCAGCAATGAAGCATTGCTACAAAAAAAAACCATTAGTTTATTATATAGAGATAAATTCAAAATGCCAGTGCTATTTACGTACTTTAATTACTTTAATTAGCATTATTTCCTTATACAACATTTATTTAATATACACTAATTATACAATATGGTGTATTTTAAGGTGCGACCTCATTGATGGTTATTTTTTGAGAAGAACAGTTTTTGATGGAACTGGGTGACTCTGGCGGTGTTTTGCAACAATTTGGAGCAGGAACTGGAGCTGCTCTTCCCCCACTGTCAATTTCTTATTCAGCTCTTGAACTAAAGCTACTGCACGTTCTGCCCGGTCATTTACAACAGATAGAGCTGCAACAATAGCTCTGGCCCTTAAATATTCACAGTTGGATGTCCAAGTGCTGGGTGCCTTGTTCAGAAATCCTTCTGGCAAATTCAGCTTAGTAAAGAATTCTCTAGTATTTCTTGTAACAAGTTGGTGTAGTCCTTCACCAGAGCAGAAGGTCGATTCAGGAATCCGAGGACGCTTGGGTGGTCTATCAGTGGACTCATCTTCTAATGCCTTTACCATGCGTTTCTTTACATCTGTAGTAATTCGCTCATCAAAGAAAGCAAGACCAACTGCTTCTTCAGACAGGTACCATAAGTGGTTAGAGAGATTTTTTTTAGTTGCATCAGAAATCTTTTTGTTAGGATAATTAATCAATGACCTCATAAGGAGCCAGTCATTAAATGGGGTTTCAATAGGGAGTGAGGATGTTGTCCAAGCCTTCATATAGATGAGAACAGAAAAAAGGGAAAGATCTCGAATTCCTCGTTCTTCAGTCTTAGTCATCTTGAACTGGTTTCGAAAAAGCCACATCTTGATAGAATAGAGCGCTTTGGACATCCAGCGAGCTCGATGCATGGCACCTGGTGCACGAAACTTGATGCCTTTATTGGGGACACCTCTAAGAAAGATGATGGACAGATCCAAAAGTTCTTGATAGTCATCCCGTAGCATAGGTGCCTGGGATCTAGCAAACTGAATTAGTTCAGTTTTAGACTGGATAATTGCTTCTTTAGTAATCGTGTCTGTCTCACCTGTTTGGAACTGGCTTTGATCAACAGAAGTCCAATATTGTCACGAAAACGCTTAAAGATCAATATCTCTGGACCAGTTGATGTAGATCCCAATGTTGCTTCAAATGCAGCTCCCAACAATAAATCTAAAACATGGTGTCTACAAGGCAAGTACAAAACATCATGTCCCAATTTTGCTTCGATGAGAGCACAGGCTCCACTATATTGACCCGTGTTTTTACTCTCTCTGTAATTCCCCATTCATTCAGGCAGTTAAAGACGGCTTCAGCTTGTGCTTCTCCAGTTGAGTTTGGGATTTTGGGGACACCAAGCAGCTGTTCAACACCAGGTCCTGACACAAGTACTGGGAGACGATCAATGTGCTTGTGCGAGGTGAGGTCCTCCATCATCTTGCCATCCCAGTGGACTGTCATAGAACATTCTCCATGGAAATGCTCCTTAAGTTCTTTAGCATGACGAGCTCGGTTCTTATTTCGAAGGCGATGGATAGAATGTTGGTTTATGTTGTAATCTGAAGCGTCCAAACCAAAGCTTTTAGCTGCCTCTGCGAGGATAAATGTTGCCTTTCTAGAGGAAATTTGTGTACGATCCAGGGCAGCAGACATCTGAATAGTCATGATGTTTTTCATGCCTCGTTTTTTCTTAGATTTTGGTAAAGCACAAGCTCCTTTGGGCTCCTCCTCCTCCTCATTCTTACTTTCATCAGTGTTGCTGGAAGATGTGGAAGAAGCCAGTACAACTTAACTAGTAGACGCCTCCATCAAAGATTCTGACTCTTTTTCTCTCTGCCTCAGCAGAGAGAAATATAAATAACAGTTTATTATCTGATAATAGCAAAAAAGAAGTATAGTGATACACAGTTACACACCTTTTACTTATGACAGCAGAACACTGAATGATGACAAATAAACAATTGCAACATAATCTGGAGCATTCTTGATGAAACATGTTTAAACAGGTTGATCTTGTCTTATCAAGCAATATTTTCAGCTACAAACTTGACAATTATCTCTAATATATTCATTTAATTGAATTCATCATAAATATGATGATTAATTAATTAAAAACATATGTTTAGTATACTTGACAACTGCTAGTAATTTCAAATATTAATTGCATAAATAATAGCTATATTTTATGAACTTTAATAAGCGGGGGCGACCTCTAAATATTGTTCAATCCAAAAAACATTTTATATGTGATGTTTTTTCAACCAATGGAACTGGTTGAGGGGGCGCAACCTAAAACAATCAACACTTCGAAAATAAGAGACACCCTAATATATATATATATATATATATATATATATATATATTGACCTATATAAAGTAAGTCGCATTGTTTACAGCCGATGGAATAGACACAACCAACTGCGTAACCCGAACTGTTTTTTTTTATTACGAGAGACTTAACAGTACATTCTATAATTAAAAACTACGTTAATTTTTATTATTTTAAGTAAACTCGAAAGGTGTTTAAAATTTACGTGGAAAGAGAGATTAAGGATATTTTTAGGACCAAATTCTTTGTGAACTACACTATTATAATACCTATTTTCAGCTTTACTTAAACAGTTTTCTAGAAATGGAATGGGATAAAGTTTAATGCCAATGTTCATAATTTTGTAGAACTTAATATAAAAATTAGGAGTTAACAACTCTTAAATGCTTCGAGAAACGTAAAAGAAAAAAATTGAAGATTTTATCGAAGGTTTGTGATCAGAATAAAAGTGAATATATGAATTATTATTAGTAGAGTTAAGGAAAACTTCACACTTGAATTGATTTGTGCATCTCCAAATTTTTAGATCAAGAAATTATATACATTTTTCATTCTCCTTTTTAACATTAAATTCTACGATTGGAATTAAATTACTGAGTTTATCATCATCATCATCATCATCATCCAAATTATAAGGCCAAAGACCGGTGCCAAACAACGTTAAAGTTCGCAGTAGGAGGCAAAACTCTACTTTCCCTCCCCTACTTCAAAAAAATGCCACCTTCACAACCACTGCTTATACTCCCTAAGTTTCAAAATTATTGACTCCACACACCAAATAACCGACCTCCGTATCCTTGAATCTTTACATATGCTAAGTACAAAACCATCCCTCAATGATGACCGCTACGCCTTCAACTTAATCCTATCGAAATAAACCCTTTTGCCTCGCCATTGGAAACGTACTACTATTAAGTTTAATTCCTGAACAAATCCTACCAAAATGAAGATTCTACAACCCAGTATTTGTTCAAACCGAATAGAAAGTTTTCTCGCCATCCGTAATTATAACCTACTGAACTTGGTAAATTAACTACTTATACATTCATTGTTTCCCTTATACTTTTATAACCCCATTTTTAGCCATTTTGTATTTACAGTATTCTAACTGCTCTCTCATTCTTTATATATTTTTATATTTTTTTTTCAATTTCACTTTTACTATCTCAGCATATTTTTTACATACCTTTTGTTTCATTATATTTAGTTATCTTTCATATACCATATTTGTTCGTTCATTTTAATTTTTTTACCACTCGTGATTCAAATTTATTTCCTGAAATGTCTGTCAATAAAACTTCAACATGTACCGTTTCTTCGTCCTCCTATCCCTCACTAAATTGCGCTCCCTAAGAACAAACCCTTCAATCAAATATATATATATATATATATATATAAATATATATTATATATATATATATATATAATATATATATATATATATATATATATATATATATATATACACGTTTTCCAAATCTGATGAACAAAGGCCAGATGAGACAGGTTTGCAAATATCCAACAAATATTTCTGATCGGTGCTTAATTCAATATTTTCTAAACACTCTGGCAGATCAATAGGATTTGGAACAAATGAAACAACCCCATATTCCTGACATTTAGCCATTGCTCTGCCAATTTCACCTGTAAATGCTGTTGGTCCACTGGTGCAGCCATCGAGATGATGGAAGAGATGACGAAGAGGGAGTTCACTCATGTGTAACATGCACACCATCCACTGTAATGGGCGTGTGAGATGCTGTTCTAGACGACGAATTACACCACCTTCCCATCCAGTATTTGTTATTGTACTATCACACCCAACAACTCTAAGCGTGTTTAGATTAATATCACTTTCTTGCAAAAATAATATTATGGAGTCACATATGTTTTTACTACTTCCAGACAACGGAGTAGTGTGACCAAGAAATAGTGATTGAGGTTCTTGGATGATGGTAATATGTTCCTCTACAATGGTTTTCATAACAAACTTCTGATTCTGCTTAAGCTTCACTCGTGTCTTATCTTTTCGTCCGTCAAAGTAGAGTCCCTTGCACTGGAAAGTCCTTTCATCTCTTTGCACTTCTTTTCTCATCTTTTTCCTTTCACGTCTAACTTTGTGTCTGTCTACTACAAGAGAGGTATTTTCTTTGTGAACTATTCCCATATCCTGGATTACAGAGCTGGCGATAGCAGCTGCAGCACGATCGGAAACACCATAACGATCACAAGTTCTAGTCAGCACAGGAGTACTAATTCTCATTTGGCTAAGCCTAATTAAAGACTTGCTACTTGTTTTTATAGAAACCTCTGATTCAGAACAAGAAAATTCGGAATTTGCTTCCGATTCTGATAAATGATAGTCCCGATTCAAGTGTGCCATACTAGTGCTTGCTTCACTATCCAGAAGTCTTTCCTGGCTAGCGAATTTGCGTTCGCTACGCTTATTCAGAACTTTTGTCAGTATTTCATCCACTCCTCCAATGTACATTTTTCGTTGTGTTCACTGGTCTTCTAGAAATTTTCTTTCAGCAATAGGAACTATTCGAGTCTTATCGCATTGACATAATTTTGATCTGCACTGCATGCAGCTACATCGAATAACTTTCCTGATTCGTTGAGAAACTTTGAAATTTATGATCAAAACTTGGCGTTCCAACTCTCTTAGCTGATTTCAACAAACTCTGGTATTTGTCATGGCACGTTCGTATCTTTCTAATCACACTACCGTGACAGATGATAGGTATGGACGCCTTTTTCCATATTACTTCAAGGTCAAAAGCAACCTTATCAGCAATTTCAGCGACTTTCGGTTCAGCACTAGATGACACTTGTTTAAACTCCATCCTTATATGCTGATAATGGCAAATAACATTTCTGATTGTTGGAAGAACATTAAGTGTAAAGGGGATTGGTTTAAAATCTGATATTTGACTGATTGCTGATAACTTCATCAGTTCAACTTTTACACTTTGAAAATAATGGAGAAATTAATTCCTAATCTTACTCTGAACCCTGTTACTCCCCAAACAACGGTGGAAAGTAGAAAAGGAAGGCTGTGTCGTGTTCCAAATTAAAGGCGAGACGGAACATCCTTAATCCTGAAAGAAAATAGTTTTGTTGTGAGAGGACTAAAACTGTTTAATCAGCTGCCCAAAGACCTAAGGAACACGAATGGTGTTGCAGTGGACATCTTCAAAAGAAGATTAGACGCCTGGCTCAAAACAATCCCCGATGAGCCGAGCGTACCTGGCTAGGTGAGGTGGAGAGTACAAGAAACCAACTCACTACATCACCAGGCCAACTCGAAAGGAGGGGCGACAAGCATATATATATATATATATATATATATATATATACATTTTAACTGCAAACAACACACAGTATACTTAACGTAAAGAACGACGCTTCTATAGAAGAACGTTCCGCACAAGATGAGAAGGGAGAACGAACAAATGAAAAATGAGGTAACCACCCGGGAATCGAACCTGGGATCTTCCGATTGCCGGTCAGATATGCTAACCACTACACCATCGGCCTCGATTAATCAGAAGTCGTAATTCTCTTACATACGAGCAGAAACCAATGCCCTGAGGGGGCACCCCTCGCATGCCGCACATATATACATTTTAACTGCAAACAACACAGTATAATTAACGTAAAGAACGACGCTTGTATAGAAGAACGTTCCGCACAAGATGAGGAGGGAGAACGAACAAATGAAAAATGAGGTAACCACCCGGGAATCGAACCCGGGATCTTCCGATTGCCGGTCAGATATGCTAACCACTACACCATGGGCCTGGATTAATCAGAAGTCGTAATTCTCCTACATACGAGCAGAAACCAATGCCCTGAGGGGGCACCTGCCGCATGCTGCACATATATACATTTTAACTGCAAACAACACACAGCATAATTAACGTAAAGAACGACGCTTGTATAGAAGAACGTTCCGCACAAGATGAGGAGGGTTGTGTAGTGGTTAGCGTCGCTGACTACGAATCCATCGGCCCCGGGTTCGAGACTCGGTGACGGCAGCCGGCGCGCAGCAGAACCCAGCTGTTCATCCTTCCAGACAATAAAGAAAGTGGTTGGTAGATAAATGGGTACCCTGGGTGGCCTAGTGGTTAAGACGCTGAGCTGCTGGTGGGGCGTGGTTCGGATTCCACGTTAAACTGTAGGTCTAAGGTGGAGTGAAAAGCTTGACCTTCGTCAGAATGAACAATTCGGGCGGAAGCTAACCAAAGGTTACCAAAGGTATATATATATATATATATATATATATATGTAAAAATGAACAATGAATAATTCCTATATTCACATATTCTTATATTCATTTATATAATTCTTATACTCATTTATATAATTCTTATACTCATTTATATAATTCTTATACTCATTTATATAATTCTTATACTCATTCATATAATTCTTATATTCATTCATATCATTCTTATATTCATTCATATAATTCTTATATTCATTCATATAATTATTATAGTCATTCATATAATTATTATATTTATTCGTATAATTCTTATATTCATTCGTATAATTCTTATATTCATTCGTATAATTCTTATATTCATTCGTATAATTCATATATTTATATAATCCTTGTATTTATATAATTCTTGTATTTATATAATCCTTGTATTTATATAATCCTTTTATTTATATAATCCTTGTATTTATATAATCCTTGTGTTTATATAATCCTTGTGTTTATATAATCCTTGTGTTTATATAATCCTTATATTTATATAATCCTTATATTTATATAATCCTTATAATCTTATATATTTATATTCTTATATTCATTTTTACATTAGAGTCCAAATTCGCATATCGCTGACGAAGTTCGGATAAAATTTTTGATTCGCTTTCTATTTTATTTCTGCTGAATAATTAGTGAATTATTTCTTTTTAAATACTTAATCATTTTTTAGATTTAGCTTAATAATGTAATGTTGTTAAATTCTGCAATGTTCATTTTCTGTATATATTCTCTCTTCGTTGTAAAAGATGAAGTCATGTCTTGCTTAATGTTTAATTTTTAAATCTTAAGCATTTAATTTTTGCTCATATGCCTGTTTAATTGTAATTCATAATAAAATGCATATTTCAATTTCCATTATTAGTTAACTCGGCAGATCATGATAACATCAGATCTGTCAATATGCGGTTTAAAATAAAAATATGGCTTCATCTTCAAATATCTTGCTTATCTTTCTCTAGACATTGCTACAGCTAAAATATTTACCTTATCTTCAAATATTTTTCAAAATAATGCAGCCTATTCAGAATAAAAAACAAAACGAGTCAACATTAAATAATAATGATGTCACCAAAAAATTCAGTATATAAAGCCGAACAATTTTTCAAATGTTAATTCTGATTGTCTGATCTGAATTAGAGGCTGAGCATTACCTGTAACATTTTAGCAGTAAACTACAGTAAGAGAATACCTTTGTCTTCTTCGAGCCTTGCTCTCTTCAGAGAACTTAGTCTTAAATAGAGAAAAATAATTTCCCGATGCGTTACAAGAAGAATCGGGGAACCTTCAAAGAATTTAGTAAGCTCCACAGAATCCTCCGATCCACTACAAGAAGAAATCGGAATGTGCTGTAGTATGAGAGAAACTTCTGCGATTCCCTATTCGGTACCAGACACTCCAGAGAAACAAATCTGTTGCTGCCACCTAACCGCTGCCACCTAACCAGAACCCCCGTCAACTTCGAACCGCCTAAGGCCATAGACGGAGGGGTTAACATATATATATATATATATATATATATATATATATATATATATATATATATATATAGAGAGAGAGAGAGAGAGAGAGAGAGAGAGAGAGAGAGAGAGAGAGAGAGTATATTAAAAGTGCATTACCATAGGAGATTATTTATTATTTATGAAGAAAATAAGCGTTGAAATAAATTGGATGTCATTCAAGTATTGACACATGTTAATTCGATCACGTAAACTACATTGAACACTGCGCTGGACATCTTTACGATGATGTTACATTCTTGTTCTATGTTGGCTTTTTAAATGTTGAATAGTTCGTGGTCTTCTCTGGTAAACAATCGACTTTAAATGTCCTGCGTAACGTTTAATGTAGTTTACGTGATCGAATTAACATTTGTCATCTAATTTGAACATTTATTGGCTTCATAACAAATAAAAATAATCTCGTAGGCTAACGCAATTTTGTTAAAGTAAATAGACACAACGATGATTGTGTGGCATAGCTCATCAAAGCTCATGAATGGAATGTCAGCTCGTGTGTCAGCTTCGCATAATGCAAAGGGGGAAGCAACACTATCCTAAATATATTGATTCAATAAATTTGTTAGTGATTTTTATTATCAAATCGAAAACCACGGATAAACCGAACGTGTCTATTTACTTTTCGCAACCTTTTCCTCTCTCTCTCTCTCTCTCTCTATATATATATATATATATATATACAGTACTGGCCAAATTATTAGGAATTTTTTAAAAATTTCATTTTTGGTATAAAATGTTAAATTAAACCAATTTTAAACGTTGAAAAGTTTATTTCTACACAAGAATACATGGTCATTATTTAGCAATAGTTTAGTACTTAGTTTGACCCCCCTTAGCTGCCTTAAGGGCTGCGACACGCTTCGGCCTGCCATGAATCAATTTTTTGCATAATTCCTTAATACGTGTAGAGTGAAACCAGACTTGAATAAGTCGCTCTATGAGTTGGTGTTTTGTTGTTATCGGCGTTTCATGGATTACGTCCTTTAAATACACCATAAACTTTCGATTGGGTTCATGTCTGGAGAATTTCCAGCCCATGGGAGCAACCGAACACTATTTTCATGACACCATTTTTTAACCGACTTTGCCGTGTGGCATGGAGCTGAGTCTTGTTGAAAAATCCAACGTCTATTACCATACCATTCCCTTATTTGAGGCAGTAGACGTCTTCTTAGTACTTCTATATACTTGACTTGGTTCATATTCCCTCAACACTGCTCAAACGACTAGTTCCATGCACAGAAATTGCTCCCCAAACCATGATCTTTTGTGGAAATTTCACCGTTTTCATCAGACACTCAGGCAAAAATTCTTCTCCAGGCCTCCTTCTTACACTTTGAACACGATCGTCAAGTACGGCAATCGTTGACTCATGGAGAACACCACCTGCAATCAAAGGAAGCCCTGTGAAAGAGTCAGTGCATAGCGTATGAAGTACAGCTAAAACGAAGTACAGTATGACTTGCTGCTTTACAGATATTTTACTGCAGTTTTATCACGTACTGTAAATACACTTCTATGCATACTGTATTACTGTATTAACATTCTATTTAATGTTAAATATTATTTTACCTGTTCCCAATCCTCACTAGTCCAGTTAATGTGTTCCTTTGCCCATGCAAAACGTGCCTTCTTCATAGCCTCAGTGAGCCTGGGCTTCTTCCTTGGGCGGTAGGCTTTGAAGCCGGCAGTTAGAAGCCTCCTGTTGACTGTTCTACGACTAATATTGATGCCATCAGCCGCTAGACTACTGGAAATGTTTTTGCAAGTAGCTCTTCTATTCTAAGAGACAAAATTGCAATCTGTCTATCAGTTCTTGGAGTCGTTACCCTTTTTCTGCCGCATCTTCCAACCCTTTTGGGGCCTACATTTTCTCCAAATACATTTTTTTCTTAATACGAAGTACTGACTGTGGTGAAACATGGAGTTTTGGCAGCGATTTCCTTTTGTTTAAATGTAGAAGAAGTTTAATAAAACCTGTATTTGCCCAATTTTCCGTGGACTCAAGTCATTCTTCGCCCCATTTTCAAATTCACTTAAAAACTGTAACAAATAATTGCCGAAATTGGGTAAATACACTATTTAAATTAAACGGTAGTTACAATGACACGTAAAAGAAAGAGAAACACACCCGCATCGCACGACAACCAAACGACAACTGACGAACAAACACGCTTCGTTCGACTAAAGAATTATGCAAAAAATTGATTCATGGCATGCCGAAGCGTGTCGCAGCCATTATGGCAGCTAAGGTGGGTCAAACTAAGTACTAAACTATTGCTAAATAATGACATGTATTCTTGTGTAGAAATAAATAACTTTTCAACGTTTAAAATTGGTTTAATTTAACATTTTATACCAAAAAATGAAATTTTAAAAAAATTCCTAATAATTTGGCCAGTACTGTGTGTATATATATATATATATATATATATATATATATATATATATATATGTATATATATATATATATACATATACAGTGGTGTATATAATGCATCATGAAAATTCCAAATTAACATCGTGTGTTTGGTAAAAATAGATTTCTCGTATGTGGGCTTTATTTTCATTTGTATAGGTCATCCCATAAATAATGCGGCATTTTTTAATTTTTTTTTTTTTCCATTTTTATCATTATTTTACGGATAGAAATCAAACAACTCTTTGAAGTTATTTATATTTAAAAAATATTTATTTAAATATAAATAACTTCAAAGAGTTTGATTTCTATCCGTAAAATAATGATAAAAATGGAAAAAAAAAAAATGTAAAAATGCCGCATTACTTATGGGATGACCTATACAAATGAAAAATAAAGCCCACATACGAGAAATCTATTTTTACCAAACACACGATGTTAATTTGGAATTTTCATGATGCATTATATATACACACTGTATATGTATATAATATATATATATATATATATATAGAGAGAGAGAGAGAGAGAGAGAGAGAGAGAGAGGAAAAGGTTGCGAAAAGTAAATAGACACGTTCGGTTTATCCGTGGTTTTTGATTTGATAATAAAAATCACTAACAAATTTATTGAATCAATATATTTAGAATCGTGTTGCTTCCCCCTTTGCATTATGCGAAGCTGACACACGAGCTGACATTCCATTCATGAGCTTTGATGAGCTATGCCACACAATCATCGTTGTGTCTATTTACTTTAACAAAATCAAACAACTCTTTGAAGTTATTTATATTTAAATAAATATTTATTTAAATATAAATAACTTCAAAGAGTTGTTTGATTTCTATCCGTAAAATAATGATAAAAATGGAAAAAAAATTTTTTTAAAAATGCCGCATTACTTATGGGATGACCTATATGCACCCGAATTCTCCATAATACTCAGGGTATCTATAATGCAAACTAACAGTAAACAATGCGATAGATTATGAATAGATATAACATATAAACCTTTGAATTCCTTCAACAAACAGAGCGTTTTGTTTCTTCCAGTTGCGATAAGCTAACGATTGAAGTCTTGTTACAATGCTCTCTCTCCTCTCTCTCTCTCTCTCTCTCTCCATATATGTGTATCAATGATACTGCAAACTGCTCGTACTTCGAAGAACTGCCTGAATACATCAATGGAATAATGGTCGGTGGGAAGATGAAACATTTTCCTAGTATGTAAAATTAATCTATGCAAATTCTGTGTTCCACATGTTGATTCAGTTTAATATATATATATATATATACAGGGTGGGTGGAAAGTAGCTCCCTATTTTGGATTGGTAAAAAAATACGTATATTATCCATTTATTTCAGAAAAAATAATATGAAAAGGTAGGCATACATGGTAGGTTTTCTCTAAAATTCAATGTGGGCTCCAACTCTTTCCACCAGCTTCTGGAGCCGCCCAGGAATGGCGTCCACTGACTTTAGCAGGAACTCAGGCGGGATGGAGGACATGACTTCCCGAATTCGGTCCTCCAGTTCTTCAATGTCCTCGGTTTGGTGCGGTAGACTTCTTCCTTTACCCACCCCAAAGAAAGAAGTCGCACGGTGTCAAGTCGGGGCTCCTGGCTGGCCATTGATGTGGACCACGACGACCCATCCAACGCCCAGGGAAGTGGGCATCCAGCCACTCACGGACAACAAGAGCGAAGTGCGGAGGGACGCCATCTTGCATAAATATCAGATCGTCGATGTTCTCCCATGTGCTGACAACCGGCCAGACCTCGTTTCGCAACATAGCAAGGTACCGCTCAGCATTCATGGTGTTGCGCAGAAGGAACGGGCCCACAACCTGATCTGAGGTCATACCACACCACACCGTTACACTGAACCGATTCTGCCGTTTTTCAGCGGTAACCATGGGATCCTCTCCTGCCCAGTAGTGGCAATTGTGGCGGTTGACAAAGCCTCCGACGTGGAACACCGCCTCGTCGCTCCAGAGGATGTTGCGGAAGAGATGGGGCCAGTCTTCATGCCAAGCCAGCATGATTTCCCCGAACTCCATGCGAATGTCGCAGTCCTCGTCCGAGAGAGATTGGCAGTAATGCGGCTTCCACGCACGCCAGTTCAGCTCCTTCTTCAGCACAGTTCGCACTGAGTAGCGGGAGAGTCCACTTTCCCGAGCTGCCTGGCGAGTTGACTTTCGTGGACTCCGTGCGAACATTTCCTGAACTGCCTGCACCGTCTCCTGGGCCCTGGATGTCGAAGGGCGACCACATCTTCGAACATCTGCCACAGACCCCGTGGTCATGAGCTTCGAGTGGCAGTTCTTGATTGTTTTCGGGTCCACTTGGGCACGTGGTCCGTGAATGGCCCGCCACCATCTTTGAACTCGAACGACAGATTGCCAAACTTCTTACCGTGCCGCCAACTGGGTACGCTCCTGCAGTGTTAAACGCTCAGCCATGTTACCCTTCAATCTGAAATGAAAAAAAAAAATGAACGTTACAATTGTACCACTTTAGAGAACACAAAGAGAACACTTTAGAGAAAAAAAGATTACCGTTACAATTCTACCACTTTAGAGAACACACCATAACAATATAACAATACAATCACAATTTATACATAATTTATATGTAATTTAAATTAGGGAGCTACTTTCCGCCCACCCTGTATATATATATATATACAGTATATATATATATATATTATGCAGGAAGGAGGGGCCAAGGGTAAATCCTCACGAAAGCGCCGCTCCCATAGAAGAAGAGAGCCAAAATCAAGGTCCGGGGTTTTCGAAATGCTCTTGACATTCTGCGTTTGAAAGATGGGAGGTCATAGACAGGAGGAAAGATGGATTGAGGAAGATTGTTCCAGAGTTGACCGGTTGAGAAGATGAAAGCCTGAAAATACCGATCAACCGTTGCATTAGATAGTTGGACAGAAAAGGAATGAGAAAGTATAGAGAGTCTGGTACTGTGTGCTCTTCGTAAAGGAGGAGGCATGCAGTTAGAGGGTTCAGAAGAGCAATGTCCGTTATGATAGCGATAGTAAAGAGAGAGTGAGGCAACATTGCGGCGAAAAGAGAGAGATTGAAGACAATCGGTAAGAGGCGGGAAAATGATGAGACGAAAAGCCTTTGATTCCACCCTGTCAAGTACAGCTGTGTGGGTTGAACCACCCCAACCACCCCATACATGAAAAGCATACTCCATACAGGGGTGAACAAGACCCTTGTAGAGAAACAGAAACAGAATGGGGGTGAAGAAACCGCGGAGGCGGTACAGCACACTTAACCTCTTAGAAGCTGTTTTAGAAAGAAAGTATATGTGATCTTTCCAGGGAAGATCACGAGAAAAGGAAACGCCAAGAATGTTAAGAGAAGAGGAAGGATTGAGTTGTGTGTTGTTGAAGGTAAGGGGATAGTCGTGTGGAAGATTGTGACAAGTAGATAGCTGGAGGAACTGAGTTTTTGAGGCATTGAAAGCCACAAGGTTTTCTCTGCCCCAATCAGATATAGCAGCAAGATCAGAGGTCAGGTGTCTCATAGCCGTCCCACGCGAATCAAGAAGCGACTGCTGTGAGAAACGCTTTGGGAAGCGGGTGGAGAAGTGAAGAGTGGAATCATCGGCATAGGAGTGAATAGAACAGAAAGTGTGAATTAAAAGATCATTAATAAATAAAAGGAAAAGAGTGAGTGACAGGACAGAACCCTCAGGAACACCACTGTTAATAGTTTTAGGAGAAGAACAGTGGCCATCTACAACTGTAGCTATAGATCGGCCAAAAAGGAAATTAGAGATGAAGGCACAGATAGAAGGATAGAAACCAAAGGAGGGCAGTTTCGAAAGTAAAGATTTGTGCCAGACTATCAAAAGCTTTCGATATGTCAAGCGCAATAGCAAAAGTTTCACCGAAATCCCGAAAGGAGGATGACCAAGAGTAATAGAGATAGGCAAGAAGATCGCCAGTAGAATGTCTCTTGCAGAATACATACTGACGATCTGAAAGAAGATTGTGAGAAGAAAGGTGTTTGAGAATCTTCCTATTAAGGATAGATTCAAAAACTTTGGAAAGGCAAGAAATCAAAGCAATTGACGATAGTTGGAGGGTTAATAGCGGTCACCCTTGTTTGGGACAGGCTGAATGAAAGCGAACTTCCAGAGTTTGCCTAGGCAGGGTGTTAGCACAGAAGCAGAGTTCTTAAGAACAATAGGAGGAACACCATCAGGACCATCCGCCTTCCTAGAGTTGAACCCAGATAGGGCAGACAAAACATCTTTAGAAGACATTCTAACTTTAGACATAATAAAGTCAGAGTGGGGAGGAGATGGAGGAACAACACCGCAACTGTGCCGTCAGAATGGAAAAGATGAGGGAAAGAAAAGGAAGTGAAGTTGTTGAAGAATTAGAATTGGATACGTTTTTACATTTTTGTAGGATGAAGGAATTTTTTGCGAGTCGAAGAACAGGTTTTGCACGATTCCGGGCAGAAATATAAGCTGAGTGAGAGTCAGGAGTTGGATGGCGACGATAACTTCTGAAAGCCTCCTTTCTGTTGCAGATAGTAATAGAACAAGTAAAGTTAAACCAAGTTTTTTTTGCATTAGTAGTAGGAATAGAATATGGAATGTACGCCTCCATGCCCGAGAGAATCACCTCTGTGATGCGCTCTGCACACTCTGAAGGGCCCCGGCCACCGAAGCAGTAATCATTCCATTAGAAATCACAGAAGTACTACGTAAGGGCCTCCCATTCGGCGACGCCGAAGTGCCAAAGGCGCCTCCGCTTGGGAGGATCCAAAGGCCGAATTGGAGTGATAGGACAGGAAACAGAGATAAGATTGTGATCGGAGGAGACCAAAGGGTAGAAAAGTTTGAGAGTAAGAAGAAGGATGAGAGGTAAGAAATAAATCCAGAATGTTGGGTCAATCTCTAAGGCGATCGGGGATACGAGTAGGGTGCTGTACAATCTGCTCTAGGTCGTTTAGGATAGAAAAGCTGTAAGCTAGTTCACCAGAAATGTTAGTGAAATGGGCGGAAAGCAAAAGGTGGTGGTGAACATTGAAATCTCCTAAAATGGAGATTTCAGCAAAGGGAGAACGGGAAAGAATTTATTCCACTTTGGAAGTGAGGTAGTCAAAGAATTTTGGATAGTCAGTAGAATTAGGAGGAAGGTAAACATCGCAGATGTATTTAGTTTGAGATTGGCATGTAAGCCGTAGCTAGAGGGTATAGAATTAGGAAGATTCGAGTTCGGGAATACGAGAACAAGATAGTTCATTGCGTACGTATACGCAACATCCACCCTTGGAGTGAAATTGAGTATAGAGAAAGTAAGAAGATACAGAAAGGGGGTTGCTGTCAGTCGTCCCAAACACCTGATTTTCAGTGAGGAAAAGAAGATGAGGTTTAGGGGAGGAGAGGTGGTGTTCAACAGACTGAAAATTTGAGAAAAGGCCACGAATGTTGCAGACGTTTATGAAAAGTGAATCAGACAGAGGTCCAGAACATCTCGAATGGACGGTAGCAGATCCAGCCTAGCTGCACGGGTCTGCGTTCCCGGTATCAGCAGAGGGGGGAGCCAGAAGTGGGGACATTTATGGTCTCCTCCCCAGGGGACTCCGAGGCTCTTGAAGTTGATGCCGTTTTTTTTTTTAATTTTGAAAAGATTATGTAGTGTGTAAGATGCATGTGTATGTAGTGAGGAATAGGGAGAGAAGCGTGTGCTTCAGAGCATGCTGGACTGCTCACAGGGTAGATGAAACGGAAAAATATCAGCTAAGGAGGACAGTGACAGTAGAAACGGGAGTTCCAGCACTCCCTATCTTCTGTTTAATGTCCCCCCCCCGCAGTACTTCCCTGGTCGATTGGTGTCTACAATCTCCTCATATATAATATATATATATATATATATATATATATATATATATATATATGAACAAAGAAATACCCTTTCCAGTGTTTCTTTACATTATATTATGATTATGAGGTGAATAGAGCTGTGGTGCGGAATAATCCTTGAAGCTCTGCTAAAATCGACGTAAGAACAGGTAAGTCAATCGTATTACAAACGAATAATTCATGAGTGCCGAAATGCGGAGTCAAATAAACTTAAATACATTCCACCTGCTTTGATGCACTCCGCTCTCTTTCTCTCCCTCTGTATATATATATATATATATATATATATATATATATGATGTCTACCAACCTGAAAAAGGCTGTCAAGGAAAATTTTCTATTGTGGAGAAGTTGTGGAATTACCAGGTACTGTATTTTGAGTACTAAACCTGGAATTTGGTTGAGAAAGACTTTACTAATTCAAAATATATTATGCCTACAATTAATATGAGAAAATTTCCTAATTTCTGTTAACGAACCGAAGGTTTAAGCAAATTATATGATAATTTTTACATTGTCAACATCATTAAGCAAAGAGCGAGTCAAAAATAAAAAAACACTGAGAGCCCTAGTTTTGGGTGGAGGTTGCTCAGGTTATAGAGAACGCAATATTCAGGAGGCGATTTATACGAGTTAATCACGGACACACGCCCATGACCTAAGCCTAAGTGGATTATTCTTCACTCTGTTGAAGCTCATAGCTGGATGCATCTAAAACAATTTAAATTGTGAAATAGTACACAATTTAACAGAATGTTGATGAAGTTCCTCGTCAGCGTTACTATTTTGATATATATATATATATATATATGTGTGTGTGTGTGTGTGTGTGTGTGTGTGTGCGTGGGTGTGGGTGTGTGTATGTGTGGAAGAACCTAATTGACAAGACAAGTGTGTTTACAAGCTGTGAGAGTTTTATAAACATTGCGACGAAACTGCAAGATGAAGTCCATTATGATGTGTATGAAATAAAGGCATTTTAAGAGTATTGTGGAAAATCTCATTTCTCGTTCATGAGTTAGAATACATTAATGGGTCAAGGGATGAAGTTTTTCTCCATTACTTGATGTCACTCGCGGAATGGTAATGATGTTGGACAATTTGGCCATGCAGACGAGTCACGCTAAAAAAGTTTACATCTCTCTCTCTCTCTCTCTCTCTATATATATGCCACCTTAAATAAGCAAATGTGTCTTAAATCCCGACCTCTTTTGCTCAAAGGAAAACGGATAGCGAGTTTTACAGGAATACTATGATGTTTGTAGATTTAAAACGGTTGAAACAAACAAGTTAAGAGCCTTCTTTCAAGGAATCTTACTAACATTAACCCTGGGTACGTTATTATAATAGTATTCCCCTAAATTGACGGTTGTTCACAATTCCTCATAATTTTTGTAATAAATGCTATTAGGCTTTTCATTTTTCGGGATAATTTTTTCTTTCGCTGACCAAACACAGCATTTACAGCAATCACCAACAATGCATTTGCTCATGGAAATGCCACAGTTAGGCCCCAAAAACTGTTATGTGCAATAATGGTAATAATAAAAATAACTTGACTAAAAATGTAATAAATTCGTTTGAAGATTTAGCGAACAAAACAAAAACAATCTTTATGTCATATTTCAACAGTTACGAACATTATAGAAGTATTTAACTTATTTCTTGATTGCCTGTAATTTTCAGCGACCGCCGAAAGCACTGCAACTGTTCATATCCAGTATCTGACAGGGTTGCCAGATGCAAACCTAAGTGATAAGCCAAACTATGCACGAAAAAAAGCCAAAAAAAAGCCAAATAATTTTAAGTATAGATCACATACTCACATTACATGAAAAGCTCCAGATCCTCTTCAGCAGTGTCCTCCACATTAGAACAAGTAGCCTCGACACCTTATACTTTTCGTGATTTGAGAGGTTACTCATTCGTGGAGCAATATTGCAATGACAAAGTTTGCAATAAGCTGAATCTGAGCCATCAACAGACTTTTTCACCCAAACAAACGTTTCTTCCCACTTACTATTGTATTTACGGCTGCTGTCGTACGATAGCTTCCACTTCTTTGATGACATGGTTGTAGAACAAAAACAAAATTTACATAAACTAGAACTTTAACTAAACTGGTTCACTCGAATGATAGCCAAGTTTTACCGCCTACACACGCACGACGCACAGTACCGATCCACACCGATGCTAAGTGTTGACTGCTTTCCCGCCCGCCCCCCGTCCCGGCATCCGTTCCGTTTGAACAAGTATCAAACGTGTATGAATCTCGAATGTAACGCCACGGACAAGACTAGATTCACTATACACGTTTGGTACAAGGAAAAAAACACGTGCTAAAAGAGGCTAAACAGTATAACTGATATTATAAAGGCAAAAATATAAAAAAATCCTGGAAAAAGCCCAAAAATCAAACTGATACTATAAAACCAAGCAAGTTGAAAAAAGCCAATAAAAAGCCAAAAAAGCCAAATTGATATTATAAAGCCAAGCAAATTGAAAAAAAGCCAAATTTATGGAATTTGGCTTTAAAAAAGCCAATCTGGCAACCCTGGTATCTGACCTCTTATGTCGTTTAAGAACGTTCTATGACGCTCAATGAGAGTTGCCAGATATGTATATCTGTACAATATGGAAAACGTGATAAAAAACTTTGCTACAAAGATAAACATTATTTTAGTGCACAAATAATACAATCAAACAGTTTCTCATTACTAATATTTAAACAATGTCATTAGTAATGCTTAGATAAAAATGTTCATGTTTGGAACTCGCAATGATGACCAATCAGAGAGCTGATTGGCCGTGACTTCATATGGTCAGCATCACTTATATAAACCTGCACATTTGTCTGAGAGCCACAATCAGTCCACATTAACCATCCTGTAAAAGCTGGACACAGTAACTGCATTGTAAGTACTTTTTCTATTTTTCCATGCTACATGGTATTAAACATAATACAGTATTTAATTGTTCATTTATCTTTGCTGATGATAGTTAAGTTTTAATTACCATTTGATATGTGCAGCCTTACGATGTATTATGCGTATGTGTGTGTGTGTGAGTGCGTTTACATATCATAAGTTTTGCATATATTACAGTGTTTCAGTACCTTCACTAACAAATGATAAGTCATAGACCATTACTGATTTGTATTTAATATACGAGGTCTGTTCAAAAGGTATCCGGACACGGTGTTTATTTTAGAACAAGGTCACGTTTGGAGTTGTGATTGTGCTAAACTTGTCTCTGCATGTCGAGAGAAGTTGACTGGTAGGGTTGCACTTCATTGAGTCAATTTGTGTGGCGTCAGTGCACTGTGGTGAGCCGATAAAGTTAGACGTGTTTTGTTTCGTGCGATTTCTTACGATGAGGTCATGTTAATTGTTTTTTTTTTCTGTGAAGGTGTTGTGCAGCATGAATATGCTCCACAGGGACAAACAATCAACAAGGAATTTTACAGTGAAGTTTTGAGACGTCTACGTGAAGCAGTTCGGACGAAACGGCTGCAGAAGTGGGAGTCCGGAGACTGGATACTTCATCACGATAACGCGCCATCTCACTCGTCGCAACTTGTCCAGCAATTTTTGGTCAAAAACGCCCCCCTCCATATTCATTGATTTGCTCCATGCGACTTTTTTTTTGGTTTCCGAAGCTCAAACAAACCATGAAAGGACACCGATTCGACGATGTTGAGACCATTAAAAGAAATTCAACGGAGCAGCTTTTGGCCATTCCGAAAATGTTTTCAACAATGGCAGGATCATTGGGCAAAGTGTGTGGCTTCAGAAGGAGCGTATTTTGAGGGAGATTAAGCCCCAAACCCTGTAAGTACCATATTCTGTCTATAATCGCATCATTCCGGATTCTTTTTGAACAAACCTCGTGTGTGTGTGTGTGTGTGTGTGAATACAGCTTATTTAAGTTAAGTGTTATATTTTAACTATTCCCTTTTTTAAATTACTTCGAGTTACTGCGATCCAGTCAAACAATTCAGATGCTAAATTTTAAACAACTCATAAGCTTATGTTGGAATTGTAAAATTGGGGTTTATTAATAAATATAAAATAATAGAATTCACAATATATAAGCATAAAAAATAAGTAATGAAAACAAAAATTTCTTCAAGGCCTAAAATATATCCCAAAAGGGGCTACCTGATGATCAGTATGTAAACATATGAACAGGTTCTGTTTTGTAAATGTGACATATTGCGTTTAGCCAATGAGGTATGGGATATCATTCGCGTGATAAAACACTTTTTTCATTCCAGTCATGTCATCAAAAAAAGCGTCGTTCTTTACATTAATTATACTGTGTGTTGTTTGCAGTTAAAATGTATATATATATATATATATAATATATATATATATATATATATATATATATAATTATGTCAAATAGGCCAAATAAGTTAGTAACTAATACAAAACAGGTAGGAGTTTGTAAAAACTCTTGAAATAATGTACTAATTAATATTTTTAAGTTTAACGTTCAACGGTAAAAAGACAAAGAAATGTCTGTCAAAGCACGAGATGAACAATCAGAATACTCTTCTGAAGGGAGAAGGGAAGCATGCAAGAATCAGTCGAGAGAAGTTTATCATTGAGGAAGGAGTCGAGAAAAGTCGGTCAGAAGAGTCGACCAGTTGAAGTTGATTTAGAAAGAGTCAGTAGAGTTAAGAGGCAGTAGCGGATCTAGGATTATCGAAAGGTGGGGGCGGACCTTTACATATGTAAAAATTGCGCCAAAATAATGTTTAATTATATATAAATATAATTGCATACACTGGAATTAAAAATACATATGTTAATTAATTAACCCTTTAAGCACCAGCAGGCAAATTTTTAGCGTTTACTAAAATGTAGTTAAAGATCAGGTTTCTGATAGTAAATATTGGAACTAATTTCATTGACGTTATCTAATCCATCTGTTCAAAGTATTACCTGAATCAGTCATTTAGAGAGAGGAAGATCGTGAATGTGAATACTACGCAAAGGGTTTACAAGCACATTAACCTTGTTTCTATGCCTACAACTATTAATAAATGAATATGTAAAGCTGGAAAGCATAATTCAATTGAGTATACGAAGAGAAATATTATTTTTATAGAGTTTCTAAAAATAAAATTGAAAGGTAAGTTGCCAGGTATTTATAAGGGTGGTGTTGATATTTTTATCATATAATTTAAAAAAGTATGTACGTTTTTGCTTTTAGAAATTAAAAAATTTATTATAAAAAATAAAGCATTTGGAAGGGGCGCCAAGATTGACCAAAAGGGACGCCAAATTGACAAAAAGGGGCTCCAAATTGACTAAAGGGAAGGTGGCAGTCTCCCCCCATCGTAAATCCGGTAGTGTTAAGAGGTGTTTGCCATCAGGAAAAGTCCTCAAAGGAATTCTTCGAAAAAACCTGAAGAAAGTTCTTATACTTTTTAATTCTTATATATATATATATATATATATATATATATTATATATATATATATATATATATATATATATAATATATATCCAGAACAGTGAGACGTAAAGGAGGATGTGCTATTTACAAACACGAAAGGCACATAGCAGAAATGGCTATAAGTACCTCAAACAACTACGTAGAATGTGTGGCAGCAAAAATTGAAAAATTAAATATGGTACTAATTGTAATGTACAGACCCCCAAACACGCCAGCCTCAAAATTTTCAGATTCCATTACAGAGGTAAGAAACTTGGTAAAAGATCTACACTCTCCAACCCCAAATATTTTTCTCTGTGGTGATTTTAATTTCCCATTCATGAAATATAAAAGGATAGGAAAAAATATATGTATACACCAGGACAAGGGGGGCACACGAGAAGACCAGGAGCAGGTAAAAATGCTACTAGCTTTAGCTGATGAATTTATGTTAACGCAAGAAATAACAGAAAACACAAGAAAAAACAACTGCCTAGATTTGGTATTCACAAACAACAGCAATCTAATTGATAATGTGGTAATATCCCCAACTAGGATATCAGACCACAACATCATTGAAATAACAACTAATATAAAGGCAACAGGAAAGGAAAGAACACGCACAACAGAAAGAAGCAAATTCGAAATTTTTAATTTTCACTCCAAAGCTATAAACTGGGAAGATGTGACATCCAGCATGGAAGTAATAGATTGGAAAACCATTTTCGAGGCCAAGACAACGGAAGAGATGCTAATGACGTTAGAGGAGAAGACGTTAGAAATTGTGGAAAAACATGTCCCAAAGATACAACAAAGAGGAAAGAGAAGCAGGTTCGAAAGACAAAAGAGGGCATTGTTCCGAAAGAGAAAAAGAGTGACTGTAAAATTAAGTAATTGTAAAGATAACATCAGAAAAATATTAAATGATAAACTGCAAAGTATCGATGTCGTCATACAGGAACTAATCGAGAAGCATACAGAAAAAGAAGAAGATGACGCTATAGAAGCGATAAAGGCTAACTCAAAGTACTTCTATAATTTCGCAAAAAGAAAGTCGAAAAACTATGCGACTATCGGGCCTTTAAAAAATGAGAACAGTGTTTTATCTGATGATCTAACAGAAGTATCTGAAATATTAAAAGCTCAGTATGAATCATCTTTCAGTATCCCAAAAACTGACAAACTGATATGCGATAGAAACGCGTTCTTTGAAGAAGAACCACAAGGGGAAAGTATAACTGATTTCGACTTTACGACGGAGGATATTGCACAAGTCATAGGGAAACTAAAAACACACTCAGCGGCAGGACCGGATAAATGGAATGCCACACTGATCAAAAACTGCAAGAATGCAATCGCTGAGCCCCTATACTGGATATGGAGACGATCATTAAACACGGGAGAAATACCGGGCATCCTGAAGAGCGCGAACATAGTCCCAATATATAAAGGAGGAGATCGATCCGAGGCCAAAAACTATAGGCCAGTGTCGCTTACATCTCATCTCACCAAAATATTTCAAAGAATTGTTAGACAGAAAATCTATGACTTTTTGGAAACTCAGAAAAAATTCAATGATAACCAACACGGGTTTCGGTCAGGCAGATCATGCCTGTCACAACTAATGGAACACTACAACAACATTATTGATTCACTTGAAAGTAATGAAAACTATGATGTACTATACACAGACTTTGCTAAAGCGTTCGACAAGTGTGACCATGGAATCATAATACATAAACTGAAATATATGGGAATAACAGGAAAAGTAGGGAAATGGATATATAATTTCCTTAGTGAGCGGAGGCAAGTCGTTACAGTACAAGGAGTATCTTCATCAGAATCAGAGGTCCTCAGCTCAGTACCACAAGGAACGGTATTAGCTCCACTACTCTTCATAATCATGCTAACTGACATACATGAGGACGTTACCAGAGACAGCACAGTAACATCCTTTGCGGATGACACAAAGATCAGTAGAAAAATACGAAAACCAGAAGACATAGGATCTCTACAAACCGACATAAACAAAATTTACAAGTGGACGGAAGACAACAATATGAAGTTTAACACCGAGAAATTTCAGCTATTACGGTACGGAAAAAGAGAAGACCTAAAGTCCATGGAATATTATACCCCAAATGGACAGGAAGTCCAGAGAAATTCCAGAGCAAAAGATTTAGGGGTTGTAATGACAGATGATGCGAAATTTGAAACACAAAATAAGATAGCAGTAAACAGAGCAAAGAGAATAACGGGTCAGATATTGAGAACTTTTAAACGAAGGGATAGGAATGTAATGATCCCTCTACTGAAAACCCTGATAATACCCAAACTGGAATACTGCTCGGTCCTAACATCCCCATATAAAAAAGAAGACATTAGACAGCTGGAGGGGATTCAAAGAAGTTTCACAGCCAAGATCAATGGGTGCAAAGAACTAAATTACTGGGAAAGGTTACGAGAACTAGACCTATATTCACTGGAAAGGAGAAGAGAGAGATACACCATTATTTACACTTGGAAAATAATGGAGAAACTAGTCCCTAATCTTACTCTGAATCCCATAACTCCCCAAACAACGGTGAAAGGTAGAAACGGTAGACTCTGTCGTATTCCCAAATTGAAGGCGAGACAGGGAACATCCTTAACCCTGAAATAAAATAGTTTTGTAGTGAGAGGACCAAAACTATTTAATCAGCTGCCCAAAGACCTAAGAAACACGAAGGGAGTTGCAGTGGAAATCTTCAAAAGAAGACTTGACGCCTGGCTCAGAACAATCCCCGATGAGCCGGGTGTACCTGGCTATGTGAGGTGGAGAGTGCAAGAATCCAACTCACTACTTCACCAGGCCAACTCGAGAGGAGGGGCGACACGCTTGACCTTCGCGAAATGAGAAATCATCACGTGGAACCTTTGTAAGGTTGTAAGGTAAGGTATCCCTCAATATAATGCTCTGAGGAGATTTTAATTTCCCATTTATAAAATACAAAAAAGTGGACATACACCAGGGCAAGGGGGGCACGAGAGAAGACCAGAAGCAAGCAAAAATGTTAATGGCTCTCTCACAAACGAGTTTAAGCTGACACAGAAGACACCAGAAAATACCAGAAAATACCAGAAAAAATCCGATGTTTCATTCTCAAAGAATGTGACAGTTTGACGTGCTCTGTGAGCAGGGGCTCCATCTTGTTGGAAAGTATATATTTCACCACTAATTCGTCGAATATCAGTTACATATAGTGAAAGATATACTTTCCAACAAAATGGAACCCCTTCTCACAGAGCCCGCCAAACAGGCACATTCCTTAAGCTAGTAGCCAGCTCTTTCACCACTAGATTATGGTGTTTGGGAAGCCGTGAAGTCCAAAGTTTACATCTCTGGTACCAATATAAGAGACATAGATGAACTATGCGAAAAAATTCTTCTCGGCTGGGAGAAGGTGTCTCAACGATATGTAAACAGGTATATTTCTACAGATCTACAGAAGCTAAGGCTAACAAAGACAGATCCACTCTAAGGTTAGCCCGAAAGAAAGAAGAAAGTAAGGGGTTAAAAGGAGAGAATATGGGGTTAAGTAAGTCGCAAAACCTATCATTCGTGGGTTAAAATTCATTCAGAAAGACACCATCATCATCCGCCGGCCACCGCCGACAAGTCGGAAAAATAGTCGAAGCGAATACTTCCAGCTGTTGCAGACCGGTCCTCCACTCCATAGGGAGGTAGAGGATGCAGCCCACTCTGCCTGAAAGGGGTGAAAGATGAAAAGAAGTAAAATAAGAACGCATTACAAACCATGCAACACATTCTTAACTCAAACACTATCATACCATGCAAACTACAGACATGCAATGAAGAGAGTTACAGACATGCAAATAAGGAGAGAGAGAAAAAAAGAATAACAAAAAGTTGGTTAGTTTACGCTACGAGCTATATCTAAGTTCGTGTTAGTCTAATTTTCTTCTTATTTTGCTGACATATCACACGCTAGCATGTCACAAGCTGGCATTGATCAATGATGTCCACGTTTGGAGACCTGCGTTGAGCAGAAAGGGGGACACATCGAGCAACTTTTCAATTAAGACGAACAACATGCTAAGGTAAGCATTTATGAAGTTTGGGAGCTCTTGTCCCATTATTTTTTTAATATGACAGTTTACCTCCAATGGGTCAATTTTTTTTACCCACTCTGTATATACATGTTACTTTATGTGAGTTATGCGGATGACCGCTCTGCACCACCCCGCCTCATTTATATATATATATAATTATATATATATATATATATATATACCAAAGAAAGAAAGAAATTAGCGAAGCAAAGAAAAGAGATAAGATAATAATACTTTATTAGTGAAATTTTCGCATAGAGTAACCCATTCTTCTTGATGTGTGGAAGATTGTGAATAGCAGCAAGATGAAGATACTGAGATAGCAGAAAGATCAGAGGACAGGTGCCCCATGGCCGTACTACGCGAATCATGGAGTGAGTGTTGAGAGGGATGCTTTGGAATTCGGGTGGAGAAGTGAAAAGTGGAGGAAGCGCGAATTAAAAGATCATTAGTAAATAAAAGGAAAAGAGCGGGTGACAGAACACAACCCTGAGGAACACTACTGTTAATAACTTTGGAGAAGAACAGTGGCCATCTACATCTGCTATGCTGTTTAATGTGTAAATCGACGGATTAACTGCTTCACTTAATGGGGCAACAGTGGGATGTTGTATAGATAACACAAGGATAAATAACCTAGTTTATGCCGATGATATGGTGTTAATAAGTCCTTCTGTTAAAAGAAAGCAACTTTTTCTTACGTCAAATTACCAGAATGAGGCGGGGTAATGCAGTGGATCAAAGGCAGGTTGGTATTCATCTACTCGGAAACAAATGCAATCGTATCCTAGAAAATATCCTTAGTCATACACAGGGGAAAGACGAATTAAGGAAGAATGTTCCAGAGCTGACCATTAGAATAGATGAAGGATATAGTGTCTATTATAACAACGAAAGTAAAGAGAGATTTAACACGGCAGTAAAGAGAGAGAGGGAGTGAAAACAATCAGTAAGAGACAGGACATAATTTGATTGTTTACAAATTCTGATTAATCAGTAAACCTGAAGAATAGGTCAACCAAGGGGCTATCCCTGATGGTGTCTGGAAAGCTAAACCAGTATTTATCTTCACTATGCCCCTATAAATAAGATGAATATAATATGCCCCATTATCATCTCGATGTTAGCTACTGTGCTGTTTGTGATACCAGATGAGTGGGTGTACCTGGCTATGCATGACAGAGTGTGCAAGAGTGCAATTCGCTCATTTACCAGGCCTAGAGAGTCCAACTTTGACGGGAGAAGAAACGGCAACTGGCCGTCGGAATGGAAAAGAGGAGGGAAAGAAGAGGCACTAAAGTTGCTGAATATGTTCTTATCTAGATGACCGAAACATCGAGAAGAATTAGAATTGGATAGATTTTCAGATTTTTGTCGCTGAAGAAATTTTGGCTAGTCGAAGAACAGATTTTACATGATTCCGGGCAGCAATATAAGCTGAGTGAGAGTCAGGAGCTGGATGGCGACGGCACCTTCTGAAGGCTGCCTCTCTGTTGCGGATAGCAATAGAACAAGTAAAGTTAAGCCATGGTTTTTTTGCATTAGTAGTAGGGAAAGAATATGGATTGTATGCCTCCATGCCCGAGAGAATCACCTCTCCGATGTGCTCAGCACACCCACAGGTTCTTCCCAGTCATGGTTGCATTAATCATTCCATGGGAAATCCCAGAAGTACTGCCTAATGGCGTCCCAATCAGTGGCAATGAAGTGCCACATGCGCCACTCTTGGGGGAACCAAAAGCTGTATTGGAGCGATAGGAGAGGAAACAGATACAAGATTGTGATCGGAGGTGACCAACGGAGAGAAAAGTTTTACAGAGTAAGAAGAAGGATGAGAGGTAAAAAATAAATCCAGAATGTTGGGCATATATATATATATATATATATATATAAGCAAACAACCACAGGGAAAAGGAAAAGGAAACACAAAGTCCGAGCGCTTTCGTGATATATTCACATCTTCAAGGAGAAACAAAAAATAGACGGAGATTACAAAGTAAATGAGTTAAATACACAAGCAAAAAATTCCCAATCGGCAACTCAAATTAAAGTCCATAAAACCCTCTAAAGATTTTTTCAATAGATAACATAATCTGTAGGCTGCTAAATTACTAAATATAAAAGAACTATATAGATGAAATTAGACAAAAAACCAGTACAGAGAACAAAAATTATTATAACGGTTATTAGAACTAGTATTTAATTAAAGCAGGCAATTAAGTGGCAAGAATTTAATGAAAACAAAGGGAATGGTGTCATTGTCTTACAGAATATTCCAAAATTTCTACAAACAGTCTGAAAAAATTGTTTTCCCAATAGCCAACCAGTTGAAAAATCCAATAAACCAACCAGCACCGCCAGTGGCCAGGAATCTAACGCCATTTTCATTTACGTAAGAGATACTAATCATCCCATTGACTGGAAAAATGCTTCCAAATTAAGGTTTAGTAAATCTATTGTTAGCAGAAATATACTTGAATCAAGTGTGATCAAGAATAATGCGGACTTGGTCCTTAATATTAGCCCTGGGTTGTATAAATTAGACTCGTGCATTGTTAGAAAGTTGGCGAAGGGCCTATTGTTTTCTTGACCGCATTCTTGCCCCTTAACGGTTTGCCTTGGTTAAATAAATATTTTAAGAACTGTTAACATTCTTATGTGTCCATTTTAATTGTAATATTTCTTTCGTATATAATCTTTGGGTGCTGGTTGGTTTATTGGACTTTTCAACTGGTTGGCTATTGGGAAAACAATTTTTTCAGACTGTTTGTAGAAATTTTGGAATATTCTGCAAGACGATGGCACCATTCCCTTTGTTTTCATTAAATTCTTGCCACTTAATTGCCTGCTTTAACCCTTTCAGCCCTGAATTTTTTGTAGGGTTAAGTTATGAATGCGTGTATTTGAAACGTTAGCAATTGGCATCTTCAGTCCTTAAAGGGTTAATTAAATACTAGTTCTAATAACCGTTATAATAATTTTTGTTCTCTGTACTGGTTTTTTGTCTAATTTCATCTATATAGTTCTTTTATATTTAGTAATTTAGCAGCCTACAGATTATGTTATCTATTGAAAAAATCTTTAGAGGGTTTTATGGTCTTTAATTTGAGTTGCCGATTGGGAATTTTTTGCTTGTGTATTTAACTCATTTACTTTGTAATCTCCGTCTATTTTTTGTTTCTCCTTGAAGATGTGAATATATCACGAAAGCGCTCGGACTTTGTGTTTCCTTTTCCTTTTCCCTGTGGTTGTTTGCTTATTAATAAGATCACGTGTTATTCTGTGATTTTAGTGCATATATATATATATATATATATATATATATACGAAATTTGAAACACAAAATAAGATAGCAGTAAACAGAGGAAAAAGAATAACTGTGCAGATACTGAGAGCCTTTAAACAAAAGTATAGGAATATAACGATTACTCTCTTGAAAACGTCGATCATATCCAAGTTGGGGTCCTGGTCGATCTTAAAAACTGCAATAATAGCTATATTCAAACTTTATATAGCTATATAGAAAGTTTATTGTACTTTATTTGATTAAGCTTTAAATTTAGTCTTAAGTTCTTCTTGTGACTGATTTTTAGATATGTCTGAGCTATTAAATGTGGACAAATCTTTGTCTATTTTATAAATTGATAGTACTGTAGGAAATTCAGGATTTAGTTCATATAATGTTAATATCTACGGTCTTACGTTAGAAAAAGTAGGTACAAAGATGAAACATGAAACATTTCCGTAAACTCAAGCCCTACTCTTGTACGAGTTAGATTCGTTGTAGGTGCTTTGGTAACGCCAAAATGATACAACTCTACCACATATGCTGATAGGCCTAACCTAGGCTGGCTTAAGAACAAGCTGGCTATTCCTTCCAATTCTGTAATCATAATAACCTGATTAAATTTCTCATTATTATTTCACAGATTTGTGTGTGTGTGTGTGTGTGTGTGTGTGTTTATCTGTTACAGTAACTTATTCTCACTTGATGCCAATCCGACAAGAAATAATAGGCTTAACCTGGAGCTAAAGACATTTAGGACCTCTGTCATCCATTTAATTTATTAATTTTATTTACACAAAACACAAGACTCTCTCACTCTCTATCTATCTATCTATCTATCTATCTATCTATATACATATATATATATATTATACATATTTGCAGGAATCTTTTTCAGATAGAATCGGGTTCGACGTTCAGGGTTGTTTGGTTTAAGAATTTATAGGATTATAAGTTTTTATGAATTTTTAATAAGAAAGTATTCATGTAGGTTTTAAAGGGAAAGGTGCAAGCTAAACCACCCTCCTTGCTCTAGGCATTATGGGGTAGGCCTATCCAACTTTATAAGTGGAGCTGCTAAGTGGCCAATTCGCAGTTGTTTCAGGCCAGCTTAAACATATCTACCTTCTTCTCAAAGATTTTTTTGGCAAACTAACTGATATATATGACAAATTTAGTATAATTGCCATAATAAATGAGTACGATAGTATTCTAAGCAAGGTTTAGCATATGAATTATATAAATTACAGATGAATTCCCTACTCTTGTAGCTAACAGTCCTATTACTGATACCTAGCAGTTTATTAGACCTATTTCTATCCTCTAGGCTTTCTAGTAACTATCCTAGTAAAGATGTTAAACTATTACAATTGATGAATCCGCCCTTAAGCATCAGGCTTTTTAAATCACAAAGCAAACTAATTTAACCAAGGCAAAGAGAGGGAATGAAAACAGTCAGTAAGAGACAGGGTGCAATGTTCACAAAATCTGATTAATCAATAAACCTGAAGAAGCGCTTCTTGTGTGGTACAAGTAACACAGCTAAATAGAAAACTAATAATAACAGAGCCCAACAAGAGGCAAACTTCCAGTACCCACTCTTGAAAGGTGGAGATGGGGCTGTGGAGGAAATTCTCAAATTGACCCATTTTGCCTGTTTCTCTTTTCCACTGTTTCGGGTACAGTGTCCAATGGCATCATCATTCAATACTACAGTGTTGCTGTGCCCATTCTGTCTGTTTGTCGTTTCCACTGTTTTGGGAACAGTACCCCAATAGCGTCATCATTTAATACTACAGTGTTTCTGTGACAAATTAAACAGCTTGTTGTTAGCAACTTTGAATATTTAAGTTCACTCTTACACTTTGGCCTTCATTATTTTCCCTCCTAATTTCCTTTTTCATAATTATGGCTGAGGCTGATAGGCCTACAAATAATTTGCATTATTTAAAACAAACAGATTAAGGGGATGTTATTTAACCCACTAACAACAGTACGTACCCATTTTTTAATGTAAAGTCAATAGTTAATCCGTCAATATACACATTAAACAGCATAGCAGATGTAGATGGCCACTGTTCTTCTCCTAAAGTTATCAACAGTGGTGTTCCTCAGGGTTGTGTCCTATCACCCGCTCTTTTCCTTTTATTTACTAATGATCTTTTAATTTGCGCTTCCTGTCCTATTCACTCCTGTGACAATGACTCCACTCTTCACTTCTTCACCCGAATCCCAAAGCGTCCCTCTCAACACTCACTCCATGATTCGCGTAGTACGGCTATGGAGCACCTGCCCTCTGATCTTTCTGCTATCTCAGTATCTCGATATGGCTACTTGTCACAATCTTCCACACGTCAAGAAGGAGAATGGGTTACTGTGTGCGAAAATTTAATTAATAAAGTATTACTATCTATTTTCTTTGCTTTGGTAAGTTCTTTCTTTCTTTGGTGGTGGAGAGGGGTTGTCCGCAGCTCGAGCCTGAAGCGTCGTTCGAACTCACATAAAGTAGCATGTATATATATTAAATGAATGAAATTACATAAAAAAAATTGTCATCAGGGCGCGGCTTTACTTCGATGATAAATCAATATATAACATCTATAACTATATATATATATATATATATATATATATATATTATATATATATATATTAATATCAGTGGCGGATGGTGACTGTGTGAATTGGGTGTGGGAATATCATGTGGAGTAAAATTAATAACTGAAATTCATGTTAACGTAGTTATTAATAAATCTTAATAGTAATATGGTAAGCATACGCAATCCACCTTCTCAATATTACACTAAACACTTGGGTAATTTAGGTGAACTGTAAAAAATCTAACACCAATTTCCTATCCTACGGGCTCCTTTGAGCATCGAACTCAAGTCTTCTTTTTGGAGAAAAATAGTGAGCAATAACGTCCTCATATAAGGAACTTCTTTGCTTCACATGTATAAGCAGTGTAATATGTTAAGCATTGCGGGCCATGGCAACATAGGCCCCGCCCAGTTTACCATATATGGAGGGTGTTCTGTCCACAGACCGCACACTCTCCGCCCTGATCCCTCGCTCTCTCCCTTTTCCATTTGATTTGGCATGGGGTAAACATAAATTTATATTCCCATAGTAGGGGAGAAGAATATATATATATATATATATATATATATATATATCGCCGCAACGCAATACTGAAATTTCGCGCCTCAAAGAAGCTCTAGGGACGCTTCTATCGCTCAGTACCAAAATTTTACCGAATGGTTGTGAGGACAATCCGAACAACTGAATTGAAGTAGCTCATTTCTCATCTCGACTAATATAACAGTCGAGCGCGGAATTAAGGGCTAGGGCATCTTTTTCGTCTCGACTAAAGTTAAGAGAGGGAGAGAAAGGGTTAATTAAATATTAATTTACAGAAAATCTGTTGGGTGTGCGGCGCACACCTAGCACACCCTGAATATACGCCCCTGATATATATATATATATATATATATTTATTTAAATATACTGCATATATACCTCATAACATGCAGTGTGTGTGTATCAGGGTGTTTCACAACCGGTCTGCCATAATTTTGGGGTTGATTTGAGGGGTGATACCGAGTAAAATTGTTAATTCAACCTCGGTACTGTTTCCAACCGTTGCGGAGCTACGGACGTTTTAAGGTGCACGGAAAAAATAAATGAGAGTATTAATCTGATGTATTTATTGCTACATTTTATGAGATACATTGGTCGTGCTGGTCCAATATCGTGGCCACCGAGATCTCCGGACCTAACCCCATTAAATTTCTTTTAAAAGGGCCTTATGAAAGAGATGGTCTACAAGACCAAAGTACAAACGAGAGAGGAAACCTTGCGTCAGATTATGGATACCGCTGCTTACGTACGAGAACCCCCCCCCCCCGAAATGATTCAATGGGCAGTCAACTCTTGTTTGGAACGAGCAAGGCTGTGCATTGAAAACCGAGGCGGACTTTTTGAACATTTATAAGGTGTATCTCATAAAACGTAACAATAAATACATCAGGTTAATACTCGTTTATTTTTTTCCGTGCACCTTAAAACGTCCGTAGCTCCGCAACAGTTCGAAATAGCACAGATGCTGTATTAACTTTTTTACTCGATATCACCATCCAAATCACCTCCCAAAGTATGGCATACCGGTTGTGAAACACCCTGTATATATGATTAAATATGCCAAAAAAGAAGAAAATCTCAAATTTCATTTGCATATCCTACGAAATCCTGCTGATGAAACGTATAGCTTAGTAAACTAATGAAACATTATATTAATTGTCGAGTGCCAGTCCTCTTCAGCATTATAATTCTGACGTATTAAGTGTTGTTTTGTTGAAAACTCTTGCCACGAATTTTGCAGCATGCTGTATTGATAGCTTTCATCATTTAAAAAAGTCATGACGTATATATTATTGAATTGTAAATGGGTACTGGCAATTTTTGCGCTAGCTGGATGAGACAGTTGCCAGATTTGCCTGGGAAAAGATTGCAGGGGCAGAGTACATTTTATATTAATAATAAGGGATCTATGAGCGTGTAACCCTTTTCATATGCCCAGAGAGTAGAATCATTAATTTTAGGAGCAAGTGTAGTTTACTTCTCCCCTGTGATGCCTAGTGTAGTTTACGTTCTCATACATTATCTTAGTGGAGTTTACGTTCCCCTGCATTATCCTAGTGTAGTTTGCGTTCCCCAACTTTGTCCGCGTATACCTAATTAAATAAAACGTTAAAATGAACGAAAATAT
The DNA here is from genome assembly GCA_023014485.1 of Bathynomus jamesi. Taxonomy (NCBI): domain Eukaryota; kingdom Metazoa; phylum Arthropoda; class Malacostraca; order Isopoda; family Cirolanidae; genus Bathynomus; species Bathynomus jamesi. Next base: position 1,017,021 of record JAJOZX010000204.1, on the reverse strand, counting down.
TACGACTTAACCTAACCAATCGTCAATTTGTACATATATATATATATATATATATATATATATATATATATATATGCGATGAATTTCACAATTAAACACGTGAAATGAATGAATGCTGCAAACCCACAAGGAAAAAGAAAAAAATGATTCCAAGGTATTTCGTGTATTCAGAAGTAAACCTCGTCAGGGAATCATTCCCTGATGAGGTGCACTTCTGAATACACGAAAGGCCTTGGAATAACTTTTCTTTTCGCTTGTGGGTTTGCATCATATATATATATATATATATATATATATATATATATATATATTATATATATATATTGACGATTGGTTAGGTTAAGTCGTAATATTTTCGTTAGTTTTAACGTTTTATTTGATGGATTCATTTAAAAAATGACTCCTAAAGATCCTAGTGTAGTTTATGTTCCCCAACTTTGACCTAGTGTAGTTTGTGTCCACTTTTGCGTCAGGGAAACATAAACTACACTTGCTCCTAATTTTAGTTATTGAATTGTGAAAGGTAGAAAATATCTGAGTTATGCAATAAATTCCATTTTTTATAAATGTGCATAGAAAATGTTATTTACTGGGTAAGCCCTACTAAAACGATTTCTATAAAACTATATCGTAAAATTACGGTTGAAAATATTTTAATGGTATGCCTCAGCTGTTTTAATTTACTATTTTTATAATATGCTTAAAAATAGAATTGTATATTAAGGTGAAAATTTGTTTAAATAATAAGTTGGTTTGAATAATCATTAAATATATACAAATTAAATAAATAGCGCAATCTGACCAGTAATCTTGTGGAATGCCTCGATAAATATATATATGCTGCCATCTAAACACTATATCGTATTACGGTGAAAAATATTTTAATAGTATGCTTCAACTGTTTTAAATTACTGTTTTTGTAATATGATTACAGAGAACATCTCGTCTCCATTAAATATATACTGTAAAATTAAATAAATAGCGGAATCTGGCAACTAATCTTTGGAATGCCTCGGTATATATATATATATATATATATATATATATATATATAGCGCCATCTAAACACTATATCGTAAAATTACGGTGGAAAATATTTTAATGGTATGCTTCAACTGTTTAAATTACTATTTTTGTAATATAATTACAGAGAACATCTCTCCATTAAATATATGAAAATTGGTAAATGTACAGTATTACACCCGTCTCCCTTTCGAGGTGAAATTTATGTTTTTCCTATGGTTTTTGATGTGTTTTGAACGAATCTGACCTTCAAAACCGTCGGAAATGACTCGTTTTTGAGATAACCCCCCTCCCCCCAGCCGGCAATCGAAAACGAGTCATTTCCGACTGTTTTGAAGGTCAGATTCGTTTAAAATACATCAAAAACCATAGGAAAAACAAATTTCACCTTCAAAATTGACCTATCCTAACCTAACCTAACGTACCCTAACCTAAATCACTTATAGTCTTGTAGGCAGCCCAGGAATCACTATAAATCACAGAGCCAGGCCTAATGTACTTCTGAATGAGTGAAATGAGTGTTCCATTCCCGTAGGAAAGTAATTCAAATTCGAAATGGATGGAGCGGAGTGATTGGGCAGACATGTAACGAACACACAAACGAACGTACGAACACACAAACGAACGTACGAACACAAACGAACGTACGAACACACACTAGATACACACCAAAAAAATGTTTATATCTCGAAAACGAAGCATTTGCGACGGAAATGCTATAGAAGGAAAGTGTCTTAGAATTAAGAAGTCCACTTAATGAACATATAATAATTGCTGGACGTTAGACGGGTGTAATAGTAGAATAATACCTAAAAATTAAATAAATAGCGCAATCTGGCAACTAATCTTGTGGAATGCCTGTGGAAAATAAATGCCTGTGGAAAATAAAATATTTTAACGGTATGGGTTAGCCGTTTTAAATTTACTATTTTTTATAATAGGATTAAAAATAAAATTGCATATATTAAGCGAGAAACTTTCTTTAAATATAATGGGGATAAAAGGCGAAAAAATGAAAGTTATACCTAACTTAAACCCAGTTTTGTTTAAAAATTATGTTAATATTTTTTATATTAGTGTTTAAAGATATAAACGTTTCTTAAGACTAAAAATTTGTTTTTGTATTAAATTTGGTTTATCATATTTGATTTTTTGTTTAACAGATTATCCACCAAACATCATATTGGTTTCGTGCTGGTTTCTGCCGCGAGAAGCTTAATAGATCAAACTATTGGCTTTGTCGCTTTTTGAGACCTTGTCCCATAAATGTATTTGTTTATGCTTAATAGCTTTGTCTATTAATTGGGTCGTTTTTAGAGACCTTTTCGGTCTATTGGTGGTGGTGGTGCTGTGCTGATGGTTGTTGGGAGGTATTCTAAGCATGGGGTTTGTGTGGTAGTTATTCTAAGGAAGGCATGCTCGTATATATTCTGCTATTGGAATAGACCAATTCTTCTTTACAGGCATTTGTTTATATACGGTGTGTGTGTGTGTGTGTGTGTGCTTTTAATTTAATAATTTTTTGTGGGCCCAGCATGAGTATATGTTCTCTCTCTCCATTAATATATATGTATGTATACACTCTGCCAAATGGCCTTCTAAGCCAACTGGCTGCTTAAGCCTTCTAAGCCAACTGTGAGGTCAAGAGCGATCATTATGCGAAAAATGCTCCCTCTCCTCTCTCCTCCTCTCCTCTCTCTTAAGTTAGGTTTGGGTGGCAGCGTGGGGGATAAACGACTCCCCCCTTGCTTGCATACCCTCTTCCCTTTTTGTGTGGCACTGGCACCATGGGGGGAGGGGGTGGGCACATTTCACCAATTGATCAACATTGCAATTGCAATTTCACTCTCCCATTTTGCGGTCATACTACTCTACAGACATACGTTTCCACACTAATAGATCCATAGCTTAGATGGCATAAGGCATAGCTTTTGAATAGCTTGGATAATTACACTGACTGAATTTTGTTTCATTGCATTAGACTCTATTGAACACGGATTGTTACCTCTGGGAGGTTCAAGACATTGTGGTTAGCAAACATTTGCAATGTTGAACATCTCGGTGCATCTTACGTAGGATTCTGAAAGGCCTATTGTAAAGCAGAACTGGTATTCTGTCTGAACCTTTTTATATTTCACCTAGAGCTGATGTACCATAAATATTGGGTCACAAAGTGAGAGTGTAACTTTAGCTTCACTTGTACAAAATTTATAGTTCTTTATAGACACATTTGCTTTAACACGGAAGCTTCGACATTGTCTTCTTATATGTGATTCATTACTCAAAGAATTGTTGATAATTTGACCCCAGATACTTAACGTTTTGTACGTCCTCTATTGTTTTATCTCTCATTTTGAAACTGATATTAATTGGCTGATTAGAGTTTCTGGGATGGAATTGCAAGCCCTTAGCTTTTGTAGCGTTAAACGAATACTATGGTTCTGCGAACATAATTCATAGGTATTTAGAAGACAAACCAAGACTTTAACAGTATAAATTGTTAACGCAGTATCAGCGGCATAGACTAAAATATTTATTTTCATGTCATTTATACAACACCCAACTCACGAATCATTAACTGAAGCAATTAAGCCATGAATATGCATATTAAACATCGAAGGAGAGAGCGAGGAACCCTGCCTCACTTCGCAGGAGGAACCAATGCACTCACACAATACATAACTATCCAACTATAAAAGATTGGTGTGTGTATGTATATATTATATATATATATATATATATATATATATATTATATATATGTTTCTCAATGTACTGTATTAAGAAGAATATTTTCTAACACTTGTTCGAGGTGATACGAGTTTCCCCACTATCTTCAGGTTGTTCGTCTCTAATTTCAATATGTTCAGTACCGTCACTATGTTTGATAACTGGAGGGTAACTCCATAGGTTTCTTCTAGTCTTTATACTCTTCGAGAAATTTCTGATGGGCTTCTTGGTATAAAATTCTTTACTCATTAGGGTGTATTTGTTTATTTAATATATTCAACAATTCACTCCCCATTCTTTTAAGTCTGTTTTTACTGTGGTCCAGAGATGCATCATGCTTCTTTGTACGAGTATTTTGTAGTGAAGCGTACACCTCGCGAGGTAACACTACAACCTTCTTCATGATATAAAACTAGCTAATGAAAGGCCTAAAACTGAAACGAGGACAGGTATGGATGATCGTCCTTTTTGTATCATATATCAGCTCGTTTTGTTAAGATGATGGGAAAATACTATAAACAGTTTAACAATCGTTTATTCGTTTCTGGCATAAGATCGTCAATCACAATCGCCGTATGTTTATCATTCTTTATTATCCTTTATGGAAGAATACATCTTTGTGGTTATCAAAAAGAGGTTTCGGAAGGTGGAATAGCCACATATAACGGTGTGTACAAGCTTTGAGAACGCGTCTTTATCTTTATAACTCTAAACATAAACACTGTTTTACCGCACCCTGTAAGTGCACTTATAGGATATATTGATGGATTTGTGAACTACAGTTTTTATAGAGACTCCATCTTCTATGACCCGCACTTCTTACTGTGGCAAACGTTTTTCTCCAGTCCTATATGTATTTCCTATCCTATCGTTCCAGTTCGGCCTTTTGATCCTCCCAAGAAGAGGTGTCTTTGGCACGTTGGCGCCGCTGATTGGGAGGCTCTTAGGCAGTACTTCTTTGAATTTCCGTGGAATGATTACTGCTTCCGTGGCCGGGGCCCATCCGAATGCGCTGAGCGCATCACGAAGGTGATTCTTTCGTTCATGGAGGCGTACATTCCACATTGTATTCCTACTACTAATGCAAAAATCCTTGGTTTAACTTTGTTTGATCTTATGCTATCCTCACAGAGAGGAGGGTCTCAGAAGGTACCGTCGCCATCCAACTCCTAACTCTCACTCATCTTATATTTCTGCTCGAAATCGTGCAAAATCTGTTCTTCGATTCGCCAAAAAATCTTTCATCACACAAATACGAAAACCTATCCAATTTTAATTCTTCTTGCTCTTTCTTGCACCTAACCAAGAACCTCTCCAACAACTTTACCTCTTCTTCTTCTTCTTTCCCTCCTCTTTTCCATTCTGACGGCTCAGTTGCCGTCTCTTCTCTTGATAAAGTTAAACTCTTCGCTCAGACTTTCGCCTCCAACTCATTCCTGGACGATTCTGGTAATGTCCCTTCATCTTCTCCCTCTGGCTCAATTGTGTCGGAAATTAGAATCTCTTCCAAAGGTGTTCTATCTGCCCTATCTGGGGTCAACTCTAGGAATGCGTACGGTGATGATAGTGATCCTCCTGATGTCCCCAAGAACTGTGCTTCTGTGCTGACACCCTGCCCAACCAAACTCTTTCGTCTGTCTTTCATCTGATACTTTTTCTCCCTGCTGGAAGTTCGCTTTCATTCAGCCTGTCCCAAAGAAAGGTAAAACTATCGATCAGTTACTCTGATTTGTTGCCTTTCTAATTTTTTTTATTCTATCCTTAATAGGAAGATTCTTTTATTTATCAATGATCTATTAAGCCGTGCTTCCTGTCCTATCCACTCGTATGCCGATGATTCCAACCTTCACTTCACCTGCTTCACAAAGCGTCCTTCTCAACAGTCACTTCATGCTTCACGTGAGACGGCTATGGCGCAACTGACCTCTGATCTTTCTACGATCTCTGATTGGGACAGAGATAACCTTGTGGCTTTGAATGTCTCAGAAACCCAGATCCTTCACCTGTTTACTCATCACAATCTTCCACACGACTATCCCATTATTTTCAACAATACAAAACTTAGTCCTTTCTCTTCTCTTAACATTCTTGGTTTTCTCTTCCTCGTGTTCTTTCCCGGAAGGATTAAATATACTCTTTCCAAAACAGCTTCTAAGAGGCTAGGTGTGCTGTACCGGCTTCGCGGCTTCTTCATCCCCACTCAGTTGCTCTCTCTGTACAGGGGTCTTGTCCGCTCCTGTGTGGAATACGACACTTCTCATATGTTGGGTGGCTTAACCCACACAGCTCTACTTGATCGGATGGAATCAAAGGCTTTTCGTCCCGTAAATTCCCCGCCTCTTACTCATTGTCTTCAATCCCTCTCTCTTCACCGCAATGTTGCCTCACTCTCTCTTTATTATCGCTCTTATGGTGGACACTGCTCTTGTGAATTCTCTAACTGCATGCCTCTTCTATTAAGATCATGCAGTACCAGACTTCGACACATTCTCATTCCTTTTCAGTTGAACTCCCTAACGTAAGGGTTAATCGGTATTCTCAATCTTTCATGTACTCAACCGGTGAACTTTGGAACAATCTTCCCCAATCCATCTTTCTTCCTGTCTTTGGCCTTCAATCTTTCAAACGAAGAATGTCCAGGCATCTCGAAAACTCTGGACCTTGATTTCGGTTCTCTTATTGTACTTCTATGGGTGAAGGAGCATTTTTGCGGGCGTTCGCTTTTGTCGTTTTTGGGTTTCTCTTTCCTGCATAAAAATAAAAAAAATCTTTCGAGTCAAAACAAGAATCAATATCCGCATAATCCATGGCCAAGTGTCACCATTTAATTGAACAAGTGTTCAATATTGCCGCCTTGATTGTAGGCTTGCGTTGACATCAGTATATAATTTAGAATGATTTATAAAATATAATGATTTTGAGCCTGATACTAACACTGATACATAGGTTTTTGATACGAATAAACAAATAAATAAGTAAAAAATTAACCTTTTGTTTTTCTAAATACAGTTTTTCGTGATTATTTGCCAGACGGGTGCCGCAAGAGAATGTACTAGCTGTAAGTGGTACTGTAATGAAAAAGAGATTGACTCCCTTGACTTCGTTGAGCTCATTAGATCTATTCCTCTTACTGATTGTTATATAGTGAGCTTTGTTTGATATTAAATTTTTATTTACGAACATCTCATTTAACGAAACTTCTGATATTGACGAACTGTTTCATTCATCTAATCATGGCTTGGGATTGGCTAGAAGTACGTTTTTAAAAAAATTTAAATTATCGGTTAATAATTCTAGGTTGATCTTTAATAATAAAATGTACACACAAGTGGATGGCATAGCTATGGAATCACCTCTCAGACTCACCGTTGCTAACCCTTTTCTCTGTCCCGAACTGAAAGCAATACATTTTCTTCTAAACTTTCCTGACATTTCTTTGAATTCATGTTTCCATTGATGACAGCAAGCTTTCTTGGACCAGAAGCACTAAAGCATCCCCAAAGAAGCAAACTACCACTACCATGTTTAACCGTAGGAAGGATGTTTTCTCCCTCGAATGCAGTATTTGGTTTTCGCCAAACATACCGTTGCTCGTTGTTCCCGAATAATTCAATTTTGATGATCCTTGGCGTATATAAACGAACTTCTTTGTGCGCTTTTCGTAGCAGAGGTTTTCTTCGTGCAAATTTTCCATGCAGACCATTCTTTCTCAATGTATGACGTACAGTACAGGGGTAGACATCGATCTTAGACAGTTTTAATATCTGGCAAATATCACCAGCAGTCATTCGTAGATTCGTAGCAGCCATACTTTAATCGTCTAGCTGTACGTTCTGAAATCTTGGAAGGTCGTCAACACCTTGGTAGTGTTTTGATTGTTTCAAAGCCTTTCCATTTCTTTATAACTGCAGCAAACGTCGTAAATGGGATTCGAAGTTCTTCTATCTTTTTATGGCTCTTTCCAGACTCGTGTGCGGCAATAACAGATCTTTTTAGATCTGTAGACAGCTCTTTACCACGACGACACATTTTTTACTAATGGCTGGTACAGTCATCCGTCTTCCATGAAGATTCAGAGAGAAAATTCTAGAATTCAGAATTACCAAGTCTCTAATCAATAGACAACCAACTACTGATAAAAATTTTAAATTCTTCAAGCCTGAGGTAGACAAAAAGCATTAAATATTTTTTTAAATAAATGTACGAAAACTTTTGCATTTTAACTTTTTTTTTTTCCTCAAATTCTTTAGTGTTTTGCATTATATGTTGGAGTTAAATTAATATTTTTATTTGCTAAATTTTTCCAAACAAACGATAAACTTTTCATAACTATTCTATGCATGGTACAAAAGATAAGGACGAATATAAGTGAAATGTATCTCTGTACGAATACTTATGAGTGCCACTGTATCTTGTATTAGAAGAATTTAGCGTGCTTTCCGACTTCTCTCCGAATGGATGGCTTTTCATACAGAAAAAGCATATTTAAAGAACTTTTTATGATAAATCAATATTCTTTATTCGAGTTTGAGAATTATGTTAATAAATTTCTTTTAACTATACATAAAACCCGTTTGCTTCTTCTATGAGTTCCAAAGTTGGAAGTTTATTTGAAGACCCCCTATTTGGACACACACACACACACACACCAAAAATCTTAACGGCACTAAAAGAAATAGTCAATAAATCCTACGTACAATGTAATTTTAAGATTATTTCCATTGACTCCTCAACAATGCAAAGTCTTTTATCACACAAACAACAGGTTACGAAAATAAGTATGATATTTCCTTGTTCAAAACACATTTCTGCACTGCTGACTGTAACGCCATGTAGGTCAAGCAACGCTACATTTGAAGCAAAGGATACACAAAGAAAAAGTATCTGAATGCATTTTTTAAGTGCAATTATTGTCTTTTCTCTTTCCATAAAGGTAATTCCCATAGAACCTGAATATGTAGTTATGCTCAATCATGCCGACTAATTATCCCATCCAATAACCAATGATAACTTCTCAATGCTCGCCAGTCATTCATCTGAAACAGATTTAAAAATTCTTGAATTTTTATATGTTTACCTTCTAAAACCATCCCTGCATAAACAATCTTCTTCCATTAAACTCTAAACACGATAAAGAACTTTCACAAACCAAACGATTAATTTTTCATCACCATTGCCTTAGTAGTATGGGCTCAAAATGGGAGAGGGCACGAATGTTGCAATACAATTGCAAATGTTGATCAATATGGCAAGATGTTGCAAATGGGGAGGGGTATGCAACATCAATGTTGCAAATGGGAGGGGTATGCAACATCAATGTTGCAAAGGGGAGGGCTATGCAACAAATCAATGCTGCGAAGTGGGAGAGGGGAGGGAGCTTCGGGGGGAGAAGGGAGGATGACCTCCCCCCAAAGGGGTAGCCTTAACCTAAGAGAGGAAGAGAAAGGAGAAGGAGGAGGTCTTTGGGGGAGAAGGTGGGATGTCCTCACCCCCCAAAGGGAAACCTAATCTAAGCCTTAACCTAAGAAAGGTGTTTGCCTGGCTGGAGCCAGACGCATTATGAGCGTCCAGGGACAAAGCAGCTGTTATATAGAGGATCGTGAGCTGCCAGATACCACTTATTTATATATGGAGGCGGTTACCAGATAACACCATTTATTTTAATTTTTATTTAGATGAGTTGCCAAATAATGTTTTTATTTATATATGAAGGGATTACCAGATACCACCATTTATTTTAATTTTATTTACAGGAGTTGCCAAATAGTGTTTTTAATTGTTCAGGTATACCTTATTAGGTTGAGTTGCCAAATAATGTTTTTATTTATATATGGAGTGGTTACTAGATACTGCCATTTAATTTGGACCTTTTCCAGTTTGTGTACCGTTTTTCATATAATTTATTTTTGAGAATATTTTTGTTAAAACTAACGAAAATATCACGACTTAACCTAACCAATTATCAAGAGCGTACAGTTGATCTATTAGTAAATAGTAAATACTATTCCAGAAACAAACAATGTCATAATTAATAATAGATCAACTGTACGCCCTTGATAATTGGTTAGGTTAAGTCGTGATATTTTCGTTAGTTTTAACAAAAATATTCTCAAAAATAAATTATATGAAAAACGGTACACAAACTGGAAAAGGTCCTTTAATTTAACTACTTATTTATTGAAGGTAAGATTGACTTTCTCCTTAATTTTGTTCAGCAAGAGAACTAATTATTTAAACGATACCCAATATTAACAATAAAAGAAATACACTAGACAATTGGCTTAGCAAAAAGAAATCGTTCATCTTAATATTCATTATAATTAAATTTCAGAGAAATGAAAGTAATTGATAAAAGAATTAAATGAGAAGTCTATATATACACTTTTATATTAAACAATAAATTTTAACAAACTTCCCGTTCTTTGTTCAGTTTCCCAAATTTTAGCCAACTCCCCATATGAAAACATGCAAGCAAGCATCCCTCACCATGCATTTTTCTTACTATTTGCAACATGAATAAAATAAAATAAAAATTTAGTGATGGATTCCGTACCATGTTACGGATTTCTCGTCTGAACTGTAGGTCTAAGGTGGTTCAAAAACAATGCTACTTGACTTCTTGTACTTTAGAACGGCTGCCTTTAGCGTATAAAAGCACATGTCAGTACAGTGACTTACTCTAAAGCCAAACTTAAAACATCTATTTACTTTTGCCGTTCCTCTGTATATATATATATATATATATATATATATATATATATATATATACACAAGATGTGTCTTCTCAATTTCATACATTTTCTTTTTCGTTTATCTTAATATTAATTCATTCTTTACAATATACTAAATTGAAAAATTTATATATACACATTTATATTAAATTTCCCATATGAAATCAGGTTCAATAATATACAATAGATATACTAAACTGTATATTAAATTTGATAAAAAGCAATTTTAAATATTCTATAAAAATAATATTCATTTTACCTATAATTCGAAAGACAAGGAAGGCATACATTATATATACGCTTAAAACTCGAAGTTAGCCCAAAAAGCGAGAATGAAATGTAGGTCACTGGTTTTTGTTGCACTTCACTTCAAATATTGTTTTGATTATTGCCATAATTATTGAAGTTAAAAACTGAACTTAAATAATACATAAGCATCACGTGATTGTTTTCCAAATTATTTATAAGCTAAATTACCCTTTGATTAAGTAATGCTTTTCCTTATCATATTTCCATATGATAGGGTGGTGCAAATTGCAGGAGTAATAATAATAGCTAACTCGGTTTTCCTTCTCACCGAATTGTTCGTTTTGATGAGGGTCAAGCTTTTCACTCCGCCTTAGCCCTTCAGTTTAACGTGGAATCCGAACTAAGCTGCAGCACGGGCAGGCTGAAATCACAACGTCATTGCTCGGAATCGATCTCTCAACCAGCATCCCAGCGTCTTAACCACTAGGATACCTAGGGCGCCCATTTATCTACCAGTCCAAACAGACATTCATTTTCATGAGCTAAACACAATTTGATCACACTCCTACGCTAGAATTGGCAGGTAAAAAGTAAATCCGAATACATTAATCAAAGTTGAGGATCGAATAGTATGACCGCAAACATGTATTTTTCAAATTAACACACACACACACACACACACACACACACACACACACTCATATATATATATGTAACCAAATCCACAAGTCAGGAATCTTGGAAAAGCTGAGAATAGCATGGCCGCAAAAAATAATGCACAAAAACATTCTGCCTGTAGAGATCTAGATTTCTTTTCTAATGATCTTTGTGTCATCGGATGTTACTGTGCTGTCTATGGTAATGATCTATGTCATGATTATGAAGAGTAGCGGCGCTAATTTTGTTTCCTGTGGTACTGAGCTGAGCGGCTCTGATGAAGGTATTCCTGTAACGACTTGCATCCGCTCAAGTTGTCCATCTCCCGATCCGAACTGGGAAAAATTGAGGATCGAATAGTATGACCGCAAAAAATAATAATGTAAAATATTGTCGTGATAGAGATGGCAAATGTTGATCAATGTTGCAAAAGGGTGAGGGATATTGCATAAAGGGGTGGGTTCTAAAATGGGAAAACCGAGAATAGTATGGACGCAAATGCAAATATTATCGTGGTAGAGAGTGCAAGTGGTAATACACGATGTGAGCATTAAATCTACGGAGAGAATATAAAGACACCATTAGTCGACCAATCAGGACGTCCAAAGCATGGACCCATAATATAGGTGTTACGATTGGTACACAAATTTATCATAGCCCCGCCCAGTTACATTGACAACCAATCATTAAACTTACGAACCGCCTATTAGTTTTTTTGGGTGGTGCTTGGGGATCATGCATATAAAAGGAAATATTTTCAGCTGGGAGTCACAGTAGTTATTTTCACCAATGAATAAACATTCCATCCGCCATGAATCAAGAACTTTACAGTTTACCGGATTTATATCAAGATAGTGACATTTTAGCGTTGTCCACAACTAATCTTTTTAACGCGTCTGACCGAGATGGATTATTTCCAACGCAAACCGTTTATGATATTTGCAATGACGCTCCTTATGATCCGACGCAAGGGATTGCCGTAGAAATGTAAGTGCTTGTAATTTTATTTTTTGTAGCCAATTATTCGCGAACTTATTTATTGTGCCTGTCAGAAAGAGCAATGTTGTGGATTATTTCATCATATATATAGAGGGTTGTAGTAATTCATCTCATCACATTAAAAATGCTTCATTTAGGTATCCGCAATTATAGATTAGTTTGCAATTATGCTAAAATCCTGGGTTGATTCATTGATTTTATTATAGCAATCTTTTGCATGTTTTAAATAATTTTATAGCAATCTGCATATGTTTTGGGTTTTTATTAAAAAAGATTCAGTATGAACTAATGAATTATTCTTTGTCCTTTAAGGTCCGATGAGGATTTGACACGTGTTATACAATCTTTTAGTTTTGAAGAAACCCATGTCATGGACCTGAATACGGAGGTAGAAGATTTACCGAGGAGTCAACCAACGATTGTCACATCATTAACGAAATAATGTAAGTATTTTTTTGTTTCGATCTTTTTTGGGGGAAGAAGACAATGTATTTTCATCAATTTATTAAATGAAGAAATCATGTTTTAGTACAATAACCATCTTAAACTACAGAATATACAAACTAACATTATTGGTTAAAATATATATATTACACACGAAACAAAACATCATACTATACAACGAGTACGCACAATCGGAAAACGGCTTTTTATCTGTCTGCATACCATTTCGTCGTTTCGTTGAGTGTGACACGGGTCGAATAATTTTAAAAAATTATAAATTCTTTACCACGTGACATATGCATGAGAAATGAAAGGCAGTACATCCCACACGTATTACTAAAATATCCTTGTAGCCGGAAGGGATTCCATACAACTTCGGGGATATGCAACTGATCGAGAAATTTTACAATAACAGGGTCACTCCAGGGTTGAGTCCCGAGTGAATCAAAATAGTACATGCGGTCCCTATTTTTAAAATAGATTGCAAACCAATGAATCCCTTCATTACCAATACATCTGTTTCACAATAAGACTACCGCAATCTCGCGTAGTTGGCAAATTCAATGTTTCATTCTTCGCAAACACACCGATAAATTTGGAACGTGTGATTCGTTCACTATTCATTACTCTCTGAAGTGTATTCGCATCCATTTTAAAAGTCAGTGATAACGCCCTAAATCTGTCTACTTCTATTAGGGCTTGTGACTCGAGGTATACTAGTACACTAATAGGCGTCTAAGGCTTGGCGAATTCCAATCTAACTGAGATGTTTCCACTCTGTTGTGGACTTAAGTGTGTATTTACACTAGCAGATAAGTCAGGTGTGATGTCAAACGGATAAAGATTAAATTGATCCCGAGATCATCACAATCAACTGCAATATGGGCTAGATTACTATATGCTCTCGCGCAAAGCGGTAACACAGCGTCTGATGAATAGTCCATATCCAATGTTCCTCCCAACGCAACGCCATTAACGTCTCGAGTTATATTTTTAAGGCCGAAATTCTCGAATTTAAAGGCATTCTTTTTATATTTTCCATTCACCAAATTGTGTTCCTGTATTTCAATTAATATCCGCTTAGGTAGATTTCCCAGGGCTGTTTTCTATGTTTCGATGCCAACACTGCTGGCACCGTATATAGTTTGATCTGTACTCTGTTAATTGGGTATTTTACTGTGGCGTGAAGTAAATTTTTCTCAATTTCTATTTGTTTTAGTGAACTTAATTTCACTCGCCGTACGCGGAGGTATGTCTATAATGTGAACCACAACGGGTTTTGCTCTCTTCTTGATCAGCATCCAGATTTAAACAGATCTCAGGATTCGCGGGTGAGCTTTATTTTCATATCACCCCATTCACAAGCAACTTCTCCTGGAATGTGAAATCTGTATGCAGCGTCCAAAACACTCGTATACTTCTTTTAGAATTTTTAAATTTGTCCCTTATACTACTTGCGTCTTTAGCTTGATAATATCCCTCGGCACTTAAAAAGGTATCCTTCGCTTCTTTCGAAAAGTTGAGGACATTTTCCAGATAGGCTCGTAGGTGATAGTACCCCGTGCCTGCCGATATGTTGACCTGATTTAAACATATGTCACACTGGTTGAATATGGAGTGCAGAAAGTTTGTTTCAGGGTATACAGCATATTTGTCATCGCAGTCTGTTCCATCAGAATGGGCTCTACGTAGTTTCGCGTACATGTGCACACAGCTTGGGTCAAAAAAGTAAGGACCTGAGCTGGGTATCACGAATTCTATAGGGGCACTCGGGGAACTAATTGTTTTTAAAGGGTTAATTGTAATAAAGTCTCTGTGTTCAATAGAAACTTGAGTTGGGGGCATGTCAAAGAGGGACAGCTCCGATTTACAGCATTGTGAACTACACGGATGGATGAAGCGTGCCATGACGAGTTAGAAATAGTGCCTTCTCTCTCGACAAGTAGTAAACAAACTATGATTCATGAGATCAATGTCCTTAGCTTATATCAGTCAAAAAAATAGTCAACCATAGGCTTCATTCGCTTAGAACACTTCTTTTTTGATATCCGTTTACGTTTATTGCCACGTGATGGTAATCATTTCTTCCGGACAGTCCTCTTCTTCTTCCCACCACCACGCATTTTTCTCTTTGCATCTTTGACGATATCGTCCCATGTACGCTTTAAGTGTTCTTTTAGAGCTTCTTTAGGTTTAGCCCCAACCAGTATGTCTTCTGCAGTGTTAAGACCTGATTGTAGCGCTTTCCTTCCGCGGTATCTGACACCCCTCTTCAGCAAAGGGACAACCGTACGTAGTATGGTTGAAAAAATGGATCCAAGTCCACTACCAAGCTGGTATTTCACCCCTCGATAGACTGTGAAAGGCTTTATGTCCATTATAACTCAGTGCGTCGAAAGTGCAGCTTCACTGTTAAGATCCCATCTCCGAATGGAAATTTTTTCCCCTCAATCGTTCTTATATATATTGAGATATTGGTTATTAGATTAGTTGCGACATTCACATAATGGGGTCTGTCATATGTAATACTCAAACTCCTTCCTCTATGGTTGGGAATGTGAACAATGCGCAGCAGGCGTGCCTAGGTATCCCCAACAAACTGGTAAAGTAAGCTGTAAATATAGGACATGTCTGGGGGTGTATAGCCAGCAACCAATTTCTCAAATTTCATCCGATACATTAGGCTGGACAAGTCATGTTGTACCTCGTGAAATGTGTCTCTTTGGAAGGCTGATCGATATCGCCCCTAGGTCATAATTTTGAACACTCTTTGGTCTTTAATATTTTTGTTAGCCTTTGATTTTAGGACTAGAGTATGTGCAGGGTTTCCTTTGTTTACGATTTCGTATACTAAATCAGTCGTAAGATTTGAGTTTTTTAAACTTACGTTCAAGTCTCTCACAACATCCTCAGCCGAACCATAACGGCCCGGACCTAGTGTTACTACTGTACTGTAATACTGCGCAACCTCAGTCCGGTCGATACCTATAGTTTCATCCCGAGTTACCCCGCCTTTTTCACACTCATCAGTCTCTAAGAATCGTAAAAACGGTATCTTTATATTCAATATTTAAAAAGAGGGTGTCCAGCTGAATTTCACATATCCGCACCTCATACGAATCACGACCCAATTTAATGGGTCCATCGAGTTATGTTACAAAGTTGGCTAGTGTGTTGTTAGGGTGTACAGACAGGGACGAGGAGGACGGAAGTGTGACGTAGAAATGGATAGGAGCTATGTTGCATACTATTTAAGCTTCATTATTGCATCAGCTTTTATATCGGTGTTGAAGCTTTCTGGGTACCCTAGCCATTTCACCAGGTACATTTTTCTCTTTCCTGAACCTTTGCTTCCTAAAATTTTCTCAATTTTAAACACATTTTTTCCTAAATTAAATGCCACTTTCTGCAACTCCTCGCGGTAAAAGCCTCCTGCGATTTCTTCCCCATTCAAATCTTGAACGTAATACATCATTATCTCACCTTTAGGTCTCATAGCCCTAACTTTAAAAATCTCACGTGTCCATCCTTGCTCAAATCTCTTCGCGAATTTATTTCCCGAAGGCGACAGCCTTACATAATCATTGATTTTGAAACGCGCAGAGTGTGGTGGTGGTGGTGTTCCATCTCTTCTCACCTCTGGGCGCGTACCTCTTTCTAAAATTTCGTTAGGTTTTGTCCCAATCGTGCGATGGTGTGAGCGGTTGTAGGATGAGGCCAATGATTCCAGAATGTCTAGAAATATGTGTGTTTTTATGTGTAAAAAGCGGTGCATCGTTCCTTTATGGTACGTTGAACTCTTTCAGCTATAGAAGCCTTATGTATAGAATTGGTAGTGTAATAGCTGATATTGAACTCTGTCAACATGTTCTGAAAAGCACGGCCTATAAATTCCTTCCCCATATCCGTACAAAAATAGCCAGGAACCCTGTTTTCTTTCAACATCAGTGTCTTGGTGGCTTTAGCAACTGTTTCAGGTGATTTATTTTTCAGAGGAATTAGTCACAGATATCTAGAGAATACATCTATTATGAATAGAATATAGCGATAACCATCGTTATACACTGAATATCTTTGCATGTCTGTTAAATCTGCTTGCCAAATAGAGTCAATCGAAGCAGCTGTTGTTTTGGCTGTTTTCAATATTTTTCTCACAGGCTTATGAAGTGTATAAGCGTCCTGCTCCCGCAAAATTCTCACTTCTGTACAGTCTATCTACGCCTCCGTAGGAGGCTGGGTTAGAAATGTCATAATAACGTCTTCTTAATATGTTAGCCATTTGCGTATTTTAGAGGAACGTGGGTAGGGTTGACCGTTGTTTAACCTCTTCTTTCTCCTCTTCAGAGGTGTTACCGCCGGGGATGATGGCGTCTTCAATTGTGTCACGTGCGACGCATGTTCCAAGTCTTTTAACCTGTTCAGATTTCCTATCATTGTTATGGAGAAATTTGTTTGTTATAGTCTTGCTTTAATATGTTTCCTCCTGATGGTGAGGGCCTATCCCACTTTCTCATCAGATCATGGACGATGTCTACGATATTCGATCCCTGTACCTTTGCTCCTTCCACAATGATCTCACCTGTATCGGTCCATTGTATGGGGGGGTCCTCATTCAATAGATTATAAAGACTTAAACCTTTATTCCTCAATGTATGTGGGAGGGTGCTTTTTAATACATGCTCGATATGTTGTGTGGCCGACCCATTAATCTTTGGTTGGTCAGCTCTATCGTCGGACACAGGTCCTTGTCCATCGTTCCCCGTGCTGTGCCTAATAACCACGGGAATCTCTGTCGGGTTCTTATAATTTTCGTACTCGTGAAGAAATTTCTGCAGAGCTTCATGGTATTAGATTCTTTTCTCAACAGGTGTTTTTTCACTGTTTAATAAGGTTAACAATTCGCTTTCCATTCTTTTAAGCCTTTTACGGGGATCTAGAACCGTGTCTGGATTCTTTGAACTTTGCAGTGAAGCATACACCTCGTGTGGAATCACTACCACTTTCTTCATTATATTAATCTAGTCAGTAAAGGACCCAAAACTGAAAATAAAATGGGGAGGAATGACCCTCCTCTTTGTACAATAATTCGTTTTTTCTTCCCTACAGTTTGACTTTTACGAGCGAGTGCACGTATTATGTTCTTGTAACGGCGTAGGCGAGCCTTCTGAGGTGGTTTCATTGATACATTGCAATTTATAACGTTAAGACAGATTTCACAGGTGCATTTTAAAAGTCGGAGTCGATATTTTTAGCAAACATCTGCTGCATTGCCTGGGGCAGTCGATGTTAGATTTGTATTAATTCATGGTATTTCTTTAGCCTCTTTGTCATTCTAGAATATACACCGTTTCAGGCTCGTTTGAAAATATATTCGTTCTTAGAAGCACCCAAAACGTGTTTCGCGAATGAAGGTCGCAAAGCAAATATCCGTAACGCGGGTTTGTAGCTTCTCTATAAACTTCCAAAAACTCCTTACGCTGATTCGGGAACATTTGATTGGCTAATACCTCAATTTGTGATACATCTCTACGTTGGGCGAATAAGACTAGATATTGTGTATTTAACGATACATCACGCATGTATCTATTTTTGAAAAATAGATTCTGATTGATGAAGAACACGCTTATGTTAAGATGGTTGGAGAATACTGTAAATGTCTCGGCAAACGTTTTATCCATCTCCAATATGAGATCGTCAATTACAATGACTGTATGTTTATTTCCCTTTAACGAATTAACGTCATATACTCCTTTGTGGAACAAAATATCATCTTGGTACTCGTTGAACACTGATTGATACGTCGAATAGCACCATATAACTTTATGCACAAATTTTGAGAACATCTCTCCCTTTTCTTTAATGATTTTAAGCATAAACACAGTTTTACCACATCCTG
This sequence comes from Bathynomus jamesi, assembly GCA_023014485.1. Taxonomy (NCBI): domain Eukaryota; kingdom Metazoa; phylum Arthropoda; class Malacostraca; order Isopoda; family Cirolanidae; genus Bathynomus; species Bathynomus jamesi. The sequence goes on along the minus strand of JAJOZX010000204.1, from coordinate 998,293 downwards.
TAGGTCGAGATATAATACATGCGGATGGGCTCGTGAACCTGAATTTTTCTACAGAATCCATTTCTAACACGTCACACTCCTAAGTGGGTCATTTACAAAATATAATAAATATTTAAGTGATGACCCTTATATTCTACAGTCTTGCTTTTCTCTTCTCCCACAGAACCGTGAATGACGATGAGGTACAGCACCCCATCATCGATATTACAGATGACCCCGATGACAGTGTAGTTGTGATCACAGAATCCATCCCCGCTGACGAATCCCCACCAGCGATACCTGTAGCACGCGCCAGTTCAAAGCACGGAGGCATGATGAAGAGCCCACCACGTCAGGTATAAAGCGCGCCAGGATTGCGCCGGTTGTTAGACCACCAGTAATAGAGCCCCAACCTTCTACGTCTTACGACACAACCCCCACAATAGTACTTTCCTCAAATATACCCCCTTATTCCTGTTCAATTCCGGGTACATCCTCCACAGCCGCAGCAGCTTCTCGTTCTGTAGAGGATAGTATAATATTCGAGTTGGTGCGAACCGCTACCCCAACCCAAGCCTTGACTAGAAATCGGTATATAGTTAGGCTTGATCATAGACTTGATCATAGACCCATGTATAGCAATGGTGTTGAACATGGACTACGGCGCATAGTTGAACGTATTGTAGAGTTTACCCTTCAGAACCGTGACGAACGTGAAGTCAGGACGAGGCTGTCCTTCGGATTCGGGTCAGATGACGGAGATGTAGATGATTTTTGTGTAGTAATACCGTTCAGACGCTTGGCAGCTGAAGATATAAAGTATATATTAGGCCGTATAATGCATGCCTCTCAAAGTAATATAGCCTTCAATATGGACAACTTCACGGTAAATAGTGTTGCGGGTCATAGTGCCACACCTTATACTCTTAACTTCAATTCTCAGGCCATTTATAGACGGCATATAAACGTCGATCCTGGTTGCGGCTTTATAGCAGTAGTCTTAGCTCGTATGTTTACTGAACTAAATACACACCCAAAAAATTTGGTTGCCTACGGTAGTGAAGCCTGCCCGTAAACTAGCTGTAGACTGTAAACTTGAGTTTGACTGTAATATGGGTCCTGAGGAGCTGAGAAGTGTAGAACAGGAAATGAATGTTCGTATAGTTATATTTGGAATGGATGATCGTCGTAGAACTGTGTATGCTTTTAAAAGCTGTGTGAGAGATTGTACAAGACCCCTACTTATTTTAGGACTGTCAGGGACAACGTATCTCCCCATCCGTAATATAAAAGGCTTTTACGTGAGTTATGATAAAAGTCGAAAATATGGACGGCATCATCATTTGTGTAAGGGGTGTATCGAGTTTGCGGATGATATAGTAAAACATTATAAAGATTGTCACATGGTATGTGAGCAGTGTAAAAGCTCCAAATGTGAAAGCCGTGTAGTTGAAGCTAAGAGGGATTGTGATGTGTGTAGATGCACATTTTTCAATAATAACTGTTTTGAGCTCCATAAATCAATTGGCACGTGCAGGAAAATGAGAATCTGTGAATGTGGTATGTTTCATATGATGGATAATTGGGGGAATTTCAAGCATAAATGTGATGAAATTCACTGTTCTACATGCCATGAGAAATAAGGCGGTTGGAGTAAAGCATGTATGTTATATGAAAGATGCTAAGCCTAAAAATAGCCCTTGTATAACTGTGTACTACGATATAGAAACATACACGAACGCTGAAACCAAAGAGGTTATTCCACATTTACTTGTAAGCCAGACTATCTGTGATGAGTGTATGGAGATCGAGTGTGATGAGTGTCACAAATGTGGTAAACGGACAAACGTTTTTAAAACGAATGCCCACGATAGCCCTGTGAAACTCTTTGTGTCCTATATTGTCAAGTTCAAAAAAAAAATGACTGTGTATATTCTTGCCCATAACGGGGCAAAATTTGACACACAGTTCCTTTATAAGGAGTTGCTTGAGCACGAGTCATCTGAGATATTTACAGGTGATCCCTTGAAAAGAGGCAACAAACTAATACAGATGCAAATAAGAGGTAATGTACAGTTTAAAGACACTTTATTATTCACACCTTGTAAATTAGCCAAGCTACCCAAGGTGATGGGCATAGCCGCTGAAGTTTCAAAAAGATATTTCCCTTGCACATTTCTCACTAGCGAAACTTTAAATTACGTAGGACTACCTCCACCCAAACATTACTTTAACTATGAATGTATGAGTACAGATGAACGTGAAGATTTTGACCGATACTACAACAGTTTTAATGAATCTAATCCTTATAATATAGCTGATGAATGTGAGCGCTATTGCGTGAATGATGTGCGCGTGCTTAGAGTATGTTTCCAGGTCTTTAGGATGTACATATGCCGTTTCAAACCACCATCGCCTCATTATGTTATACGGTGTTAAAGAATAACTTCATGCCTAAAGACACCTTAGCCGTTATTCACAGAAACAATCCCCGCAGTTATGGGCACAAGGCTATTTACTGGCTCATACCCATACAGCAGCAGACCGGGGTATACATAAAGCATGCCCGCAACACGGATGAATACACATTAAGGTTAATGGTCATGTTTTTTGGGTTGATGGTCTAAGTGAAAACCGTGCAACTGGTGAGAAGACTGTGTACTCCTTTAACGGTTGCTGGTGGCACGGATGCCCCTGTCCTGAGTCCTGAGTGTGGAATCATAGGAGATATCCACGGTAGATCTCTTGCCGACAGTCTTGCGTGGACCCGCACCCGCGATCAACTTATAGGCTCCCATTTCACTCACAAAGTCTTGTGGGAGCATGAGTATGATGCACGGATGGAAACAGATGGACAGTACCGTGAAGAAATAAACACGATCAAAGGTTCAATGGTGCTGGATCCTCTCAAATGCAGTGATAGTTTGTTCGGAGGGCGTACAAATCCCTTCAAGCTATACTTTCCGCCTACGGACGGCGTGAAACTCCATAACTACGACTTTTCTTTATATCTCTACGTGATGAAGAACAGTCCGTACCCCGGACGTGCACCTGAGAAACTGGTGGGACCTGACCTGCCCACCATCGAGGTGTTCTCAACAAATTTGAAAGGGGTACTATTTCGGCCTTTCTTTCGTAGATGTGCTCCTCCCCGACGCGATTTATGGATGCCGATCTTACCCGTCGTTATTAATCACAAGCTCATGTTTCCCTTGTGGGTGAAGTGCGCAGAGGAGAACAATGGGGATTGTAATCATACAGCTAACCAGCGTAAGATCAGAGGTGTATATACAAGTCCAGAGGTGGATCTAGCTGTTCGCCATGGCTCCAGAATATTGAAGATACATGAGGTGTGGAGGTTTCAGAAGCTACCCAACCTTTTCACGCCATATATAAACGCTTTTTTGAAGGATAAGGTCGAAGCATCAGGGTATCCGCAATGAGTTGATACCGAAGATGAAAAATCGGCCTATATTCAACGTTATTGTGACCGTGAAGGTATACAGCTTGACCGTTCCCAAATTGTAAAGAACCCTGGCAAGCGCTTTAGTGCAAAGTTGTCTAAACAGTCTTTGGGGAAAATTTGCACAGAATACTGGCAAAGGGAACGTTCATTTGGCACAGTTATAGTGAAGTCTGGGATTATGCCAACGCTCCCGATAAAGAGGTCATGGAGATGGTGAATGTAGATAATACTTACATAATAAAGTACAACAATACCGAATTGGCCACAGATACCTCACGGGTTACAAACATATCTGTAGACAGTTTCACAACGGCCTACGCACGCATCAAACTTTGGGGCCTATTGCATTCTCTTGGGCGGAGGGTTTTGTACGCCGATACAGATAGTGTGATATTCACAGAGAGGGAGGGTGAATACATGCCTCCTATTGGTGAATTCCCCGGGGAGTTGACTGATGAGATCAAGGATGAGTATGGAGACATCGCATACGCCAACTCTTTTGTCTCAACAGGGCCAAAAACTTATGGGGTACGGGTGAGGGTGGGGGAAGAAATTAAATATATCGTGAAAACTAAGGGTATCACGCTCAACCAGGCAAATCGGCGGGTCGTTAACTTTGATTCGTTGAAGGATCTAGTGTGCTCGGATGATGATGAGGGCGACCGGCTGCCCCAACTGATTGTAGGCATCCACAATTTTCAGGCGCAGAAGCTGGGGGGCGTGAAGGAACTTAGGGGTACAAAGGTGTGCCGTAACACCTATAGGAAACGTTACCAAGTGCTTGGTACCTATGATACCGTACCCTTTGGATACCATAATCTTTGATATGTCTATTGTCAACTTATTTATTACAAGTATTTGTAACTATATACACACCTTGAATATTTCGTTTATTAAATAAATCGTGTTTCAATTAGCGTTTCACTTTCTCCTTTGTGTGTGTGTGTGTGTGTGTGTGTGTGTGTGTGTGTGTGTGTGTGTGTGTGTACATGAGAAAATTCTAAGCTCCGCCCAGCATGTGTAAAGGAGAAAATTCTAAGCCCCGCCCACCTGTATGAGTGATCACGTGACTCCTGCTACAACCTGGGCATATCTCTTCCCTGCGTGCTCAGTTGATCGCAGTAAGCCCTGCATCTCAAACGTGTACTCTCCGCGTAGACGAAAAATAGTAATGGCTACCTTTAATATTGCGTGTTCGATGTTTATGAAGTGGTATTCGGCAAAGTGCCAAGATGTGGTGGATACTGAAAAACTCCCTATTCCACCCTCTTTTGATACTTTTAAGGCTACATTGATTCGTGCGAAGGAGCAAGAGGTACAAATACTCTACGGCTATTCTGACGAGAGCATTGTAGGATTTCGTAGTACAAGTGATGTATTGAACTATGTTGTAGGACTAAACTTTATAAAAGCTTACATATACCGTGAAGTAGAAGAAACAACACGTGCAGAAGAGAAGCAACGGATATGGATAGCGAGTCTTGTTGATGAGTGGTATGACAAGCGATATTATGTCATGTTGCATCATACCGGGTACTCTTACCCTGCGACTGAGAATGTAAATCTTGTCATCATGGAGAATCTTAAGTATTTTTACCACTATATTAATGTATATCATGACGAGATTTGTAGTGAGGTTGTGGCTAATGGCCTGTGTGAGTTTTTAACAGACTTTAGAGACGAGTATCGATTGTTAAACAAACAGGAAAAATATGGGCATATGTTTCTCTCAAATAGTGCGCCGGATTGTGAAGATGTTTAGTTTGTGGAAATGAACGTCTGGTGAGTGATAAAACATTAAAACCGATATTGCTTCATGTATCGGAAAATTTCTCAAAACATCTAACCAATATAATGGGATACAAGTATTCATGTTGGAACAGCGCCGTACACGTTTCATTAGCTTATGGTGTGACTCACTCCTCCCGTCGAGCTGATCCGTTGCATGTGGCTCATGGTTATCTCAGAGCTTGAACCGACTGGACGTGCGCTCCTCGAATACGATGGAACTTCCCTTGCGCAGCATTCTCAACGCCGTGTACGATGTGTCCGTGACGAAGTTGTTGCGCATGTTCAGGTGTAAAACCGGTACCATTAACTATGTACTGGAAACGACTTGTAGACAAACAAACAAAAGGAATGTTGTTTATTTAAGTGTTGATGAGATGAATAGAATCTTCGTGGTAGTTGAGAAGTGGAGTGAGAATCGTTATAAAATTCCTGCAGGTGTAGGTACAAGAAGAGAGCAGATTAGTGACACCCCCTCATATGCCGTTGTTTGTACGTTGTGTATAAATAACGATCATCCATGCATTGATATACGGCTGATGTGGAAGAATGCTTCTGATAATAACGCTCTTGTTCCTACGCGAAACCGTTTCATCCTCGACAGAATGTTTGAAATCGTCGGATTCCGCAAGCTGAAGCCTATATTAGATGCGCCTGTTACGGATATGTTTTATTTTGATACGGTTCTTGAATACGCATACACCACTCTGCTCGATGGGTTTACCGAGTGTAGGACTGAACAAGACGAGAATAGTCTAGAGCTGAATGCTTATTTAAAAGGTTTAGACTCTTTGAAACATCATGAACTTTGCTTTGGTACAAAGCATTTGAGCGGTAGGGCTGAGCTCACCTATACCGTTCACTCTGAAGAACTATTTCTTTATATAATGAGCAGCTGTCGTAACGACTTAGAAGATTATTTCAACTGCCGCTATGCAGTGTGAAGATGAGTTCACGAATGAAAAGCTCGGGTTGGTAAAAATAAACCCTCGATTGGAAAGGAGTGTTTATAAACTTGTATTTAATAATGACGTTGTGGCTAACGATGACCTCTTTGTGCGTGCTTTTGATTGTATTCTAGACGTATTTAAAGATAACTTGCCAACCGGATGTAAAGTGGGCACAAAAGTAGTACTGAACGATATGAAGGCCATTTATATAGAGTAGAGGTTTTCCTATAACTTGAGCGGTGAAATAATATTAAGCCGCGTTTACTGCGTAGTGCAAAGCAATAATGATGTGATTGTAGACTCGATTACGTGTGAGTTTAGTGTTTTGCGCATTAGAACACAGTGAATGTATTTTGATGAATTTTCAATATATTTAATTATTTAACATAATTATTATATTATATAGATATTATATATATCTATATAATTAATATATATATTATTAGGGTGTCTCTTATTGGGTAGTCAAAAATTGAAATGTTGAATTATTTTATCTGCGCCCCCTAAAATAGTTCCATTTAGCATAAAAACTAAAACTTGAAAGTTTGACACAAATTGGTTCATATTTAGGGGTCGCCCCCGGCTAATAAAAATGGTGACCATGGCATAATAGCTCCTGACATATGATTATGCTCATTATACACATAATTCCTTCCTTCTTTTTTTAGTTTGATTCGTTTTTATAAGTATAGGCCTTCTTTTTTCATTGATCGTTTTTAACCTATCCTTGATGTTTGTTTTATAATCCATCCTTTGGTCCTCAATCCTTCTTTATCCCAATCCTTTTTCTCCTATCCAAAATCCTTCCTGGCTCTTTTTTTATATACAATCAGCAATGAAGCATTGCTACAAAAAAAAACCATTAGTTTATTATATAGAGATAAATTCAAAATGCCAGTGCTATTTACATACTTTAATTACTTTAATTAGCATTATTTCCTTATACAACATTTATTTAATATACAATGATTATACAATATGGTGTATTTTAAGGTGCGACCTCATTGATGGTTATTTTTTGAGAAGAACAGTTTTTGATGGAACTGGGTGACTCTGGCGGTGTTTTGCAACAATTTGGAGCAGGAACTGGAGCTGCTCTTCCCCCACTGTCAATTTCTTATTCAGCTCTTGAACTAAAGCTACTGCACGTTCTGCCCGGTCATTTACAACAGATAGAGCTGCAACAATAGCTCTGGCCCTTAAATATTCACAGTTGGATGTCCAAGTGCTGGGTGCCTTGTTCAGAAATCCTTCTGGCAAATTCAGCTTAGTAAAGAATTCTCTAGTATTTCTTGTAACAAGTTGGTGTAGTCCTTCACCAGAGCAGAAGGTCGATTCAGGAATCCGAGGACGCTTGGGTGGTCTATCAGTGGACTCATCTTCTAATGCCTTTACCATGCGTTTCTTTACATCTGTAGTAATTCGCTCATCAAAGAAAGCAAGACCAACTGCTTCTTCAGACAGGTACCATAAGTGGTTAGAGAGCTTTTTTTTAGTTGCATCAGAAATCTTTTTGTTAGGATAATTAATCAATGACCTCATAAGGAGCCAGTCATTAAATGGGGTTTCAATAGGGAGTGAGGATGTTGTCCAAGCCTTCATATAGATGAGAACAGAAAAAAGGGAAAGATCTCGAATTCCTCGTTCTTCAGTCTTAGTCATCTTGAACTGGTTTCGAAAAAGCCACATCTTGATAGAATAGAGCGCTTTGGACATCCAGCGAGCTCGATGCATGGCACCTGGTGCACGAAACTTGATGCCTTTATTGGGGACACCTCCAAGAAAGATGATGGACAGATCCAAAAGTTCTTGATAGTCATCCCGTAGCATAGGTGCCTGGGATCTAGCAAACTGAATTAGTTCAGTTTTAGACTGGATAATTGCTTCTTTAGTAATCGTGTCTGTCTCACCTGTTTGGAACTGGCTTTGATCAACAGAAGTCCAATTGTCACGAAAACGCTTAAAGATCAATATCTCTGGACCAGTTGATGTAGATCCCAATGTTGCTTCAAATGCAGCTCCCAACAATAAATCTAAAACATGGTGTCTACAAGGCAAGTACAAAACATCATGTCCCAATTTTGCTTCGATGAGAGCACAGGCTCCACTATATTGACCCGTGTTTGAAGCTGTTGTATCGAAACAAATTGCTTTTACTCTCTCTGTAATTCCCCATTCATTCAGGCAGTTAAAGACGGCTTCAGCTTGTGCTTCTCCAGTTGAGTTTGGGATTTTGGGGACACCAAGCAGCTGTTCAACACCAGGTCCTGACACAAGTACTGGGAGACGATCAATGTGCTTGTGCGAGGTGAGGTCCTCCATCATCTTGCCATCCCAGTGGACTGTCATAGAACATTCTCCATGGAAATGCTCCTTAAGTTCTTTAGCATGACGAGCTCGGTTCTTATTTCGAAGGCGATGGATAGAATGTTGGTTTATGTTGTAATCTGAAGCGTCCAAACCAAAGCTTTTAGCTGCCTCTGCGAGGATAAATGTTGCCTTTCTAGAGGAAATTTGTGTACGATCCAGGGCAGCAGACATCTGAATAGTCATGATGTTTTTCATGCCTCGTTTTTTCTTAGATTTTGGTAAAGCACAAGCTCCTTTGGGCTCCTCCTCATTCTCACTTTCATCAGTGTTGCTGGAAGATGTGGAAGAAGCCAGTACAACTTGACTAGTAGACGCCTCCATCAAAGATTCTGACTTTCTTTTTCTCTCTGCCTCAGCTTCCAACCGTTTGACTGCATTTTTTGTGCGGTGAAGATGTACAGTGTCCACACCACCGATTGAGCCAGGACGACCTTTTTGTCTTTGCAGTTGAAGGAACTCCCAGTCCTCACGATTCTTGATCAGCTTCTCAGCGTCTCCATGGGCGATGTCAAAGAGATCTTCCAATCGCTCTACAAAATCAGCCTCCTTGGTTTTATGGCTCTGGCTTGTTCTGGAAGCATGCTTCTTTAAGCAAGTCCATTCGTTAAAGAAATTCTCTAACTTCTTCATGGCACGAGGTTCCTGCTGAGTAGGAATATTGGCCTTATCCCAGATAACTATTGTGGCTCGAATAGATTGACGCAGAGCATCGCGGATTGTCATGTTTTTCTCTCTGTGGAGGTGCATAAAATAACCAAAAGCTTGCCTATATGGGGGCAGCTTTGAGCCTTTAATATCATCTACTGTAGATCCGAGCAAATAGAATGGTCTTCTTGTATTCATCTGCAAAATAAGAAAACAAAATATTAATGTAGTGTTATGGTTTTGTAGAGCAGGGCTAAATCACTGTTTTGACTTTTTTAAATTACAAAAAAAAAAAAATTTGGTAGACATAAAGTTAATTTGGTCTATTTTATAAATCTAACGTATTTTTCTCAATTATTATTCCTATTATTTTTTAATCTAAGAAACAAGGAATAAATATTTTTGTAGTAGAAATTTATATTTTGCTATTTTATTGGAAATAGAAACAGTGGCGTCACTAGGGTTGGTGTCACCCAGTGCGGTAACTCATGGTGTCACCCCCCCCCCATGGACCTCCTCCCGTACCAGACCATACAGAATCCTTAGTAATGTTTTTTGTACTAATGTTACTCGTAAATCGTAATTCCCGTATATCACTGAATGTAATGGCAATAGTAGTGACATAAACAACTAGCAAAATTAAAATTACTCCTTTAAATTACAATATCATACGCACAGCCTAAATGTATTTACATTTACATAGTTTCATGTGGTTAAAGTGAAAATTCGGTAAGAAAACAATAGAATTCGAAGTAAAAACGTTTAAGAACTACATCAAAATTATGTTCATTTTAACGTTAAACTTTACCGTTACATGAGATACATTAATGGATTAGGTTTGCATAATCAATAACGGCCCAAATAATGTAGAAGTTGTAGACAAATGCATATGGAAATATACTCATAAATTTGAGGCTGCAACATCAACTGAGAGCGGAAGCCTTTTTTTATTTTTCTCCTTCTTTTCCTTTAATTACTACTTCATTCTCAAAAAAGTTATTGATATAGGTTCACAAATACTAATTACCACAATATTGTAGCTAAAACAACAGAAAATTTGACAAAATCAGCGACTATAAAAACACCAGCAGCAACGAAAACAACAGCGCGTGCTTGTAGAGCGTGCAGACGAAACCACGTGATTCGAAGCGTCATTGTAATTGGGTAATAATGACAGCTCTGACCGGAGCGCATTAGAAGGTTCAAAAAGTAAATTAGCATAGAGTTTTAGCCTTGTAGGTATATTGATACATGTAAGCTGGGCTTACGAAAAATGTTTTTGTTGTTATAACTAACTACAGGGATATTTTTATAAAAAATAATAAATTTCTGCTCAAACACTGCACAAAAACCCCCCGCACCCCTCTAGTGACGCCACTGATAGAAACACAGATCATGAAACACATGTCAGGTAAAATTTCCATTGAACTAAATTAAATTCTTTGTGACAAATAGCAACATTGTTTAAAACTTCATAATATGTGTATAAGAGCATAAATTCTAATTTTTTCATTAAATTCATTAAATTTTTTTCAAACACTAATAACAAAATCAGTATAAATAATTGTGAAAAATATAAATAACATAGTTTATTATCTGATAATAGCAAAAAAGAAGTATAGTGATACACAGTTACACACCTTTTACTTATGACAGCAGAACACTGAATGATGACAAATAAACAATTGCAACATAATCTGGAGCATTCTTGATGAAACATGTTTAAACAGGTTGATCTTGTCTTATCAAGCAATATTTTCAGCTACAAACTTGACAATTATCTCTAATATATTCATTTAATTGAATTCATCATAAATATGATGATTAATTAATTAAAAACATATGTTTAGTATACTTGACAACTGCTAGTAATTTCAAATATTAATTGCATAAATAATAGCTATATTTTATGAACTTTAATAAGCGGGGGCGACCTCTAAACATTGTTCAATCCAAAAACAATTTTATATGTGATGTTTTTTCAACCAATGGAACTGGTTGAGGGGGCGCAACCTAAAAAAATCAACACTTCGAAAATAAGAAACACCCTAATATACTGTATATATATCTACATACTTCTCCTGTACTGCTATATTGATGGTTATACTCCATCGTTTTGTATTTCTTATTTTTTATTTTTTTTTATTTTGTGCAGTAGAAGATAAAGTGTATGTATTTATTTTCAATATTTTTTAATTATTTAATATAATTGTGTATATATATTTCTCCTGTACTGTTATATTGATGGTTATATTTTTATTTTTTTTATTATATACATATTCCTCGTTCATATTTCTTATACAGTACTATTATTATTATTATTTTTTTTTTTTGATCATATATATTCCATTGTACCGGGTGTCCGAGAATAGAATTATCTGTACAATTTTTGGCTGTTATTAAAAGTCAACCATGAAGTGTAGAAATTCCAGTGTTGTCCCATTTTACAGAGAATCTCATTAAGTTTTTTCTGATACCACGTTTTGACAAGTTTTTTAGAAATGTACACGGGTGACAGACATTGATGATTTAAAAGCAAGAATCACAGCTGCTATTGAGCGAATTGATGTGGATATGCTGCAGCGTACATGGCAACATTTGGAGTATCGATTGGATGTTTTGCGAATCACTAATGGTGCACATATCGAATGTTTGTAACAACGTTACTTTAATAAAAGAAACTTTTGAAAATACAGATTCTAAATAATCTTGTTTAAGAATTTTACGTGTGTTATCAAGAATTTTATTAAAAGATGAAATTGTACAGATAATGTTCGGACACACTGGAATTTCTAAAAAACTTGTCAAAACTTGGTATCAGAAAAAATTTTATGAGATTCTCTGTAAAATGGGACAAACTGGAATTTCTACACCTCATGGTTGACTTTTAATAGCAGCCAAAAATTGTACAGATAATTCTCGGACACCCTGTATATTTATTTTCTATATATTTCTGATTCCAATAATTCGTGTAAATAAACAGAATGATGTAATGGTGTTTTATTTAATTCTTTTGGTTGTAAACGATATTATTATTTAATTATACCAAATGGCTGGTTACGCCTTCTAAACCGACTGACGGATTTCTAAGCCAACTGTCAAGAATATATGCTTTAGTTAAATAAATAGCGCTATCTGGCAACTCAACCTGTACACCTGAACAAGTAATTTACGCCTTCTAAGCCAACTGACGGATTTCTAAGCCAACTGTCAATAATATATGCTTTAATTAAATAAATAGCACAATCTGGCAACTCAATCTGCACAAGCCATTTACGCCTTCTAAGCCAACTGGCGGATTTACACCTTATAAGACAGCGGGTGTTCAGATGAAGTCTTAATATGCGCTTGGCTCCTGCCAAGCGAACACCTCTCGTCCTCTCTCTCCTTCTCCTCTCTTTCTCTTGGGGGATAACTCCACCTCCAAGTTGCATAACCCCTTGTTGTTCTTGCAACATTCCCCTCCCCCTTTGCATACTCCCCTCATTGCATAACCCTCCCCTTTGTTGCAGAACCCATTTGCAACATCTTGCAATATTGATCACCATTTGCAATTGCATGGCAGCATTCCTGCACTCTCCCATTTTGCACCCATACTACTGCCTTCTACGCTAGTTTCATTTTATTACAAACTTGCCTCGAAGTATATTGCACCTTCTGCACTGCCAGTTGTCGTCCTAATATTTTATATGTGCGAGTATTTTATACTTTTGTACTGTGATAACTAACATTTTATTCTTTGAAACTTAATTCGTAGTCTTCGATTATAAATAGTTTTGCTTTAGCCACTGAAGATGGAGGCCGCTGTCTCCAAAACGTTTAGAATTAAAGAATTAAAATGTTTGATATTTGTGTTGTGATCCACTTTTTCATATTACTTTTGAGGTTCTCTACGAAGAAATCAATCTATCATACACACACACACACACACACACACACATATATATATATATATATATATATATATATATATATATATATGATGTAGGTATGTACAAATGATAGATTTTTTTTCTTAATTGCAATCTTTTACAATACCAATTTATTCTGTCTTGGGTAGATGAGTGGTTTGAGGGTGGGAGAAAAAGAGAGATAAGAGATGGAGTTATATTCCGTCACGTTTCGACACAAAGCCTTGCTCACACAGAATGATAACATGAGTTAAACACAATATTTAAATGCAGACGACCTTTTCCAAACCTACTGGACGAACATTCGTGGCTTCACCTGATTGGCTGGTTACTGTTGATGTTCCTTGGCCCCGCCCCTTTCTGCTAACTTCACCATAATTTTTCCCGTTAATTTGGCTAAAGACATAAATCCCTCTCCATGATTTACCACGTTTCCTGACGTTATATAAGCAGCTTCAATTGCTTCTCTCATCCCCTCATCTAGTCCTTTATGAATGATCTTAGCTTCTTCCCAGTTTGGCAGGTGTCCGTACGCACCTGCGTGCATGACGAGTGAGTTAGATGTACGATTTAGACACATGTCTGCTCTATATTCATATTATGGAAAACTGATGAGTGGGTAGTTGGGAGGTAACGAAAATGGTTCACTGAGTAGGTAGGTAGTTAATCTAACAATCATTAAATTCCTTTTATGTCAATAACTGGGTGGAGGAAACCAATTGGTTGCTCACCAGAGTTATTCTCCATACTAGTATTTATATACTGTGTGGGAGGAGCGTGCTCGGTAATAAGGATACATTACCGCTCAACCAACCGAGGAATAAACCAAGACAACGCTGGTACAAGAAGCCCCGCGAAGAGGAGAACAAAGGGAACGAAAACGAAGAACGGGGCGAGAGGACGTACCAGCAAAGTACGCTCTCGAATGAGACAACCGGAGAAGGGAGAGACTGTAATAACTAAAAGTAAGTAACTAATATGAGTTTTAACACCAAACAGTTAAGAACATTAAATTAAGCTGGGTCAAACAAGTTAGGCCTACATTGTGACCTAAGACCCAGCATCAACTCATAGCTTAACAAAGGTGAAGGTAGATTGCCCTAACCTAATCTTGTGAGGAATTCTACTGTGGACCTCAATTTATCTGCCCGCTCTGGACCATTTCCGGAATCTCTAGGCTGACCCCTCTAGGCTAGACTTGATCTACTCTATAGTTAGACTGGAGATATAAGGGGTGGGTTAATTGTGGACCAATTCATACAGAGCATTTTTCGCACATATAGTCTTTTTGGTAAGCCGCGCCCTGACTCCCCATAATAAACGGCAGAGCAGCCATTACATGGAATCTCGTAAACTACACTACGTTCATTAATACACTCATTTTGTTTTGTTCTCACCATATCCTCTATCTTTTATTCACCATATCCTCTATCTTTTATTACTTACATTTATTCTTTTCCTATTTTAAAGCACTGAAGATGACATTTGAAATGTCGAAAGCTCTGCAAATTAAATGTTTGGATATGGACTAGTCTTCTTGTTTCTTATATATATATTATGGGCTACGTCGTGGCCAATGTCGTAACACCGCTTCCCGGAGATCAGCGAAGTTAGGCGTCATTGGGTCTGGGTAGTAGTTGGATGGGAGACCGTTCTCTGCGCCCAGATTATGTAGCGACCCGTGGTTCGGACTTCGGATCCCACGTAAAGCTGTAGGTCCCCTCCGTCATATAACCTTAGATGTTGCGAAGGAGGTTAAACAACCCCAATAAAAAAAAAATATATATATATATATATATGAAAATTATTTCACGAAAGTAACATGTGAAAAATATTTATGATGAATAAAACCACGAAGGAAAGGAAACACAGAATGGTGCTCAAGCGCTTTCGTCTAATGACATTCTCAGGAACACTGAAGTACATAAAGAGTTACAGCCTATATATAGGTTAGAGAAAAAAATATATATATATATATATATATACAATAAACGGAGAAATAAAAATAAAAATTAAAAATTAAACATTAAACGATTGTGGGAGGAGCATACAAATTTGTAAGGAAAAACTACCGATTTTAAGCACAAGATCAAATGAATTGTTTCCAACCAATGTTATAGATAATTAAAAAAAAAATACAAATTTATACTGGAAATCTACCCGGGTTTTAGCACTCTGCCCTCCTTGTTTAAGGTTCGATGTATATAAAAATAAATTGAAAAAATAAAAATTAGAATAGCATACAAGTTTACCAAAGATTTAGCGTTCTACCCTTATCTAAATCTGTTCTGAAGGAATTCAAAGCAACAGGATCGAGTTGAAAAAGACCTTTGCTTATGTTGAAGTTATTTTTAAGTTGGGTAATGGCAGACTCAAGAATATTTCTATTAACAATGTTGCTAGAGTGAAATAAAACTGAAGCATTATTCCAATCAATACAGTTAAAAAAAGATGGGGAGCTCCATATTACTAAAGCAGACAAGGCTAACACCGTAGTTATTATGGACAAAGTGGACTACATCAGAAAGATGAACGAGCTTCTCCAGGACCCCGCCACATACAGCAAACTTAGGAAGAACCCGCAGGATGACGTCATCAAATCATTTAATTGTGGTTTGAAACGCATTCTCAAAGATCATAAGGACTTAATTCCGCTTTTCATGTCCACGTCACCTTCTCTGCCCTACCTTTACGGTCTTATTAAAACCCACAAACCTGGCAACCCTATGCGCCTTATTATTAGCTCGGTGGGCTCTATTATTTATAAACTCTCCAAATGGCTTGTCAAAGTCTTGTCCCCCATTCTCGGAACTGTCTCTGATTCACATGTAAAAAATTCCATGGATCTTACTGAAAAATTGAATAATGCACGTACTGAAACCAACGACAGATTGATCAGTTTTGACGTTTGTTCATTGTTTACAAAAGTGCCGATTGACGATATGCTTGACTTTCTCTCCCAAGAATTACATAAGTATGACCTGCCACTACCTTCACACATTGTTTTGGAACTTATTAAGCTTTGCATCAAAGACTGTAAATTCACTTTCAATAACGAGTATTAGCAACAAGTTTTTGGATGGCCATGGGCAACCCCTTGTCCCCTCCTCCTCCAATATTTATATGGAGTTTTTTCGAAATTACTTACATTCCGAGAATCCTGGGGGTGGCATCCCTTGGTTGCGGTACGTCGACAATATTTTGTGTATCTGGCCCATGAATTGTGACCTGGATAACTTCCTCCTTCAGTTAAATGTTCAAGTCCCCTCCATTAAGTTTACTTTAGAAGTGGAACAAGACAACTCAATCCCGTTTTTGGATGTGCGTGTACATAGAGAAAGCCCAGGTTTTAAGTTAGTATCTATCGGAAAAAAAAGCAATTTGTCCTACGTACACTTTTACTCGGGACATGACACCCCTACTAAGAAGGCCATTTTTTCTTCAATGTTTCTCTCCGCGCCCTTAGGATCGCCAGTCCGGAATACATCGATGCCGAATTAGAAAAAATCAACGGTATTGGAAGTGATCTGTGTTATCCATCTGCGTTTATGGAATCTTGTCTCAACAAGGCAAAACGAACTTTCTATCGTGTCAATAATAACACTCGTACTTTGTCAAAAAATAGTTTAGTACTTCCATTTTTCCCGGGCTTTTTAGGCATTGCTAATGTACTTAAACTTTTGGATATTAATGTAGCATTTTCATATAACAATATTGTGAAAAATATCATAGTAAAAAATAGCCCTACCAATAATTCAGGCATTATCTATAAAATTGGTTGTAACCAATGTGATTCCTTTTACATAGGTCAGACGGGAAAGGATTTGCACACACGTATAAAACAGCATCAATATTCCGTTAGAACAGGACAGTCGTCCAGTGCCCTTTTTGTCCATTTGTCAGTTATCCCACTGTATTGATTGGAATAATGCTTCAGTTTTATTTCACTCTAGCAACATTGTTAATAGAAATATTCTTGAGTCTGCCATTATCTAACTTACAAATAACTTCAACATAAGCAAAGGTCTTTTTCAACTCCATCCTGTTGTTTTGAATTCATCAGAACAGATTTAGATAAGAAGGGTAGAACGCTAAATATTTGGTAAACTTGTATGCTATTCTAATAACTTTTATTTTTCTATTTATTTTTATATACATCGAACCTTAAACAAGAAGGGCAGAGTGCTAAAATCCGGCAGATTTCCAGTATAAATTTGTATTTTTTTTTTTTTAATTATCTATAACATTGGTTGGAAAAATTCATTTTATCTTGTGCTAAAAATCGTAGTTTTTTCCTTACAAATTTGTATGCTCCTCCCACAATCCTTTATGTTTAATTTTTAATTTTTATTTTTATTTCTCCGTTACTATATAATATATATATATATATATATATATATATATATATATATGTATTTTTTTTTCTGTAACCTATATATAGGCTGTAACTCTTTATGTACCTCAGTGTTCCTGAGGATGTCATTAGACGAAAGCGCTTGAGCACCATTCTGTGTTTCCTTTCCTTCGTGGTTTTATTCATCATATATATATATATATATAGACCTATATATATATATATATATATGTATATGTATATTAGCAATTCCCTCTTTCAGCAAATCTCGCAAATGAGGGGGGATGCTGCAGAGGGGTCGATCGCAGGTGTCGATCCTGAACCGTCGTTCAAACCCTCATAAAGTAAGCAAGTAAGTATGTATATATATATATGTATATATATATATGCCTCAGTGGTGTAGTGCTTAGCGTCGCTGACTACGAATCCATCGGCCCCGGGTTCGAGACCCGACGGCAGCCGGCGTGCAGCAAAACCCAGCTGTTCATCCTTCTACACAATAACGGAAGTAGTTGGTAGATAAATGGGCACCCTAGGTGGCCTAGTGGTTACGACGCTCGGCTGCTGATGGGGCGTGGTTCGGATTCCACGTTAAACTGTAAGTCTAAGGTGGAGTGAAAAGCTTGACCTTCGTCAGAATGAACAATTCGGGCGGAAGCTAACCAAAGGTTATATATATATCTATATATATATATATATATATATATATACAGGGTGGGCCGAAAGTCTGGATCCATAGGAAAATATTTATTTAATACATAAATTACAACAAATGGTAATACTTAAAATGAATATCAACTTTAACTCGTAAATGCGTATCCGTGATACTGTACAGTGGTTCGTACTCCAGTATAAACAACAAATTATAACAAATGCTCAAATTGGCGGCCTCTGAGATCGAGACACTTAGGGATGGAATTTATGATTTTTAATAATTCTTCGAATTGACGTTCTCGAGATGCGTGTTTCATTTGATAATCTTCTTGTTGACTTTACTGGACTATTCGTTAAAGTTTCACATACCATTGCAGAGGTATTTTCATCAGTTGCAGTTTTTGGACGACCAGAACGCCGTCGATCATGTACACTTCCTGTTTCTTTGACAGGAAGTGTTGTTAGATTCGAAGCCATTTCTGGGCTGAAATAAAAAAAGTATTTGAGTATTTATACTGGAGTACGAACTACTGTACAGTATCACGGATACGCATTTACGAGTTAAAGTTGATATTCATTTTAAGTATTTACCATTTGTTGTAATTTATGTATTAAAATAAATATTTTCCTATGGATCCAGACTTTCGGCCCACCCTGTATATAAGCTTTATTGCGAGTGTAAATAAGAATTACAATCAATATAATAAATTAAGTAAATAGAAGCTATCTTGTTCAGTAAAAAGGAACATTATTTAATTGAAACAATTTCCAGTATTAAAATGCAAATGGATGAAACCCTGTTTAAATAAATATAAATGGTTAAAGTTTGTTTAAAAAGAAAAAATATAAACTATTCATTTCGTGGTACGTAATTTTTATTAATATCTTCATTAATGAGAGAGAGAGAGAGAGAGAGAGAGAGAGAGAGAGAGAGAGAGAAGAGAGAGAGAGAATTATTTATTTCCCAAAAACTCTACGGATAGTGCACTCAATCTTTCAATTTCAGTTTTTTGAAAATCGTTGTTAGTTTTTCAGTTTCTTTTTAAATTTACATATATGAAACTTAATGGTTTTCAGGTTTCACGAGTTATATTGTTTGTTTGTTTGTTTGTGTGTATCGATTTCATCCTGAAAAAGTGTTGGATAAAATAATTTTTACCGTTTCCTGATATATCATCGTCAATTTGACTTCCAGTTTCTACGTAAATCGTAGTTGTTGAACCTCACATTTGTTGGTGGACCACACATTTCGTGTAATGATCAGTGAGGAGTGCCATAAACTGGCACATCGCTCAGGCCAACTGGTGCAACCCACCGTTGTAATTCCTGTATCGGGATTCGAACCCCCGACTTTAGTGTCTTCACTTCGCTTATATGGAAACGGTGTTACCCGCTTACTGCCAGCGCTTGCAACACATTTCATTAATTAATTAATTAATTGCACATTAATGCAATTTCACCTAACCTAACCTAGCCTAACCTCACGTAATAACTTCATATAACTCGATTTAGTTTAGTTACACGCAACCTAATTTGTCTTAACATAAGGGGTACGAAGTGGCCATGTCGGAGCACCGATTCCCGTTATATCAGGGAGATTTTCAAGCAACTTTGGGTCTGTTCAATAATTGGAAGAGTGACCGTCCTTTTTCTTTCAGATGATTAGCGACCTTTAGATAGTTCTGATCCCACATAAAGCTGTTGGAACCCTCCCTTACATGACCTTTGCCCTCACGAAGGAGTCTGAGAACCTCGAAAACACGTATGAGAAAACGTATCGTATCTTAATTGTTTGCCGGAAGTGTTCAGAAAATGGCTTCTTTGGAGTTTGAGCAAAATCTTCACCTTCTAATTCTTGGTTTAGTTCCGATCAATTCTGCAAATGATTTTCACTAACGAAACGGTTAACCTAACAACATCTACACCACATTCCACGTACATGATAATTAAGTTAACCTTTGTATTAAATAATGAAATGGGATTTGTTGTGGTCAGTAAAATAAGTTAGAATTCAGGCCTTGCCTGAATTCTGTTTATTCTAAATACATATATATATATATACACAAACTCAGAATGGTTCCCTGAGAACATTATATGTTAACACAGACCGTGCATGGAACAAGGAACTCTCTGGAAAATTAAATCCACTATAGTCCGAATATAATGGTAAATGACAAATACCATAGTTTTTTCTTTTTCATGATTTTAGCCCGACGTGGGCAACGGGTCTCTCGCAAGAGATCCATAAATATAGCTTCCCTCACCACTATCTGCAAAGCAGACAGGATCCAGCTTTGGGACATGATCTAGGGTTTAAGCAAGCCTAGATCCCTACATTCAACCTCTATATAAGTAAAAGACTCGTTGCATTCACGTCGTGTTGAATAAATCAAGAAAAGGGGTAACTTTGTATTTTTAGCCGAAAAAAACCAAAACTTAAACCTCAACCGGGACATTGAGCGTCCCTTTTCAAGGCACGGAAACACTTCCGTTTAGTATACACAAACTCATAATGGTTCCCGAGAACATTATATGTTAACACAGACCGTGCATGGAACAATGAACTCTTTCTGGGAAAATTAAATCCACTATAGTCCGAATAAGTAATGTAAATGACAAATACCATAGTTTTTTTCTTTTTCATGATTTAGCCCACGTGGCAACGGGTCTCTCGCAAAGAGATCCCATAAATATAGCTTCCCTCCCCAGCTATCTGCAAGCAGACAGGATCCAGCTTTGGGACATGGATCTAGGGTTTAAAGCAAGCCTAGATCCCTACATTCAGAACCTCTATATAAGTAAAGACTCGTTGCATTCACGTCGTGTTGAATAAATCAAAGAAAAAGGGGGTAACTATTTGTATTTTTAGCCAAAAAAAACAAACTTAAACCCTCAACCGGACATTGAGCGTCCACTTTTTCAAGGCACGAACACGTCCGTTTAGTATACACAAACTCAGAATGGTTCCTGAGAACATTATATGTTAAACACAGACCGTGCATGGAACAAGGAACTCTTCTGGGAAAATTAAATCCACTATAGTCCGAATAAGTAATGGTAATGACAAATACCATAGTTTTTTCTTTTCATGATTTTAGCCCGACGTGGGCAACGGGTCTCTCGCAAAGAGATCCATAAATATAGCTTCCTCACCAGCTATCTGCAAAGCAGAGGATCCAGCTTTGGGACATGGATCTAGGTTTAAAGCAAGCCTAGATCCCTACATTCAGAACCTCTATATAAGTAAAGACTCGTTGCATTCACGTCGTGTTGAATAAATCAAGAAAAAGGGGTAACTATTGTATTTTTAGCCAAAAAAAAACCAAAACTTAAACCTCAACCGGGACATTGAGCGTCCACTTTTCAAGGCACGAACACGTCCGTTTAGTATACACAAACTCAGAATGGTTCCCTGAGAACATTATATGTTAACACAGACCGTGCATGGAACAAGGAACTCTTCTGGGAAAATTAAATCCACTATAGCCGAATAAGTAATGGTAATGACAAATACCATAGTTTTTTTCTTTTTCATGATTTTAGCCCGACGTGGGCAACGGGTCCTCTCGCAAAGAGATCCCATAAATATAGCTTCCCTCACCAGCTATCTGCAAAGCAGACAGGATCCCTTTGGGACATGATCTAGGTTTTAAAGCAAGCCTAGATCCCTACATTCAGACCTCTATATAAGTAAAAGACTCGTTGCATTCACGTCGTGTTGATAAATCAAAGAAAAGGGGTAACTTTTGTATTTTTAGCCAAAAAAAAAACCAAAACTTAAACCTCAACCGGGACATTGAGCGTCCACTTTCAAGGCACGAAACACGTCCGTTTAGTATACACAACTCAGAATGGTTCCCTGAGAACATTATATGTTAAACACAGACCGTGCATGGAACAAGGAACTCTTCTGGGAAAATTAAATCCACTATATCCGATAAGTAATGGTAAATGACAAATACCATAGTTTTTTCTTTTTCATGATTTTAGCCCGACGTGGGCAACGGGTCTCTCGCAAGAGATCCCATAAATAGCTTCCGCTCACAGCTATCTGCAAGCAGACAGGATCCAGCTTTGGACATGGATCTAGGGTTTAAAAGCAAGCCTAGATCCCTACATTCAGAACCTCTATATAAGTAAAAGACTCGTTGCATTCACGTCGTGTGTGAATAAATCAAAGAAAAGGGGGTAACTATTGTATTTTTAGCCAAAAAAACCAAAACTTAAAACCTCAACCGGGACATTGAGCGTCCACTTTTCAAGGCACGAAACACGTCCGTTTAGTATACACAAACTCAGAATGGTTTCCCTGAGAACATTATATGTTAACACAGCCGTGCATGGACAAGGAACTCTTCTGGAAAATTAAATCCACTATAGTCCGAATAAGTACTGGTAAATGACAAATACCATAGTTTTTTCTTTTTCATGATTTTAGCCCGCGTGGGCAACGGGTCTCTCGCAAAGAGATCCCATAAATATAGCTTCCCTCACCAGCTATCTGCAAGCAGACAGGATCCAGCTTTGGACATGGATCTAGGTTTAAAGCAAGCCTAGATCCCTACATTCAGAACCTCTATATAAGTAAAAGACTCGTTGCATTCACGTCGTGTTGAATCAACAAGAAAAAGGGGTAACTATTGTTTTTTAGCCAAAAAAAACCAAAACTTAAACCTCAACCGGGACATTGAGCGTCCACTTTTAAGGCACGAAACAATGTTGGTTGAGTTTAAGTTTTGGTTTTTTTTTGCTAAAAATACATAGTTACCCCCTTTTTCTTTGATTTATTCGACACGACGTGAATGCAACGAGTCTTTTACTTATATAGAGGTTTCTGAATGTAGGGATCTAGGCTGCTTTAACCCTAGATCCATGTCCCAAAGCTGGATCCTGTCTGCTTGCAGATAGCTGGTGAGGGAAGCTATATTTATGGGATCTTCTTTGCGAGAGACCCGTTGCCCACGTCGGGCTAAAATCATGAAAAAGAAAAAAACTATGGTATTTGTCATTTACTCATTACTTATTCGGACTATAGTGGATTTAATTTTCCCAGAAGAGTTTCCTTGTTCCATGCACGGTCTGTGTTTAACATTATAATGTTCTCGAACCATTCTGAGTTTGTGTATACTAAACGGACGTGTTTCGTGCCTTGAAAAGTGGACGCTCAATGTCCCGGTTGAGGTTTAAGTTTTGGTTTTTTTTGGCTAAAAATACAATAGTTACCCCCTTTTTCTTTGATTTATTCACACGACGTGAATGCAACGAGTCTTTTACTTATATAGAGGTTCTGAATGTAGGGATCTAGGCTTGCTTTAAACCCTAGATCCATGTCCCAAAGCTGGATCCTGTCTGCTTTGCAGATAGCTGTGAGGGAAGCTATTTTATGGGATCTCTTTGCGAGAGACCCGTTGCCCACGTCGGGCTAAAATCATGAAAAAGAAAAAACTATGGTATTTGTCATTTACCATTACTTATTCGGACTATAGTGGATTTAATTTCCAGAAGAGTTCCTTGTTCCATGCACGGTCTGTGTTTAACATATAATGTTCTCAGGGAACCATTCTGAGTTTGTGTATACTAAACGGACGTGTTTCGTGCCTTGAAAAGTGGACGCTCAATGTCCCGGTTGAGGTTTAAGTTTTGGTTTTTTTTGGCTAAAAATACAATAGTTACCCCCTTTTTCTTTGATTTATTCAACACGACGTGAATGCAACGAGTCTTTTACTTATATAGAGGTTCTGAATGTAGGGATCTAGGCTTGCTTTAAACCCTAGATCCATGTCCCAAAGCTGGATCCTGTCTGCTTGCAGATAGCTGGTGAGGGAAGCTATATTTATGGGATCTCTTTGCGAGAGACCCGTTGCCCACGTCGGGCTAAATCATGAAAAAGAAAAAACTATGGTATTTGTCATTTACCATTACTTATTCGGACTATAGTGGATTTAATTTTCCCAGAAGAGTTCCTTGTTCCATGCACGGTCCTGTGTTTAACATATATATATATATATATTAATATATATAATATATATATATATATATATATATATATATATGCACATGAGTTTGTATCTGTGTGTGTATATATATTTAGGTAGTTGGTTAAGTTTGAAATGTTAATAATTAGTCTTAGGTGATTAGTTACGTTTAAAAAGCGTTAAAATTTTGGTTGTATTTTGAAAAAATAATGTTTTTACTAATAAATTAAGCCATTGTTTTCTTTTCCCTAACAGTAAACATCTCAAAAAAAATGTGAAGGTTGGGAAGCCTTTCAACCATTATAGGATCACCTGAAGATCAGGCCCCCAGCCTTCTTTAGTTAGCTTTATATGGCTAACTAAAATATCACGACCTAACCTAACCATCGTTAGGTCAACTGTACGCCCTTGACGATTGGTTAGGTTAGGTCGTGATATTTTAGTTAGTTAGCCTTATAAAGCTAACTAAAGAAGGCTGGGGGCCCTGATCTTCAGGTGATCCCCATTATATTCTATGAAATTATTTAAAAAAAAAAATTTTCATTGGGTTATAAAAGAAAATATTGAAATCTTGTATTTGAGTTATTTTGTTAACAGTTTTTTTAAAAGAATGAATTGAAGAAATGATTGAGTGCAGTTAAAAGTTTACATTTTACGATAGTAGTATAGCCGCAAAAGGGGAGAGTGCAAGAATGTTGCAAGTTATTATGTAATGTTGCAAAAGGGTGGGGGTTGTTGCAAAGGGGGGGTTGTTGCAAAGGGGGGTGTTGCAAAAAAAAGAAGAAAAAAAGGAAAAAAGGAAAAAAAAGAAAAAAGAAAGAAAAAAAAAAAAAGAGTACTGGCCTTTGTTGCCAACCGGGGTTGCAAGGGGCATGCAACTTTGGGGCGGAGTTCTCCCCAAAGCTATTCCCCCCAAAGGGCCAGAGAGAAAGGAGGAGAGGTGTTCACCTGGCAGGAGCCAAGTGCATATTAAGACTTCAGCCGAGTAAGCGTTGTTTTATAGGCTCCTAATCAGCCAGAATCAGCCAGTTGGCTGAGCCAAGGGGTAGGGGTACACCTGAAGGAGAGAGAGACACCTGAAGGAGAGAGAGACACCTGAAGGAGAGAGAGAGAGACACCTGAAGGAGAGAGAGAGACACCTGAAGGAGAGAGAGAAGTTCTCCCCCAAGTTATTTTCGTTTTCCTAACCTAAGAGGCCTCTAAGGGGTTTTACCAAAGGGCCTGAAAGAGAAGGACCAGAGGTCCTTGCTTGGCTGGGAGCCGAGCTTGAATGATTCTTTCATCAGCTTCTCGGTCTTTTATAAACCTCTATTCTGGCTGAGTTGCCAGATAGTGCAATGTATTCCAGATAGCGCCATGTGTCCCAGAAATCCATATATTAATCATCCATTGTGTAACACAATATATATGACGGTAGTTAATCCAATTAAATTCTGTTTATTAAATAAATAATTTTTACACACTCAATCTTTATTATTATGGAATTGCATACCTTTCCAGTTTTTTTTTTGCAATGATCGGATTGCTCTTGCTAGATATATATTATTATGCTTATATATATATACACATTCTTTTAAAATCTTATGTTAGGTATATGTATATATATATATATATATATATATATATATATATATATATATTATTAGGAGAAATCCAATGACAAGGAGGAATGTAAATGCCATGAAAAGTCTTCTTTAATGCGCAACGTTTCGAGCAATACGCTCATCATCAGGCTAGATAATAACAATATGAAATTAGAATCAATAAATAAATGTGAACAAGACAAAATAATTTCCATAAAACCTATTCAGTAAAAGCAAATTTTAAAAAGACTAAAAGAAGAGGGTTAAATTCAAAGTTATAAAAATTTACATATAAAATTAACCAGAAATTTAAAAAGCTATTTTTAAATTACATATAGTAAATTTGAAATTAGTACACTGGAATAATTAACACTAATACAATGGAATAATTAACACTACGAACCTTTCAATGCTGGTTCCGAGGCACGAGTAATTTAAAACAAAACAAAACAGGAAACAAGCTATGGGTTGGGCGGTTGGAGTTATAAGTTAGGGGAGGGGATTATAAAAAATTGGGGAGGGGGAGGGGAGTTGGGGAGGGGGGTTTATAAAAAATTTAGAGGGACAGCTGAGGAATCCACGTTTAGAGAAGGGGTCAATGTTTTAATATAAAGAGATTCCAAAATTCTAAGTGAGTTAGGACAAGAATTACAACCGAGAATTTTAAAATTATCTAAAGTGACATCAGTTTTACATTTTATACTGTGTTCCCGAATACTGGAGGCTTCTTTTTTATTTAAAATTTTACCTGTTCGGCAACTTATTCCCATATGCGAATAAAATCTAGTCCTGAGGGAGCGCACGGTGCTGCCAATGTAAGTACCAAGGAGACACCTTGGGCAGGTAAATAAATATACAACACCGCTACGCAACGAATCAGGAGTTCGATCCTTCGCTGAGAAAAAGCTACCTAAAGACATTTTGTTAATAAATATAATGCGAAAATCAGTATGATAAAAACATTTTCTTAACAACTTTGTAAATTTAAGTTTAAATTCTTTATTCATGGGACCCATTTCGGGTACCAGGAAATATTTTATATCTTTAGGCACTGAAATACAGGAAAGTTGAGGGCTATAAACATTATTTAAGAAAGATCTTATTAGTTTATCTACATATTGAACAGGAAAACTATTATTGGTAAAATATGATCTTAAATTATTAAATTCATCGTTTAGTAAGGTAAAACTAGAGGTCAAATTATATCCTCTGAACAAGAGAGTTTTAATACACGACATCTTATAGTTAAAATCAGTAAAACTAAAGAAATTCATGCCCAAACCAGTAAAAGTGGGTTTCCTGTAAACTGATGTAGTAATAGAATCACCTTTTTTCGAAATTAAAAGATCTAAAAAGGAAAGGGAGCCATTTTTCTCAGTTTCCATTGTATAAGTTATATTGGGGTGCAGAGAATTTAAGAAGTTAAAAAATTGTTGCGCTTGTACAGCATTATCAAAAACAGCTATCGAGTCATCCACGAAGCGTCGATAGCTGTTTTTGATAATGCTGTACAAGCGCAACAATTTTTTAACTTCTTAAATTCTCTGCACCCCAATATAACTTATACAATGGAAACTGAGAAAAATGGCTCCCTTCCCTTTTTAGATCTTTTAATTTCGAAAAAAGGTGATTCTATTACTACATCAGTTTACAGGAAACCCACTTTTACTGGTTTGGGCATGAATTTCTTTAGTTTTACTGATTTTAACTATAAGATGTCGTGTATTAAAACTCTCTTGTTCAGAGGATATAATTTGACCTCTAGTTTTACCTTACTAAACGATGAATTTAATAATTTAAGATCATATTTTACCAATAATAGTTTTCCTGTTCAATATGTAGATAAACTAATAAGATCTTTCTTAAATAATGTTTATAGCCCTCAACTTTCCTGTATTTCAGTGCCTAAAGATATAAAATATTTCCTGGTACCTGAAATGGGTCCCATGAATAAAGAATTTAAACTTAAATTTACAAAGTTAAGAAAAAAATTTTATCATACTGATTTTCGCATTATATTTATTAACAAAATGTCTTTAGGTAGCTTTTTCTCAGCGAAGGATCGAACTCCTGATTCGTTGCGTAGCGGTGTTGTATATTTATTTACCTGCCCAAGGTGTCTCCTTGGTACTTACATTGGCAGCACCGTGCGCTCCCTCAGGACTAGATTTTATTCGCATATGGGAATAAGTTGCCGAACAGGTAAAATTTTAATAAAAAAGAAGCCTCCAGTATTCGGGAACACAGTATAAAATGTAAAACTGATGTCACTTTAGATAATTTTAAAATTCTCGGTTGTAATTCTTGTCCTAACTCACTTAGAATTTTGGAATCTCTTTATATTAAAACATTGACCCCTTCTCTAAACGTGGATTCCTCAGCTGTCCCTCTAAATTTTTTATAAACCCCCCTCCCCCCTCCCCAATTTTTTATAATCCCCCTCCCCTAACTTATAACTCCAACCGCCCAACCCATAGCTTGTTTCCTGTTTTGTTTTGTTTTAAATTACTCGTGCCTCGGAACCAGCATTGAAAGGTTCGTAGTGTTAATTATTCCATTGTATTAGTGTTAATTATTCCAGTGTACTAATTTCAAATTTACTATATGTAATTTAAAAATAGCTTTTTAAATTTCTGGTTAATTTTATATGTAAATTTTTATAACTTTGAATTTAACCCTCTTCTTTTAGTCTTTTTAAAATTTGCTTTTACTGAATAGGTTTTATGGAAATTATTTTGTCTTGTTCACATTTATTTATTGATTCTAATTTCATATTGTTATTATCTAGCCTGATGATGAGCGTATTGATCGAAACGTTGCGCATTAAAGAAGACTTTTCATGGCATTTACATTCCTCCTTGTCATTGGATTTCTCCTAAATATTAAATTGAAGCTTTGTAGAAGCAAACCGCATGACTATATATATATATATATATTATTTATTTTTCATATTATAACATTTAATTTTAGTTTAGTGTTTAACGTTTAGAAGCAAATTTAACATTAACTTGAACTTCATTAAACTTGAAGTTAAACTTTTCGAAACAAATAACGTAGTTAACCACACATAATTCAACATAGAAAACTTAATAATAGAAAATAATTAATTTTATGGTTAACTAGTTTATTTCGACATAGGTTTACTATAATTATATATATACAGTCTTTTAAACAGCTTATGATATATATATATATATATATATATATATATATGAACTCTTTCAGCTAAAGAAGCCTTATGTATAGAATTGGTTGTGTAATAGCTGATATTAAACTCTATCAACATGTTCTGAAAGCACGACGTATAAATTCCTTCCCCATATCCGTACAAAAATAGCTATATATATATATATATATATATATATATTATATATATATATAGTGTTTCACTATAGATGTATAGATGTATATAGGGTTTTACAATAGATGTATATAGTGTTTAACGATTAGAATCAAATATAACATTAACTTGAACTTCATTAAACTTAGTTAAACTTTTCGAATGTTCTGTGGGATGAATCCTATTAAATTCTGTTTATTAAATAAATAATTTTTACACACTTATTTTTATTATAAATATTTGAACAACGAAACAATATGAAAATTTACGAAACAATTCAATTAAAAGTTGAAATTATCCAAAATACAATCCGCTAGAGGAAAGGGATTCCGAGAATCTGTTCAAATCGGTTCACCTATTGCCAGAGGCGATTTTTTTTCTGACCATAATGACCTTTCTCCCAGACAGCTTGAACAAAACCTCTCTCGACTCCATTTCTTAGATATGCCCACAATTATATATATATATATATATATATATATATATATATATATATATAGAGAGAGAGAGAGAGAGAGAGAGAGAGAGAGAGAGAGAGTTTTGTTCAAATAACGGGATATGCTTGTATCTTTTGCCATTGTGTTCGAACACAATTGTTCGAGCACAATTGTTCGAAAACCATAGTTCGAAAAACAGTTGTTCGAAGCAACAATTATTCGACGTTATAATTGTTCGAATGAACAACCAACTAAATAAAATCTTAGTTGCCAAGACGCAAATACGAAGATGTAAATAAGAAGGTTAGCCTCTTCATTAAAACTATAACATTTATAGTGCTGCAGTAGTATACCACCCTTAAAATGGCAGAGTTTGTTTCTAGTGAGAAAGGAAATCCAAATCGAAAACCATACCCATATTATGTTATATCAGTCAGGGTGATTAAAATAACAGGATCATTTGACCCGAGGCTGTCAGTAGTATGCCCGAAAAACATCGTAATGCACGATTTTTTCTATGGAGCAATAATAATTAACTATTTCTCGCCGAATTGGTAAGCTTTTCACCCGACCTTAGACCTCCAGTTTAACATGGATTCAGAAATACATCTCGTCGATGGGGGTCGTTGCTTACTCTTCCACATTTCAACATAACAGGATTATTGAACCGGATTTAAAATAACAGGATCATTTGACCCGAGGCAGTCAGTAGTATGCCCGAAAAACATCGTAATGCACGATTTTTTCTATGTAGCAATAATAATCAACTCTTTCTCGCCGAATTGGTAAGCTTTTCAACATACCTTAGACCTCCAGTTTAACATGGATTCAGAAATACATCTCGTCGATGGGGGTCGTAGCTTACTCTTCCACATTTCAACATAACAGGATTATTGAACCGGATTTAAAATAACAGGATCATTTGACCCGAGGCAGTCAGTAGTACGCCCGAAAAACGTGTTAATGCATCATTTGACGAGTCAGTAGTATGACCGAAAAGCATGCATGATTTTCTCTTTAGTAATAATAACAACTAGCTCGAAGAGTGACAACGGATAAAGTTTTCACGTCACCTTAGATCCACAGTTTAATGTGGAAACTGAATGCTATTTTAAAAATATAATTAGGCTATATTTCTTTATTATAAAATAAGTTAACAATTATGTTAACACAAGAAAACAATACTATTAACTTGTAAGTAAAAATATAATATAAGGGACTACCATAGAAATGTAAGTGCCTATAATTCAAGAAACACGATTTTATATATATGTTACTCATCCGGTCCCGTTATAGCGGATTGGTACACGTCATAGCTCCACCCAGCTACATCGGCAGCCAATCACTACGAACATCTGGTCTTTTGGGCGGAGCTTGGCGATTGTGCATATAAAAGGGGATATTTTTCAGTTGGGAGTAACAGTAGCTATTTTCGCGTCAGTGATAATCATTCCCTCCACCATGGACCTGTACGTCTCCCCAGACTTGTATGAAGAAAGTGACGCTGCAGCATTAACCGCAATTAATCTTTTTAACGCGATTGACCGTGATGATTTTTTCAACGCAAACCGTAGAAGATATTTGCAGTGACGCTCCTTACAATCCGACGCAAGGGACTACCATAGAAATGTAAGTGTCTATAATTAGATTTATATATATATGATGGTGTGTAGTATCTCGTCAAATAGATACTCGCCAAAATTTTTTATGTCAATCAATGTTATTTGTTACCCCATTATGCTAAAATCGAAATTTTTATGGCATCAATGTTATTCCTCGAACCAAAGATATCTTCACATAATGGGGATCTGTCTGTATACTCTGTATATGTTTTAAAAGAATGAACATTATTCCTTTAAGGTCCGATGAGGATTTGACACGTGTTATACAATCTTTTGAAGAATCTCGGAATAGGAGGATATACTGATCAGTCAACATGTCACACCGAAATAATGTAAGTGTTTTTCGATCTTTTTGGGATAAGAAGACACAATATATTTTCATAAATTTATTAAATGAAAGAAATCAGTACAATAAACAACTACAGAATATATCGTTACAAATATACGAACAAAAACATTATAATATACAACGAGTACGTACAATTGGAAAACGGTTTTTATCTGTCTGCATACCATTTCATCGTTTCGGCGAGTGTGACACGGGTCAAATAAATTTAAAAAATTTATAAATTCTTTATCATTTGACATATGCATGAGAAATGAGACGCAGTACATTCCGCAAACATTAGTAAAATATCCTTGCATGCGAAATGGGTTCCATACAACTTCGGGAATATGTAACTGAGCGAGAAATTTTACAATAATAGGGTCACTCCAGGGTTGAGTACCGAGTGAATCAAAATAGTACAGGCGCTGTCTATTTTTAAAATAGACAGCGATCCAGTGAATCCCTTCATTACCGATGATGTCTGTGTTCACAATAAGACTACCGCATTCTCGCGTACTTGGCAAACTCAATGTTTCATTCTTCGCAAACACGCCGATAAATTTGGAACGTGTGACTCGCTCCATTACTTTCTGAAGTGTATTAGCATCCATTTTAAAAGTCAGTGATAACGCTCCTAAATCTATCTACTTCTATTAGGGCTTGCGATTCGAGATATACTAGTACACTAATAGGAGCGTCTATAGGCTTGGCGAATTCCAGCCGCACTGAGATGTTTCCGCTCTGCTGTGGGGTTAAATGGGTATTTACGCTAGCAGATAAGTCAGGTGTAATGTCAAACGGATAAAGGTTAAATTGATCAATGAATTCTTCCTGCGTTACCCCATTACCAAGCTCATCACAATCACCTGCAATATGGGTCAGATTACTATAGGCTCTGGCACAAAGCGGTAACACAGCGTCTGATGAATAGTCCGTACCCATTGTTCCACCCAAAGCAGTGCCATTAACGTATAGAGTTATATTTTTAAGTCCGAAATTCTCGAATTTAAAGGCACTCTTTTTATATTTTCCATTCACCGAAGCGTGGTCCTGCATGCCGATTAATATCCTTTTAGGAAGATTTCCCAGGGCAATGTTTTCTATCTGCTTCGATGCCAACCCTGCAGGAACCGTATATAGTTTGATCTGCACTCTGTTAATAGGATATTTCACTGTAGCGTTTAGTAAATTTTTCTCAATTTCTAGTTGTTTTGGTGAACTTAATTTCACTCGCCGTACGCGGAGGTATGTGTCCATAATGTGAACCACAACGGGCTTTGCACCCTCTTCTTGATCCGCATCCAGATTTAAGCAGATCTCAGGACTCGTGCGGGTGAGCTTTATTTTCATATCCACCCCGTTCACAAGCAACTTCTCCTGGAAAGTGAAATCTGTGTGCAACCGTCCAAAACACTCGTATATTTTCTTTTTAGAATTTTTAAATTTGTCCTTTATACTATTTTCATCTTTAGTTTGATAATATCCCTCGCACTTAAAAAGGTAGCCTTCGCTTCTTTGGAAAAGTTGAGGACATTTTCCAGATAGGCTCGTAGATGATAGTACCCCGTGCCTGCCGATATGTTGGTCTGATTTAAATATACGTCACACTGGTTGAATATGGAGTGCAGAAAGTTTGTTTCAGGGTATACAGCATATTTGTCATCGCAGACCGTTCCATCAGAATGGGCTATACGTAGCTTAGCGTACATGTGCACACAGCTTGGATCAAAAAAGTAAGGGCCTGAGCTGGGTATCACGAATTCTATAGGTGCACTCGGGGAACTAATTGTGTTTAAAGGGTTAATTGTAATAAAGTCACTGTGCTCAATAGAAACTTGGGTTGGAGGTAGCTCAAAAAGGGACAGCTCCGATTTACAGCATTGTGAACTACATGGGTGGATGAAGCGTGCCATGGCGAAATAGTGACTCCTCTCTCGACAAGTGGTAAACAAACTATGATTCATGAGATCAATGTCCTTAGCTTATATCAGTCAAAAAAGTGGTCAACCATAGGTTTCATTCGCTTACAGCACTTCTTTTTTGATAGCCTTTTACGTTTAATACCACGTGACCCCTTCTTCCGGGCAGCCCGCTTCTTCCCGCCACCACGCATTTTTCTCTTTGCATCTTTGATGATTTCGTCCCGTGTACGCTTTAAATGTTTTTTTAGAGCTTCTTTAGGTTTAGCCCCGGCCAATATGTCTTCTGCAGTGTTAAGGCCTGATTGTAGCGCTTTCCTTCCAAGGTATCTGGCACCCCTCTTCAGCAAAGGAACAGCCGTACGTAGTATGGATGAAAAAATGGACCCAAGTCCACTACCGCGCTGGTATCGCATCCCTCGATAGACGGTGAAAGGCTTTCTATCCATTATAACTCAGTGCGTCGAAAGTGTAGCTTCACTGTTAAGCTCCCGTTACCGAATGGGAAGTTTTCACCCTCAATCGTTCTTATATATATTGTGATATTGGTTATTAAATTAGTTGCGACATTCACATAATGGGGTCTGTCATATGTAATACTCAAACTCCTTCCTCTATGGTTGGGGATGTGAGCAATGCGCAGCAGGCGTGCCTGGGTATCCCCAACAAACTGGTGCTCACTATATTAGTGTAAATATAGCACATGTCTGGGGACCTTTCAGTCAATTTCTCCATCTTCAATTGATACATTAATCTGGACAAGTCATGCTGTGTCTCATGAAAGGTGTCTCTTTGGAAGACTGCGCTATAGCGGCCATTGGTTAGAATTTGGAACTTTCTATGGTCTTTAATACGTCTGTTAGTCTTTGATTTTAGGGATTAGTGTATGTGCAGGGTTGTTTACGACTTCGTATACTAAATCATTCGTAAGGTTTGAGTTTCTTAAACTTACGTTTAAGCCTCTCACAACATCCTCGGCCGAACCATATTGACCCGGCCCTAGTCTTACTTCTGTACTGTAATACCGTGCAATCTTAGTCCGAGCGATGCGCATAGTTTCATCCATAGCTATCCCAGCTTTTTCACACTCGTCAATGTCTCTAAGAATCGTAAAAACGGTTTCTTTATGTTCAATATTTAAAAAGACGGTGTCCAGCTGAATTTCGCATATCCCCACCTCATACGAATCACGACCCAATTCAATGTGCCCATGGAGTTCTGTTACAAAGTTGGCTAGTGTGTTGTTAGGGTGTACAGACAGGGACGAGGAGGACGGGAGTGTGACGTAGAAATGGTTAGGAGCCATGTTGCATACTATTTAAGCTTCATTATTGCATCAGCTTTTATATAGGTGTTAAAGCTTTCTGGGTACCCTAGCCATTTCACCAGGTACATTTTTCTCCTTCCTGAACCTTTGCTTCCTAAAATTTTCTCAATTTTAAACACATTTTTTTCTAAATTAAACGCAACTTTCTGCAATTCCTCGCGGTAAAAGCCTCCTGAGATTTCTTCCCCATGCGTTCCTTTATGGTGCGCTGAACTCTTTCAGCTAAAGAAGCCTTATGTATAGAATTGGTTGTGTAATAGCTGATATTAAACTCTGTCAACATGTTCTGAAAAGCACGGCCTATAAATTCCTTCCCATATCCGTACAAAAAGCCAGGGACCCTGTTTTCTTTTAACATTAGCGTTTTGGTGGCTTTAGCAACTGTTTCAGGTGATTTATTTTTCAGAGGAACTAGCCACAGATATCTAGAGAATACGTCTATTATGAATAGAATGTAGCGGTAACCATCGTTATACACAGAATATCTTTGCATGTCTGTTAAATCTGCTTGCCAAATAGAATCAATCGAGGAAGCCGTTGTCTTGGCTGTTTTAAACCGTTTTTCTCACAGGCTTATGAAGCGTATAAGCGTCCTGCTCCCTCAAAAATCTTTCAACATCTTTTTTTCCTACTCCGTAAACACTTCTGTACAGTCTATCTACGCCGCCGTAAGAGGATGGGGTAGAAATGTCATAATAGCGTTTAGTTAATACGTTAGCCATTTGCGTATTTTAGAGGCACGTGGGTAGGGTTGGTTTAACCTCTTCTTGCTCCTCTTCAAAGGTGTTACCGCCGGGGGTGACGGTGCCTTCAATTGTGTCACAGGCGTTGCATGTTCCAAGTCTTTTAACCTGTTCAGATTTCCTATCAACGTTTAGAGACATTTATTTGTTGTAGTCTTGCTTTAATATGCTTCCATCCTGATGGTGATGGCCTATCCCACTTTCTCACCAGATCATGGACAATGTCTACGATATTCGATCCCTGTACCTTTGATCCTTCCACAATGATCTCCCTGTATCGGTCCATTGTATGGCGGATCCTCATTCAATAGATTATAAAGACTTAAGCCTTTACTCCTCAATGTAAGTGGGAGGGTATTTTTAATACATGTTCGATATGTTGTGTGGCTAATCTTTTTGGTTGGTCAGCTGTATCGTCGGGCTCAGATCCTATGTCGCCATGTCCATCGTCCCCCGTGCTGTGCCTAATAACCAGGAATCTCTGTAGGGCTCTTATAATTTTCGTACTCGTGAAGAAATTTCTGCAGAGCTTCTTGGTATAAGATTCTTTTCTCATCAGGTGTTTTTTCACTGTTTAATAGGGCTAACAATTCGCTTTCCATTCTTTTAAGTCTGCTTTTACGGGGATCTAGATACGTGTCTGGATTCCTTTGCAGTGAAGCGTACACCTCGTGGGGAATCACTACCACTTTCTTCATTATATTAATCTAGTCAGTAAAGGACCCAAAACTGAAAATAAGATGGGGAGAAATGACCCTCCTGTTTGTACAATAATTCGTTTTTTCTTCGCTACAGTTTGGCTTTTACGAGCGAGTGCACGTATTATGTTCTTGTAGCGGCGTAGGCGAGCCTTCTGATGGGTTTTCATTGATACATTGCAATTTATAACGTTAAGACAGATTTCACAGATGCATTTTAAAAAGTCGGCATCGATATTTTTAATAAACATCTGCTGCATGCCCGGGGCAGTCGATGATAGATTTTTATTCACGGTATTTCTTTAGTCTCTTTGTCATTCTGGAATATACACCGTTTCAGGCTCGTTTGGAAATATATTCGTTCGCAGAAGCACTCTAAACGTGTTTCGCGGATGAAGGTCGCAAAGCAAATATCCGTAACGCGTGCTTGTAGCTTCTTTATAAACTTCCAAAAACTCCTTACGCTGATTCGGGAACATTTGATTGGCTAATACCCCAATTTGTGATACATCTCTACGTTGCGCGAATAAGACTAGATATTGCGTATTTAACGACACATCGCGCATGTATCTATTTTTGAAAAATAGATTCTGATTGATGAAGAACACGCTTATGTTAAGATGGTGGGAGAATACTGTAAATGTCTCGGCAAACGTTTTATCCATCTCCAACATGAGATCGTCAATTACAATGATTGTATGTTCATTTCCCTTTAACGAATTAACGTCATATACGCCTTTGTGGAACAAAATATCATCTTGGTACTCGTTGAACACTGATTGATACGTCGAATAGCACCATATAACTTTATGCACAAATTTCGAGAACATCTCTCCCTTTTCTTTAATGATTTTAAGCATAAACACAGTTTTACCACATCCTGTAGGTCCAGATATAATACATGTGGATGGGCTCGTGAATCTGAATTTTTCTACAGAGTCCATTTCTAACACGTCACACTCCTAAGTGGGTCATTTACAAAATATTACAAATTTTGAGTGCTGTTCCTTATATTTCTTCTCCCACAGAACCGTGAATGACGATGAGGTAGAGCACCCATCATTACGGATGACCTCGACGACAGTGTAGTTGTGATCTCCTCCCCTGCCAACGAACCCTCACCAGCGATACCGGTAGCACGTCCAAAGCGGAGGTATGAGAACCCCACGTCAGGTATAAAGCGCCCGAAATACGCGCCTGTTGCAGCGGTAATAGATCCCCAACCCTCAACCTCTTACGCAACAAGCCCCCCAGCAGCACCTCCCGCTAATATATCCCCTTATTCATCCGCCGCCCCCCGTTCTGTTAAGTCTACAATAATAGAGCCCCAACCCTCAACCTCCTACGCAACAGGCCCCCCATCAGCAGCACCTTCCGCTAATATACCCCTAATTCATCCGCCGCCCCCCGTTCTGTTGAGGATGTATAACGCTCGAATTGGTGCGATCCGCAGCCCCCACCCCAGCCTTGACTAGAAATCGGTATAGAGTCAGGGTCGACCCTAGAGTCATGTATAGCAATGGAATTGAGCGCGGGTTACGCCGGGTTGTACAGCATATTATAGAGTTTGCTCTTCAGAATCGTGACGAGCGTGAAGTCAGGACGAGTCTGTCCTTTGGATTCGGGTCAGATGACGGTGATGTAGACGATTATTGGGTGATAGTGCCATTTAGACGTTTGGCGGCTGAAGATGTAGAATATATATTAGGACGTATAATGCAAGCCGCCCAAAGTAGTATAGCCTTCAATATGGACAACTTCACGGTAAATATTGACCATGTATACCGTGTTGCGGGTCATAGTGCCATACCGTATACTCTTAACTTCAATTCTCCGACTATTTACCGAAAGCATATAAACGTCGATCGTGGTTGCGGCTTTATAGCAGTACTCTTAGCACGTATGTTTACTGTACAAAATACACGAACTCAAAAAATTTGGTTGCCTACAGTCGTGGAGCGTGCCCGTAAACTAGCTGTAGACTGTGAACTTGAATTTGACTGTAATATGGGTCCTGAAGAGCTGAGAAGGGTAGAACAGGAAATGAATGTCCGCATAGTTGTGTTTGGGTTGGATGATCGTCGTAGGACTGTGTATGTTTTTAAAAGCTGTGTGAGAGATCGTACAAGACCCCTACTTATTTTAGGATTGTCAGGGACAACGTATCTCCCCATCCGTAATATAAGGGGCTTTACGCTAGTTATGACAAAAGTCGAAAATATGGGAGACATCATGATTTGTGTAAGGGGTGCCTCGAGTTTGCGGATGATATAGTGAGACATTGTAAAGAATGTCACATGGTATGTGAGCAGTGTAAAAGCACCAAATGTGAAAGCCGTGTAGTTGAAGCTGAGAAGAGAGACTGTGATGTGTGTAGACGCACATTTTTCAATAATATCTGTTTTGATTTCCATAAATCAATTGGCACGTGCAGGAAAATGAGAATCTGTGAATGTGGTATGTTTCACACAATGGATAATTGGGGGAAATTTAAGCACAAGTGTGACGTAATTCACTGTCCTACATGCCAGGAGGAATATAAGGCGGATGGAGTAAAGCATGTATGTTATATGAAAGATGCTAAGCCTAAAAATAACCCTTGTATAACTGTATACTACGATATAGAAACATATACGAACGCTGAAACCAAAGAGGTAATTCCACATTTACTTGTGAGCCAGACCATCTGTGATGAGTGTATGGGTATCGAATGTGACGAGTGCCCCAAATGTGGTAAACGGACAAACGTTTTTAAAACGAATGTCCGCGATAGTCCTGTGAAACTATTTGTGTCCTATATTGTCAAGTTAGCCGACAAGTTCAAAAAAATGACTGTGTATATTCTCGCCCATAACGGGGCAAAGTTTGACACGCAGTTCCTTTATAAGGAGTTGCTTGAACACGAATCCTCTGAGATATTTACAGGTGATCCATTGAAAAGAGGCAACAAATTAATACAGATGCAGATAAGAGGCAATGTACAATTTAAAGATACTTTATTATTCACACCTTGTAAATTAGCAAAGCTACCCAAGGTGATGGGAGTAGCAGCTGAAGTTTCCAAAGGATACTTCCCTTACACTTTCCTCACCAGCGAGACTTTAAACTACGTAGGCCCACCACCCCCCAAACATTATTTTGACTGTATGGATGAACGTGAAGACTTTGATCGATACTACGACAGTTTTAATGAAAGTAACCCTTATAATATAGCTGATGAATGTGAGCGTTATTGCGTGAATGATGTGCGCGTGCTTAGAGTATGTTTCCAGGCCTTTAGAAGGATGTACATAGCCCGTTTCAAATGCGATCCACTGCAAGTCGCAACCACCATCGCATCATTATGCTTTACGGTGTTCAAGAATAACTTCATGCCTAAAGACACCTTAGCCATTATTCACCGAAACAACCCCGCAGTTACGGGCACAAGGCTATTTACTGGCTCATACACCTACAGCAACAGACAGGTGTATACATAAAGCACGCCCGCAACACGGGTGAAGTACCCATTAAGATTAATGGACGTGTTTTTTGGGTTGATGGGTTAAGTGAAAACCGTGTCACTGGTGTGAAGACTGTGTACTCCTTTAACGGTTGCTGGTGGCATGGATGCCCCCGTCCTGTGCGGAATCACCGGAGATATCCACGGTAGGTCTCCTGCCGACTGTCTTGCATCAACCCGCACCCGCGATCAACTTATAGGATCACAGTTCACTCACAAAGTCTTGTGGGAGCATGAATATGATGCACGGATGGAGACAGACGAGGTGTACCGTGAGGAAATAAAACGATCAAGCGTTCAATGGTGCTGGATCCTCTCAAATGTGGTGATAGCTTGTTTGGAGGACGTACAAATCCTTTCAGACTATACTTTCCACCTACGGAGGGCGTGAAGCTCCATTACTACGATTTCTGTTCTTTATACCCATACGTGATGAAGAGCAATCCGTACCCCGTGGGCGCTCCTGAGAAACTGGTGGACCTAGCCTACCCTCCATCAATGAATTTTCAAAAAATTTGAATGATCGTTACTTTGGGCTCTCTTTCGTAGACGTACTCCCCCCACGCAATTTATGGATGCCGATCTTACCTGTCGTTATCGACGACAAGCTCATGTTTCCCCTGTGCGTGAAGTGCGCGGAAGAGGATAACGGCGAATGTAACCATATACCCCACCAGCGTAAGATCAGAGGCGTATATACAAGTCCTGAGTGGCCCTAGCCGTACGCCATGGTTATAGAATACTGAAGATACATGAGGTGTGGAGGTTTCAGAAGCTACCCAACCTTTTCACACCATATATAAACACCTTTTTGAAGGATAAGGTTGAGGCATCAGGGTATCCGCGAGGAGTTGATACCGAAGATGAAAAGTCTGCCTATATTCAAAGTTACCGCGACCGCGAAGGTATACAACTTGATCGTGTCCAAATTGTAAAGAATCCTGGCAAGCGCTTTAGTGCAAAGTTGTGTCTAAACAGTCTATGGGGAAAATTTGCGCAGAATACCGGCAGAGGGAGCATTCATTTGGCACAAAGTTATAGCGATGTCTGGGATTATGCCAATGCCCCCGATAAAGAGGTCATGGAGATCGTAATGTAGGTAATACTTACATAATAAAGTACAACAACACTGAATTTGCCACAGATACCTCAAGGGTTACAAACATACCTGTGGCCAGCTTCACAACAGCCTACGCCCGTATAAAACTTTGGGGTCTATTGCATTCTCTTGGGCGGAGAGTATTGTATGCCGATACAGATAGCGTGATATTCACAGAGAGGGAGGGTGAATACATGCCCACTATTGGGGAGTTCCTCGGCGAGCTCACTGATGAGATCAAGGACGAGTATGGGGACAACGCTTACGCCGACTCTTTCTCAACAGGACCTAAGACTTATGGGGTACGGGTCAGGGTGGGGGAGGAAATGAAATATATCGTGAAGGCAAAGGGTATTACGCTCAACCATGCGAATCGGGGGTTGTTAACTTTGAATCGTTGAAGGATCTAGTATGTTTGGACGATGATGAACAACCTCCCCAACTAATTGTAG
This sequence comes from Bathynomus jamesi, assembly GCA_023014485.1. NCBI lineage: Eukaryota > Metazoa > Arthropoda > Malacostraca > Isopoda > Cirolanidae > Bathynomus > Bathynomus jamesi. The sequence goes on along the minus strand of JAJOZX010000204.1, from coordinate 957,151 downwards.
GCACCCACAATTTTCGGGCGCAGAAGCTGGGGGGCGTGAAGGAACTTAGGGGTACGAAGGTGTGCCGTAACACCTATAGGAAACGTTACCAGTTACCTGGTACCTATGATACCGTACCCTTTGGATACCAATGATGCTTCTATTGTTAACTCACACGTCTTGTATATAATCGTATCTATCGATTTATTACACGTATTTGTAAATATATATATAACTTGAATATCTCGTTCATTAAATCGTATTTGTAAAATTGATTTATTACACGTATTTGTAAATATATATATATATAACTTGAATATCTCGTTTATTAAATCGTATTTGTAAATATATATAACTTGAATATCTCGTTTATTAAATAAATCATGTTTCAAATAGCGTTTCACTTTCTCCTTTGTGTGTGTGTGTGTGTGTGTGTGTGTGTGTGTGTGTGTGTGCAGGTGAAAGTTCTAAGCTCCGCCCACTGTAAGACCGTGAGTCATGCTACTATCTGGGAGTCCCTGCGTGGTCAGTCGACCGCAGTAAGCCCGAGAGACGTGTATTCAGATCAGACGTGTATTCAAATGGCTACCTTTAATATTGCTTGCACAACGTTTACGAAATGGTATTCAGTAAAGTGCCAGGATGTGGTGGATACCGAAAAACTTCCTATTCCTCCCTCCTGTGCCTCTTTTAAAAACACATTGGATTGTGCGAAGTTCCAAGATGTACAAATACTCTACGGATGTTCTGGTGAGACCGTTGAAGGCTTTCGTTGCACAGACGATGTGCTGAAGTATACTGCAGAGCTAAACTTTATAAAGTCTCACATACACCGTGAAGTAAAAGAAACAACGCGTGCAGAAGAGAAGCAGCAGGTATGGATAATGAGTCTTGCTGAAAATGTAAATCTCGTGATCATGGACAATCTTAAGTATTTTTATCACTATATTAACGTATATCATGATGAGGTTCGTAGTGAGGTTGTGGCTAGTGCCCTACATGAATTTTTAACAGAGTTTAGAGACGAGTATCGTTTGATGGGCAGAAAGGAAAAATATGAACATATGTTCCTCTCAAATAGTGCGCCGGAGTGTGGAGATGTTTAGTAAAACATAAAATGTTCCTAGTTCTTATCCAAAATGTCTGGTGCGTAGGCTGGTAGTGATGAAATTAATTCTTGTACCGAAATATGTACAACAATTCGACTCGCGGTCATACGAACAAGCCCATTCACGTATCATCGAGTCAGCCGCCCGTCGAACCATTCCTGCCTACCTGCGTGCCTCACACGGCTCATAGTTATCTCAGAGCTTGAACCGAGTGGACGTGCGCTCCTCGAATACGATGGAACTTCCTTTGAGCAGCATTCTCAACGCCTCGTACGATGTGTCCGTGACGAAATCGTTGCGCGTGTTCAGGCGTAATTCCGGTACCATTAGCTATGTACTGGAAACGGAATGTAGACCGACAAACAAACGGGTTTATTTAAGTATCGAGGAGATGAATAGAATCTTCGTGATAGTTGAGAAGTGGAGTGAAGATCGTTATAAAATACCTGCTAACGTAGGTACAAGAAGAGAGCAGATTAGTGACGCACCCTCATACGCCGTTGTATGTACGTTGTGTATAAATAACGATCGGCCGTGCATTGATATACGGCTGATGTGGAAGAATGCTTCTGATAATAACGCTCTTGTTCCTACGCGAAACCGTTTCATCCTCGACAGAATGTTTGAAATCGTCGGATTCCGTAAGCTGAAACCTATATTAGACGCGCGTGTTACGGATATGCTTTATTTTGATACAGTACTTGAATACGCCTACACCGCTCTGCTCGATGGGTTTACCGAGTGTAGGGCTGGTGAGAATGGTCTAGCTGGACGTTTATTTAAAAAGTTTAGACTCTTTGAAATACCATGAACTTTGGTACAAAGCAATTGATCGGTACAAGGCTGAGCTCACCTACACCGTTCACCCTGAAGAACTATTTCTTTATATAACGCGCAGTTGTCGTAACGATTTAGAAGATTATTTCAATTGCCGCTATGTTGAGTGAGTTCACGATTGAAAAGCTCGAGTCGGTAGAAAAAACCCTCGATTGGAAAAGCGTGTTTATAAACTTGTGTTTAATAATGTAGCTAACGATGAACTCTCTGCGTGCTTTTGATTGTATTCTAGACGTATTTAAAGATGACTTACCAACCGGTTGTAAAGTGGGAACAAAAATAGTACTGAACGATATGAAAGCCCTTCATATCGAATACAGGTTTCCCTATACTTTAAGCGGTGAAATATTATTAGCCGCATATACTGCGTAATGCAGAGCAATAATGATGTAATTGTAAACTCGATTAAGACCGAGTTTAGTATTTTGAAAAAAAAGTGAAATGTATTTATATATTTTGCGTGATATTTTCCCTGTACGATTATATGCATATTTCTATTATTATTGAAATGTATATTTATTTCTATTTGAAGTGTATATTTATTTTATATACTCGATTAAGACCGAGTTTAGTATTTTGAAAAAAGTGAAATGTATTTATATATATTTTGCTTGATATTTCTCCTGTACGATTATGTACATATTTCTATTGAATTGTATTTATATATATTTTGCGTGATATTTCCCCTGTACGATTATATGCATATTTCTATTGAAATGTATATTTATTTCTATTTGAAATGTATATTTTATTTTATATATATCTCCATAATTGTGTGTATATATTTCCTGTACTGTTATATGCATATTCCTCAATTGAAATGTATATTTATTTTCTATATATTTATAATAAACAGAATGATGCAATGTTGTTTTACTTAATTATATCATGTTACGCCTTCTAAACCTACTACCGGTATTCTTTTAAGAAATATAATAATGTATACAACGGTATCGCGGTATCTGGCAATATTTAAGCCTTCTAAGCCAACTGGCTGATTAGGAGTCTATAATAGTGTATACAATGGTATCTGGCAACTCAGTCTTCGATTAGAATTAAATGAATACATGGCGCTATCTGGCAACTCAAGCCATTTACAGCCAACTGGCTGATTAGGAGTCTATAATAGTGTATACAATAATAATGCTAAAAAGTGGTATCTGGCAACTCAGTCTTCGATTAGAATTAAATGAATACATGGCGCTATCTGGCAACTCAAGCCATTTACGCCTTCTAAGCCAACTGGCTGATTAGGAGCCTATAAAACAACGCCTACTCGGCTGAAGTCTTAATATGCACTTGGCTCCTGCCAAGTAAACACCTCTCCTCCTCCTTTCTCTCCTCCTTCTTTCTCTTGGGGGATAACGCCGCCTCCAAGTTTTCCTTGTTGCACCTGCAGCATCCCCCCTTTGGGGGAATTTTTTCTTTTTTTCTTTTTTTTCTTTTTTGTTTTAATTTTTTTGCAACCCCCCCTCCCACCCTTTGCAACCCCCACCCCCATTTGCAACAACCCCCACCCCCTTTGCAACATTACGTCATCACTTGCAACATTCTTGCACTCTCCCCTTTTGCGGCTATACTACTTACGGTGAGTGAAATTGTACCTTTTAGCTCCGTTTAACTTAGTTTTGCGAGAGAGTTTTCCACAAGAGAAAACTTGGATCTAGTCTAAGGACCAAAGTTTTGAGAGGGAGTTTTCCACAAAAGGAAACTTAGTTGAACTAGTTTGAATTATTATTGAATACCCAAGAAATAACATTGGAGGAATCTTTCCCACGACAGTAATAGCTGTAGGGAGAAAATAATGTATTAAGGTAGTTTAATCTCCTTCGTAACGGCAAAAGTCGTGTAATGGAGGGGACCTACAGCCTTACTTGAAATCTGAAACGCCTACGAGTCGTTACATCATCTAAACGCTGAACAAACCCAACTTCATTTGAGCTCGCTGATCGAGTATAAGTGAGTTCAGTGTGTGATAACTTACAGGGGTAATGAGGTAAATTTTTTTTAGGTAACACCTTTGGTACAGTACATCAGAACATTAAAATATTTATAAAAATTTCGGATCACCTGAAGATCAGGGCCCCCAGCCTCAATTACCAAATGATATCTTCGTTAAAACTAACGAAAATATCACGACTTAACCTAACCAATCGTCAAGGGCGTACAGTTGACCTAACCGGGCATTCAATTTAATTTATTATTATATTTGGTACTGTAAACAAAAAACAAGGGTGCTACTATAGCGTGATTCCTACCTCGATTCGGCGGTCTACCTTTTAATTATAGCTTCTTACCTTGTTTACTAATTGCTTGTTTACATTCCAATGTCCATCGCCCTTGACGATTGGTTAGGTTTAGTCATGATATTTTCGTTAGTTTTAACGAAAATATCGTGACTAAACCTAACCAATCGTAGGTAGACCACATACTATAGTAGCACCGAAACTATTTTTTAAATAAATAAAATTGAATAATAAATAGCATTTTATATTTATTATATTTTCATTTATACCTTGGATAGGAATCACACTCTACAGTACTGTAGTTTCGAACCAAAACGGGTAGGAATCACCCTATAGTATCGAAGTCACCGGTAGGAATCACGCTATAGTTGCACCAAAACAAGAATACATGGGGGCCCTGATCTTCAGGTGATCCAAAATTTCTTTAAATATTTTTTAAGAAAAAAAAATGTTAATCCTGGTTAGGTTAGGCTAGATCACATTACATTAGATTAGATTAGCGATTACCTCACTATTTAATGACTTAACAGAAAACACCGATCCCTCAACTGCATCTGAAACACTTATCACGCCTTTCTCGGTTCGATGACACTGAAGTGAGTTTGGTAAATCTCTAGGAGCGTTCCATTTTTCAATATTAAACATACACTCATAAAACATATACCATTTGAAAGCTCACATTTTTCTGAGTCTAAAAATGTAGTAATCCAAAAGTATCAATAGCAAATAAAAAGTAACTAGGTTTAAATATAAAACCCTATACCGATCAATTTGTGATGCGTGATCTTTACGGGGGCTCCGCCCCCGTACCCCCGAGACCTAAATTATACAAATGATAATGTAATAACATATTCATGTTCGGTTAGGTTAGCGTAACAATTACCAAAAATACCATCTTACAACACAGACTGAAGATTTATAACTTAGCCAACCTTTATAATGTAGTTAATGATGTCACGCGTCAAACAATTAATTAAATCTAGTTACTTTTTATTTGCTATTGATACTTTTGGATTACTACATTTTTAGACTCAGAAAAATGTGAGCTTTCAAATGATATATGTTTTATGAGTGTATGTTTAATATTGAAAAATGGAGCGCTCCTAGAGATTATCCGTGAGTTTAAATTAGATTCCGTTAATCAATTTTTTAAATACAAGGTGTACATAAAGTCAGGATCTATTTTTGTGAAGCACTTGGAAATTATATGGAATTCAATCATAAAATGATAAAGTGGTAACATTTATTAAATAATTAAGAGTAGGATTCGACGTGACGCCCATCAGTATCCCTGCACAGCTCAAATCGTTCCGCAGCATTTCTAAACACATTCTGGACCATTTGCGGGGTTATGTTATCTGCAGCAGTTCGTATACGTGTACGTAAGTTTTCAAGACTCGTAATCTTCGTCTGATAGACGTGCGATTTGCTAAAGCCCCATGCAAAGAATCTAAAGGGGTTAAATCTGGTGATCTCGCTGGCCAAGGTCTGTTGCTTCCGCGTCCGATCCAGCGATTTGGAAAACGTCCATTTAGATAATCCTGAACAATTTCGGCATAGTGACAAGGAGCACCATCATGTTGATAGACGACGGGGATAGGATTGTTAGTACCGTCGTCTATCAACATGATGGTGCTCCTTGTCACTATGCCAAAATTGTTCAGGATTATCTAAATGGACGTTTTCCAAATCGCTGGATCGGACGCGGAAGCAACAGACCTTGGCCAGCGAGATCACCAGATTTAACCCCTTTAGATTTCTTTGCATGGGGCTTTAGCAAATCGCACGTCTATCAGACGAAGATTACGAGTCTTGAAAACTTACGTACACGTATACGAACTGCTGCAGATAACATAACCCCGCAAATGGTCCAGAATGTGTTTAGAAATGCTGCGGAACGATTTGAGCTGTGCAGGGATACTGATGGGCGTCACGTCGAATCCTACTCTTAATTATTTAATAAATGTTACCACTTTATCATTTTATGATTGAATTCCATATAATTTCCAAGTGCTTCACAAAAATAGATCCTGACTTTATGTACACCCTGTATATTGATTTAAAAAAGTCGGTACTTCGCTAATGGGAAATGCGCAAGTGTGTGTGTGTGTGTGTGTGTGTTGTAATAGATATTTTACGCTTTATTTCTGATTGACTTTATTTCAAATGACGACTGAATCCAACGATTTATTTTATTATAGTATAGTATTGTATTATAGTATAGTGTAATTCACAATTATGAAACAAATATTTTTTATGTTCCCTCGCACCTACTTTTGTCTGGCAAAGGGGAAGAGATATTGTTTATGGGTTGAGTACTACCATCACACCGTGAATTCCATACACTGGGCAGCCACCCCTTTCAACACCTTTGAGTCGGTTGCTTTCAAATTCGTCCACGCTTTGCATACATAATGAAGGTGGATATGCTATTTTAGGGATGTTTATTTGTGTACTGTGCCCACTCTCCAAAGGGCTGGAATGGGACATCACCTGTAGTTATTCCACGACGCACTTTGAGTTAAGAATTAATTTTGAACTTTTGTTGCTTACGTGTGCGCCTCTACCAGGATTCGAACCCATCACCTCTTGAATAGGAGGCATGGTCGCTGACCATTACTCTACGACAAGGAAAAGTTACTACAACCTGGAGCATATTTCATTAACCGAGGGAACACCACACTTTCGCTTCCAGAGGTGTTTTCCATACTTCCGTCCCATCTGCACTACAGATAATGGCACAAACAATTAATTAATAAAGTAGCCATCTGTATCTCTATATATATCTGCTTAGTAATATGTTAGATTGGGTTTGGTTGGTAATTACGGAATCTGTCTCTGAACTGCATCTGGATTCTGGAACTTTATCTTGCAAATCTATCTCGCTATCTATCTATCTCTCCATCTATCTATCTCTTCGTATTTCGAACAAGCAAATACTGTATTATATTTGCATTATGATTCTTTGATATTTTTTTAGATAGGTAACGGAAATGTGATAGAGGAATGAGTATGATACAAAGACACAAACTCACTTCTGGGCAGTAATTTACAAGTAATAAAATCATGGTTTATCTATCTCCAAATTTGTGACGAGATTTTAAGTCTAAGATAATGTATGCTTTTCCTTAGATTCATATTCAAACCGTAGTTTATTTCTTTTGTGAGTTTTTAATACACCATATATCGCGGCGTACAAGGCGACTGGGCATATAAGACGGTGTACCGGAAATTCCACCCATGAAAATTCCACCCACGAAAATTCCCCCCAGTAAATTCCACCCAAGGAAAATTCCACCCAAGGAAAATTGCACCCACGAAAATTGCACCCACCCAAAGAAAATTAGTTTAACCAATCGTCAATGCCGTACAGTATAAAGAATCCTCTTCTCTTAATATATAAAAATAAATAAATAAATAAAAAATTTATTGTTTTTTATTTATTTTTTTAGGTTAATTGTACGCCCTTGACGATTGGTTAGGTTAAGTCGTGATAGTTTGGTTAATTTTTGCTACCCGCGACCCGCACGAAAAACCTATCAGATCATAAATGAAAGACTGAAGAGACTAGTGGAGCGCTATAATAATACAGATAGTTTAGAGTTCCTCAAGAGCATTGCATACAATCTTCATTAAACGTCGAATAATTGTTTTTTAATATATCTTTTACTTATAAATCTTTTACTTTTTACTGTAATAAATTTGAAATAAATCTTTTACTTTTTACTGTAATAAATTTAATTAATTTATAAATAATAATACACATTTTAAACTTAAACTAATTTTCTTTGGGTGGGTGCAATTTTCGTGGGTGGAATTTTCTGTGGACGGAATTTTCCTTGGGTGGAATTTACTGGGGGGAATTTTCGTGGGTGGAATTTTCATGGGGGGAATATACATGGAACCTATAAGACAACCCCCAAATTTTCAAGTTAAAATGTAGGTTTTGGGCTATACTCGCCATATAAGACGACACCCCTAATCGTGCACTTGATTCGGGAAACCAAATGAGCCGGTGAGGAATTACTGCTCCAATAGTCCAATAATGGCTAGGCTGACATTTGCATTTTATTGTCGTCATACAATCATACCACATATTATTTAAGGTTAGACAACTTTCATTACACTGCACTTTTATTATTTTATTATAATAATGTGAATTAAGTTGAGTTTCAGTAGAAAATATTTGTGGGAGGAGTTACCGAGGCGGGGGTTAGCCTACCGTACACACTCCAGCAACCATCACCCATGTTAACGACTTACCATACACCACAGGATTTAAGGTTCACATTTTATACCTAGTGTATAATACGACCTCTAGTTTTGGGGAATTTTTTTTAAGCTTCAAATGTCGTCTTATACGCCAGCATATATGGTAATTTGAAAAATTTTAAAAGCTTTAAAGTGTGTGCATAGTTTTACAGAATTAAAATTCGCATTTCTTTCATGTTATGGAAAATTTTTAATTCTGTGACTGACTTTCTACATGTTACATTGCTGATATTGTTCGAAGTGGCTCCGGAACCTGCGCGCAGGTTCCAGAGCCCATTACGAAAAGACTCGAGAGTACGAGGCTATATTATCAATCGTAAATAATACGAAGTAGATTGCATACATAAACGATAAATATAGGAGCCATGCGTGATACACTATATGGTTAGGTTAGGTTAAGGTTAGGTTAGGTTAGGTTAAGTCGTGATATTTTCGTTAGTCTAAACGAAAAAATCACGACTTAACCTAACCAATCGTTAAGAGCGTACAGTTGACCTAACCGGGCAGTCAATAATTTTCACACACACACACACACAATAGCTATATATATATATATATATTTTTTTTTTTTTTTTTTTTTTTTTTTCCACATTAACCTCTAGGTCTAAGGTGGAGTAATAAACATGACCTTCGTCAGAATGAACAATTCCGGCGAAAACAGAATTGTAATGTATATATATTCGAGAATTATAATGTATATATGATATATATATTCAAGATGTTCTGGACCTGTGACTGGTTCACTTATCATAAACTTCTGCAACATTCGTGGCCTTTTCTCAAATTTTTAATCTGTTGAACACTACCTCTCCTCCTCTAAACCTCATCTTCTTTTCTTCACTGAAACTCAGGTGTCTGGAACAACTGACAGCAACCCCTTTTCTGTATCCTCTTACTTTCTCTTACTAAATTTCACTCCAAAGGTGGATGTTGCGTATATGTACGCAATGACCTAACTTGTTCTCGTTTTCCAGAACTCGAATCTTCCGAATTCTATACCTTCTGGCTACGGCTTACATGCCAATCTCAAACTAAATACATCTGCGGTTTACCGTTCTCCTGATTCGACTGACTATCCAAAATTCTTTGACTACCTCACTTTCAAAGTGGAATACATTCTTTCCCGCTCTCCCTTTGCTGAAGTCTCCATTTTAGGAGATTTCAATGTTCACCACAACCTTTGGCTTTCCTCTCGTTTCACTGACATCCCTGGTGAACTAGTTTACAACTTTTCTATCCTAAATAATCTAGAGCAGATTGTAGAGCACCCTACTCGAATCCCCGATCGCCTTGGAGATAGGCCCAACATTCTGGATTTATTTCTTACCTCTCATCCTTCTTCTTACTCTGTGAAATTTTTCTATCCGTTGGGCTCCTCTGATCACACTCTTATATCTGTTTCTTGCCCTATCGCTCCACTTCGGCCTTTGGATCCTCTCAAGAGGAGGCACTTTTGGCATTTCAGCGCCGCTGGTTGGGAGGCCCTTTGGCAGTACTTCTCTGATTTCCTACTGAATGATTAATGCTTCCGTGGCCGGGGCCCTTCTGAGTGTGCAGAGCGCATCACAGAGATGATTCTCTCGGGCATGGAGGCGTACATTCCATATTCTATTCCTACTACTAATGCAAAAAACGTTGGTTTAACTTTACTTGTTCTAATGCTATCCGCAACAGAGATGAGGCTTTCAGAAGTTATCGTCGCCATCCAAATCCTGACTCTCACTCGGCTTATATTTCTGCCCGGAATCGTGCAAAATCTGCTCTTCGATTCGCCAAAAATTCCTTCATTCTACAAAAATGTGAAAATCTATCCAATTCTAATTCTTCTCGTTCTTTCTGGAATCTAGCTAAGAACCTCTTCAACAACTTTACTTCCTCTTCTTTCCCACCTCTTTTCCATTCCGACGGCACAGTTGCTGTCTCTTCTCCTGACAAAGGTGAACTCTTCGCTCAAACTTTCGCTTACAATTCAACCATGGTCGATTCCAGTGCTGTTCCTCCATCTCCTCCACCTCTGACTTTATTATATCTGAAATTAGAATCTCTTCTAAATATGTTTTTTCTGCCCTATCTGGGCTCAACTCTAGGAAGGCGTATGGTCCTCATAGTGTTCCTCCTGTTGTTCTTAAGAACTGTGCATCTGTGCTGACACCCTGCCTTGGCAAACTCTTTCGTCTTTGTCTCTCATCTGGTATTTTTCCTTCCTGCTGGAAGTTCGCTTTCATTCAGCCTGTTCCAAACAAGGGTGACCGCTCTCAACCCTCCAACTATCGTCCAATTTCTTTGATTTCTTGCCTTTCCAAAGTTTTTGAATCTATCCTTAATAGGAAGATTCTTAAACACTTTTCTTCTCACAATCTTCTTTCAGAACGTCAGTATGAATTCCGAAGGGACGCTCTACTAGCGATCTTCTTGCATATCTCTGTGACTCTTGGTCATCCTCCTTTCGGGATTTCGGTGAAACTTTTGCTATTGCGCTTGACATATCGAAAACTTTTGATTGTCTGGCACAAATCTTTAATTTCGAAACTGCTATCCTTCGGTTTCTATCCTTCTATCTGTGCCTTCATCTCTAATTTCCTTTCTGGCCGATCTATAGCTGCAGTTGTAGATGGTCACTGTTCTTCTCCTAAAGCTATTAACAGTGGTGTTCCTGAGGGTTCTGTCCTGCCACTCACTCTTTTCCTTTTATTTATTAATGGTCTTTTAATTCGCAATTTCTGTCCTATTCACTCCTATACCGATAATTCTACTCTTCACTTCACCCCCTCTTCCCAAAGCGTTCCTCACAGCAGTCGCTTCATGATTCGCGTGGTACGGCTATGGGACACCTGACCTCTGACCTTTCTGCTATATCTGATTGGGGCAGAGAAAACCTTGCGGCTTTTAATGCCTCAAAAACTCAGTTCCTCCAGCTGTCTACTCGTCACAATCTTCCACACGACTATCCCCTACCTTCAACAACACATAAATCAATCCTTCCTCTTCTCTTAACATTCTTGGCGTTTTCTTTTCTCGTGATCTTTCCTGGAAAGATCACATATACTCTGTTTCTAAAACAGCTTCTAAGAGGTTAAGTGTGCTGTACCGCCTCCGCGGTTTCTTCACCCACACTCAGTTGCTGTCTCTGTACAGGGTCTTGTTCGCCCCTGTATGGAGTATGCTTCTCATGTGTGGGGCGCTTCAACCCACACAGCCGTACTTGACCGGGTGGAATCAAAAGCTTTTCGTCTCATCATTTCCCCGCCTCTTACTGTTTGTCTTCAATATCACTCTCTTCGCCGCACTGTTGCCTCACTCTCTCTTTACTATCGCTATCATAATGGACATTGCTCTTTTGAACTCTCTAACTGCATGCATCCTCCTTTAAGGAGAGCACACAGTACCAGACTTTCTACACTTCCTCATTCCTTTTCTGTCGAACTATCTAATGTATCTAATGCAAGGTTAATCGGTATTTTCAGTCTTTCATCTACTCAACCGGTCAACTCTGGAACAATCTTCCTCAATCCATCTTTCCTTCTGTCTATGACCTCCTATCTTTCAAACGCAGAGTGTCTAAGCATCTCGAAAACCTCGGACCTTGATTTTGGCTTTCTTCTTCTATGGGAGGGGCGCTTTTGTGGCCATTTACCCTTGGCCCCCCCTTCCTGCATAAGAGTGTGTGTGTGTATATATATGTATATACACACACACACACACAGTATGTGTGTATATATATATACTGTATATTAGGGTGGGTCGAAACAAAAATAATTTATCCCAAAGCCACGCAATGCATGGATTTCCACTTTATATCCTTATCATTACATAAAAAATAAGCACTGTGCTACCCCCCTAGGGGTCGCACAAAGTACCCCCTTTACCCATTTGAGGAGCCCTTGTTATCATTTTCCTTTGACTTACTTATATGCTATATATTGTGTGATCAGCTTTCTAATCATGTGTTTTTTTCTTTTCAGATGATATAGATTTATGATTTAAGTATTTGTCTCTTAAAAAATGGCCACACGTAGCAAGACAGCTAATTCTACTTTTGGCCAGCCAACTAGATTTCCACCTGCCATGATACCTTCAAAAGCTGATGTAGTAAGGCACTGTTTTTTTGTTCGGCAAATAAAAGATGCTGAGGGTAAAGGTTCATGTAGTGCCAACGAATGTTACAGGATTGTCACTACTGATATTGAAGTCATCTGGAACCGATTTTCATTTCCTACCATTGGTACAGAAGGTATCTACATGAAAGTATGCCGACTGATGATGTCAGCATCTAAATTAAATAAAATACCCCAAAACAGAAGAAAGGAGGAATTCTTCACAAAGTTGTCAACGTTTGATGATATGTTTGACGTATGCAGTTGCGATTGCTATTACAAAAAAAGAGAAAGGCCACAGTGCAGGTGTATCGAAAGAATTCCAGGACAAGAATGGGATCTTTCATAGGACAAAAAGAACGCAGAAATCAACTAGGACCAATTGATCGAACTACAACATCTGCATTAAAAAGTGAAGTTAGACGAGAAACGCAACAACGAGCTCAACAAAGAGCTCAAGAGAAAATGGAGGCTTCTTTCAATGACATTTCTGGAAGTTTAGAGATCTTAGATGATATGGAAGTGGATGCAAGTACTGAAGAAAATGATGATTTTAAACCTGAACTGGAGTTAGCAGATCATGAACAAAACAGATACCGTTATGATGAGCTGGCTACTACTGCAGATCGCTATCGCGTCAGCTGCAGAGCAGCGGCCGCCATTGTAAATGCAGCTTTAAAAGACATGGGAATTTTGAATGAATCTAACATGCTTGATAGGAAAAAAGTGGAAAGAGAAAGAGTGCGAGTTGGTAAAAGAAATAATGTTTAGGCAAAATCGGAGAACTTACATCTAGAATGCATAGGATTTGATGGTAGAATGGATGATACATTAACGCGGGGAGGTAAAACAAAAGAAGAACACTACACCATTGTCGAAGAGCCTGGAGGTTTTATGTAGACCATCTTATGCCAGATAAAGGGACATCTCGATCCATAGCAGAAGAAATTTTGACTTTGATTTTAGATACAGACAGTAATGACACTTTGAAAGCCTTACTATGTGATGGAACAGCATTAAATACAGGAAAAATTGGTGGTGTGATTAAATTGATTGAGATTCAGCTAGAGAGATCTTTGCAATGGTTAGTATGCCAACTCCACACGAATGAATTGCCTTTCAGGCATGTATTTGAAGCAATTGATGGGCAGACTAGTGGACCAGACAGTTTCAAAGGTGATATTGGCAAAGCGATAAAAAAGGATTTGACAAAATTAAAAATAGTTAATTTCACTCCAGTAACTGGAAGAATAAAACAAATCCCTGCTGATGTTGTAAAAGAGCTCAGCACGGAGCAGAAGTACTTGTACGACATCTGCTTATCAGTTCAATAGGGCAGCGTTCCCGAAAACCTGAGTTCGAAATCTCCTAAAAATATTCATCATGCGCGATGGCTCACTCTGGCTAATCGTGTTCTAAGATTGTATGTATCAACATTGAAACCAGAACAGGGTTTCAAAGACATTGTGAAGATTATAATGCAGTGCTATGCTCCCGGGTGGTTCCAAATTAAATCACATCCAAAAGCGATCGATGGAACCATAAATTTTTGGTACCTTACACAACTGGTAAGAAATGTTGAAAAAAAGTTCCAAAACATTATGGAACCAGTCTTAAAACGTAACTCCTATTTTGCCACACCGGAAAATATTCTTTTAGCAATGATAACGGATCAAAGACAACAAGTGAGAGAAATTGCGATCCAGCGAATAATTGAGGCCAGAAAGTCTTCCCCCAAACTGAGAAACTTTGAACTTCCTAAAACACTCAACCTGAAGGCAAAAGATTACACCGAATTGGTTGATTGGGAGAGAGAAACCATATATCCACCACCTTTGCTAAATGAATTCAGTGACATTATCAAAGCTCATACCGAGTCACTGATGATTCCACCATACCCATGTCATGGTCAGAAACTGGAGAGCGCTGTCAGTCTCGTGACAAAAGCATCAGTAGAACGATATGGCTATGAAAATCGTCAAAAATTTATTCTAAATGTTTTAGAATCTAGGAAAAAATGCCTAATTTTAACACGAAAGGGCAATGGAATTAAGAATTTACAGGAACAATGAAGAAAGATCACTTTAGAAAAACGACTGGTTGTAACATTGTTTAATTTTTTAAAATTTTAACCTTTTCTGTACCTTCTTCAATATGTCTATAATTTAAAATCTTAATATAATGCTGCTATATGGCTTTTCAATAAATAACAACACATTTTGTCTCATTTATATATCATATTTCAATTAGCATTTAATTTTGCATCATTGCATTAGGATTTAAAACACCAGGAAAAATGTTATTATATGTCAGAGTACAAGACATGAGAGGCAAAAAACCCCAAAATTGTGCTACCCCTACAGCATTTCGCACAGTAAAAAAAAAGTTATCAGAATGCTTTTCGGAGCCATAGAAACCCCCCTGCAATGCGTGGTTATTCAGTATAAAATTTCGACCCGCCCTAATATATATATATATATATATATATATATATATATAAATCATGCCTTCAAATGACGCTTAGGAGCCCTTCAGGAAGAATTTAGTCCATCTCCGCTCTTTGCTTTCTGTCTTAACTAAAGACACGAAATTTCATTCCTGAAAATTAGCAATATATAAACAATTAACCTTATGTATGTATGTATGTATGTATGTGTGTGCGTGTATGTATTATTCAAGTCTTTCGAGGGTTTGAGAATGATGAAAGTCTGTGTTGTACCTAATTATGTATACAGCTCTTCTAATATGGATTTGATTTGGGTAAGAATGCGAGCAAAGTTTTAATTTATTGATTTTGAAACGAAGCCTTTGACAGGTAGTGAAGGAAGACGAATGAAATATATTGCAGAAAGTTTCGCTCAGATTAAGACGAGGAAGACGCGGAAGATACGCATGAGGGAGGGAGGGAGGAAGGGAGGGAGGGATTTGCAGCCGTACAACAGCTCTTAAGGAAACTCAATTGACGGGTGCCCTTCTTATTCCTTCTTTCCCCTCTTCCCAATTTCATATCAGCCTTTTTTTCTTCTCCTTTTATTTTTTCTCTTCACCTTTTATTTTTCCCCTCACTCTTCGCTTCTATTCCTCATTCTATGGTTTACTCTTGAGAAAAGGTGAGTGAATTAAAAACTTTATCAGTCTTTAATTTACTCTTCTTTTACTCTCCACTCTTTACTCCTTACTTTTAACTCTTTGTTCATTTCTTTCTTCACAGTTGGCCTTTTCTCTAATTTATTCCTCGCTTTTATTCTTAACTCATAATTTTACTCTACACTTTTTCTGTCTACACTTCATTCTTTATTTCTGCTTTTTTAATTTTACTCTTAATTTTGCTCTTTCCTTTGTACTTTACTCCTTATTTTTAGTTTTCACCCTTCGTTACCCATTTCCTCTCTGTTTGTGACACCTTAGGGCTACGTCGTGCCAATGTCGTAACACAACTTCCTGTCGATCAGCGAAGTTAAATAATATTGGGTTTGTAGTTGGATGGGGGACTATAGGTCTGTACGGACCTACTTTTTCAGGCCCGGCCCGGCCCGGCCCGGCCCGCATTTGACACTGTGTCACCGACCTATAACACTGTGCCATCTATATTATTATTTTGGTGTGTAACTATCGAAATTATTTATTATGAGAAGCAGCAACTATAAAATTAATGTTAGCACCATTTTTTGAAAAATATACAAATATTTTAAATTATTTTACTTATTTTTTATCATTTACTACAAATTTGAAAAAAGTTGAAGCCCGCACCTGACCCTCCCAGGCCCGAAGCCAAACACTATATATTTTTAACCCATACTCGGCCCGTGTCCGTCATGCTTTTAACATAAGCCCGCCCATATCTGGCCATGGGCCGGGCCGGGCACGGGCTTACGGTCTTACCCGTTCCCGTGCAGACCTCTGTACGGGACCGAGCTCTACGTCTAGATTACGTAGCGACCCCTGGTTCGGATCCCACGTAAAGCTGTAGGTCCTCTCCGTCAATGACTTTAAATGTTGCGGAGGAGGTTAAACAACCTTATCATTACGTTGTGGCACCTTAACTTTTGTTTTCTTTTTAACTATTGCCCAATTCCTTTCTCTGTCTTATATTATTTAACCTTTCTCTTACTATTAACATTTCTTTCTACGTAATCGGTGAGCATTTTTTTAAACTTTCGTTATCCGTCCAAATTAGTTCCTTCCATTGCTTGATTTTATTCTAGAGTAATTTAAGAATATAAAACTGGAATAAATTAAGAGCATTTCTATTTGATGTTCTTCGTTAGCGGAGGCGATGTCATTTCATCCTCACTCCCTCTCATGTTTATCTTTTAATTATGTAAATGGTTTTGCATTCACTCGAGTTTATTTTCCTTGTACGAAATCTAAAACTGCCTTTCAAATTCATAATAAATTGTAACGCTAGTAATACCTTTAATTTGTTTAATGACTTCGCTCACTTTCATCGTTCCCCATTTGGTTCAAAACTGCTTATATACACATTCGCGAATTGGGACTTCCACTAGTAGTCCCCCAACCCACTCCCCACATTTTCCCCCCAACCTTCGCGCGACCATTCTACTCGGCAAAATGTGGGAGGAGGAGGATTGCTTTTGAAAGTTTTAAATGTAATTACAGAAAACGTTAATTATGTTAAAAGTCAGTAATGTCTCTTTTGCGAAGATTTGTTTTACTTCACGTTTATATTTAGAAGAAATTAATGAAAATAAGTGAAATACATTTATTTGAAAATATTTTAGATTACGGTTTGAAAGGTCGAATTGGCTAATAATAATAAATGAATAAATTCGTGCGTGATTTTTTCATAAAATCAAACGAGGACGACAAAAAGTAGTTGTAGTTATGGAAGCTACGGGCTAACAAAAACCCTAAGATCCACTCCAGGTTGGTCCAAGAAAGAAAATCCTGAGAGAACACTAAAAATTCCACGCTTGCACTTATAAACGTGTAGTGCTTTCGTATGGACAGAGAAAGTTATGAAAGAACAGTTATAGTACAGAAGAAATAGTATAATGAAAGAAATAGTTTCAGAGTTCATTCACGCCATGCATATCGTATACCCACTTGTTCCTTAGAAGAAAGTGTAAAATAAAGTATAGCATGAAACGCTACAATGCCGAAATCTAATATACACCTTGAATTTTTGGAAGCCTTATTTATTTTAATTATTTATTAAATAAAAATAATTTCATCGCTAAATGCCGAAGACGGCTAGGGCGCTTGGCGAAATATTTAAAATCAATTTTTTCTCGCACAAGCCCTGACTGGAGAAATGGGGCACTCCAGTCAACACCCCATAATTGTTGTCAGAACTACAACAGTGGTGTGTGTGTGTGTGTGTGTGTGTGAGAGAGAGAGAGAGAGAGAGAGAGAGAGAGAGAGAGAGAGAGAGAGAGAGAGAGAAAATACGGTAAAATAAAAATGAAACAAAACTTACAAAATGAAATTGAGAAGATGAAGATGAATGTCGTTTTAATTATTTCTAACTTGTTTGTTTTTGGTTCCTCCACAGTAAATTCGTGTTTCATCACTGACATATTTTTAAATCTTACCTTTAAAGTATCTTAGATTAGAAATAGAAATTTATGAACATTTAAATGCATACACATTAAAACTGACGCGCATTACGCATGGGAAACTCTTCCTTTGTCTAACTAATTGAAATTCTATCTATCAGATTCGTAAACGGAGTCTTGTTCTTCGTCCCTTCCTGAAAAAAAGATTAACGGCAATAAAACGCGGAAGAATGACTCGCTTGTATCATAACGGAGGAAAGAGTGAACCAGAATCATTAAGACGACATTAACAGTCTCTTTATCGACTGTTCTTAATTTTTCGGCGCTCCCATCCTCGCCCGTTGTCCCATTTTCGGGCGAACGAATTCCATCAGGGAAGGAGAACGCGTCGCCGACGAGCGAAAGCCTGTTTAGAAAATTAAAAGTTCCTATAATTCAATTTGCTTCGTCTTTAGACTTACCTGTCACTAATGAAAGAGTCACCACGGATACGAACGTCACCCTGAAGGAAGGCAACATCGTTCTTCTTTAGATTTTAGGAATCGCTGAAAACGTAACCTCAAGAACGGCTTTTAGAAGTGTGTTTGAATTCATCATGTGGCTTTGTCTTATTTGCTTTTCATTAAGTGACGCGCACAGACTGTGTTAGTTTAAATAGTCCAAAAAATGAAATAAAAAGTGGGAACTGAATTGAATAAGAATTTTAAGAAGAGAGAATTTATAATAATAATAATAATAATAATAATAATGTGATGCTGCTAATGATAATAATTTTATTATTTTTATTACTGTTATTATTACTACTACTTTTCGCTGTGTTGAAGATTTTAAGTTTTTGAGAAAGGAAAATAAAATCGGTTTATGAAGTCGTACGAAGTTATTGGGCAAAATAAAACAAGGTATGATCTAAGCACGAATAAATAATGGGTATGAGTATAGGAGACATTGAGAATTTCACCGAAAAACGGCTAAATAAAGTGAGAACCGACGAACACACACGCAAAACAAATAAAAACTGAAAACCGCTTTTAAATTTCAATTTTTTTGCTGAGTGCACATCCTCTCCGTTAAGTCTCAATTTCGTTCCTTTTGGTCGAATAGAATCAACGACAAGTTAATATGAGTTATCCACTTCCACTACGAAATACGTGACATACCCGAAGTGAATACGTAATTGAGGGAAGACCTTACTTCAGCAAACGGATATCGGCTCGACGATAATTCTTACCGTTTGTCTCAAATTGTTCAGGAACAGAAAACGGAAATTGGTGTGCCTGGATGTCTGTACTACAGTACCTTAAATAATCGAAAAGGAATTGATACATTTATTTCAAATGAGCGTTTTCCTTTTCTTGGTTTCTTGGAGAAAAGGTCTCTCTCTCTCTCTCTCTCTCTCTCTCTCTCTCTCATATATATATATATATATATATATATATATACCGGGTAGCCAAAAAAAAATGGCACCAATTTTGAGAAGTGATATCTCAATAACCATTTCAGCTAGGGACTTAAAAAAACAACCAAATGAAAGATAATTCTTTTCTCTTTAAATACTTCTATGGCTTAATGGTTTATAAGCCCATATAATGCCCAAAAATTGGCTTCCAAAAAAAATATACCAAAAAAAGTTGCGCATTTATATTTATTCCTTGATCCTAATTTTAAATGAAATTTTTCTATTCCAGACCCCTCAAGATGGGATTGAGAGAATCTGATAAGAACATTATACAAGCACTACGTGAAGAAAAAGGATATTCATTAAACATAATCCTTTACGAATTTCCAAATAGAAATTGGAAAAAAAGAACTGTGGCACATTTTTTACAAAAACTTAAAGAAACTGGCAGCAGTCAACGGCGTCTGGGAAGTGGTCGACCAGAAACTATTAGAACGCCAGAAAACATTGAAAAAGTAAATGAAATGGTTTTAAGTCAAGAGGAACAACCGGGAACAAGTAAAAGTGAACGTGAAGTTGCGAAAGAAACCGGGATTTCACGTTCATCAGTACAGCGAATAATTCGCTGTACTGATGAACGTGAAATCCCGGTTTCTTTCGCAACTTCACGTTCACTTTTACTTGTTCCCGGTTGTTCCTCTTGACTTAAAACCATTTCATTTACTTTTCAATGTTTTCTGGCGTTCTAATAGTTTCTGGTCGACCACTTCCCAGACGCCGTTGACTGCTGCCGGTTTCTTTAAGTTTTTGTAAAAAATGTGCCACAGTTCTTTTTTTCCAATTTCTATTTGGAAATTCGTAAAGGATTCTGTTTAATGAATATCCTTTTTCTTCACGTAGTGCTTGTATAATGTTCTTATCAGATTCTCTCAATCCCATCTTGAGGGGTCTGGAATAGAAAAATTTCATTTAAAATTAGGATCAAGGAATAAATATAAATGCGCAACTTTTTTTTATTATATTGTTTTTGGAAGCCAATTTCGGGCATTATATTGGCTTATAACCATCAAGCCATAGAATAAGTATTTAAAGAGAAAAGAATTATCTTTCATTTGGTTGTTTTTTTAAGTCCCTAGCTGCAATGGTTATTGAGATATCACTTCTCAAAATTGGTGCCATTTTTTTTGGCCATCCGATATATATATATATGCTGCAAACTCACAAGAAAAAAGAAAAACGATTCCAAGGTCTTTCGTGTATTCAGAGCTACACCTCGTCAGGGAATGAAGAGAGAAGGCAAGATGCCCATAAATATATACAACGTAGCGGAAACTAAAGCAATTAGCACATACTTAACGAGAGTTAATGAGAGGCAGAAAGAATTTTAACAGGATATTGTCAATTTTATACATTCCCGCACTGTTATTGAAATTGTTTTTAAAATGAATAAATGCACAGTCTAGAATATTTCTTTCTATTATATCTCTGTTTTTAACAAGCGCTTTAGAACTATCCCACTTCATGCTATGATTACATCTATACATATGGTTAAACAAAGCATTGGAATTATTAGCTGTTATACACGCATATTTATGCTGTTTTACCCTAATATCTAACGTTTTACCCGTTTGGCCTATATATACTGAGTTACATTGTGTACATCCAATCGAATACACACGACCAACAACATTTTCCGGGCTATTCTTTATTAGGCATGATTTAACATATTATTATACTTAAAGACTACATTAATGCCAATTGCTTTAAGTAAAGTCGGGAGATATTGAAAATTAACATGGTAAGGTAGGCTAAGGATATTTTTACGCTCAAATTCCTTTACAGTTACATTATTATAATACCTATTCTTGGCTTTCCTAAGACAGTTATCTAAAAATGAAATAGGATAACATAATTTAGTCCCAATATTCATGATATTTCATAACTCGGAATCTAAAAATTCAGGACTGACAGCTCTCAATGCTCTAAGAAACATAGCAGAGAAAATAGAGGATTTAATCGAGGGATGATGGTCAGAATAAAAATGCACATAAGAGTTATTATTAGTAGGCTTCCGATAGACTTCAAATTTGAACTGATTAGAGCATCGCCAAATTTTTAGATCCAGAAAAGATAGGCTTCCATCATTTTCTTTTTCAACTATGAACTTAATAGATGGGACTAAATTGTTGAGCCTACCAAGAAATAAGTCAACATCCAAATTATTAGGCCAAAGGCATAAAATATCATCTATATACCTGTATCAAACCAGGTTAAAATTAACAATCGAAGGCAAAATTCTACTTTAAAAAAATTCCATATATAAATTAGCTATTTTCTCTGCTATGTTTCTTAGAGCAGTGAGAGTTGTCAACCCTGAATTTTTAGATTCCGAGTTATGCAATATCATGAATATTGGTACTAAATTATGTTATCCTATTTCATTTTTAGATAACTCTCTTAGGAAAGCCAAGAATAGGTATTATAATAATGTAATTGTAAAGGAGTTTGAGCGTAAAAATATCCTTAGCCTACCTTACCATGTTAATTTTCAATATCTCCCGACTTTACTTAAAGCAAATGGTATTAATGTAGTCTTTAAGTATAATAATACTGTTAAATCATGCCTAATAAAGAATAGCCCAGAAAATGTTGTTGGTTGTGTGTATTCGATCGGATGTACACAATGTAACTCAGTATATATAGGCCAAACGGGTAAAACGTTAGATATTAGTGTAAAATAGCATAAATATGCATGTAGAACAGCTAATAATTCCAATGCTTTGTTTAACCATATGTATAGATGTAATCGTAGCATGAAGTGGGATAGTTCTAAAGCGCTTGTTAAAAACAGAGATATAATAGAAAGAAATATTCTAGAATGTGCATTTATTCATTTTAAAAACAATTTCAATAACAGTGCGGGAATATATAAAATTGACAATATCCTGTTAAAATTCCTTCTGCCTCTCATTAACTCTCGTTAAGTATGTGCTAATTGCTTTAGTTTCCGCTACGTTGTATATATTTATGGGCATCTTGCCTTCTCTCTTCATTCCCTGACGAGGTGTAGCTCTGAATGCACGAAAGGCCTTGGAATCGTTTTTCTTTTTCCTTGTGGATTTGCAGCATTCATTCATTTCACGTGTTTAATTGTGAAATTCACCCCATATATATATATATATATATACAGGGTGTCCTAGAATTATCTGTACAATTTTTGGCTGTTATTAAAAGTCAACCATGAAGTGTAGAAATTCCAGTTTTGTCCCATTTTACAGAGAATCTCATTAAGTTTTTTCTGATACCAAGTTTTGACAAGTTTTTTAGAAATTCCAGTGTGTCCGAACATTATCTGTACAATTTCATCTTTTAATAAAATTCTTGATAACACACGTAAAATTCTTAAACAAGATTATTTAGAATCTGTATTTTCAAAGTTTTTTTTATTAAAGTAACGTTGTTACAAACATTCGATATGTGCACCATCAGTGATTCGCAAAACATCCAATCGATAATCCAAATGTTGCCATGTACGCTGCAGCATATCCACATCAATTCGCTCAATTGCAGCTGTGATTCTTGCTTTTAAATCATCAATGTCTGTCACCCGCGTACAAAAAAGAAAAAACTTATCAAAACTTGTTATCAGAAAAAACTTTATGAGTTTCTCTGTAAAATGGGACAACACTGGAATTTCTACACTTCATGGTTGACTTTTAATAACAGCCAAAAATTGTACAGATAATTCTCGGACACCCTGTATATATATATATATACTGTATATATATATATAGTAAATGCTAATTTTATGAGGTCGGATATGATCCTGGACGCTTTGAACTTGATAAAATTTACAAACAGTTGCACAGGCATACCAATAAACATTTAACTGTAATGTGAAAACAGATACAATTTCTGATAATTACGCATATATATATATAGTAATTTTATGCTGTTTCTTTATTTGGTTCTAAGAAGAAATAGAACCTAAACGTAAGACATGGAAGATATTGGAAAATGAACCTAATAAAAAAAAATCTTTTCAAAACTTGTTAAAATTGAGTTAAAACAAAGCTATTTAAGAATTAGGTTTTGGAATTTGAATTTACAATTCATGACTACGGGGAGAGGGAGAGAGATAAATTTGGAAGGGTGTTACAAAAAGTAATTATATTTCCTGTTCGGTCTCTAAAACTCCATTTTTCTTTTTTTTTTTGTCGGTGGGATGGGGAGAGAAGAGTGTTCGCACTATGAAACTGTTTAACTGTATATATTTATATTTTATTTTATATTGAGAAGTTGCGAGTGTTGTGTACTGTCGAATATTATAGCGCGGCCGTTCTTATGAGTACTGCCACCAACCATTACAGTTGTACACTCTATTCTGTACTAGACGCAGATACAATTCAGTAGATATCAGTTAATTTCGGCACGACATTCGTGTATATATATATATATATATATATATATATATATATATATATATATACACACCCTAAAATAAGTTGAAAATAATACAAATGTGTTCATTGATATTTATAACATTTGTAACATTTTCCTTTAATTCTCTGAAAGAATTCATTCGTTAAAATAATTACAATTGTCATTCCAAAATTTTTTCCTTTTATTCACTGCAGAAAATAAATTATCGAAATTATTGTATAGTGTAACCATTCATTAAATATTATATATATATATAGCTTATAGTTTATATATACACACACATATATATATATATATATAGATATAGTATATATATATGTATATATATATATAATATATATATATATTATATAGCTTATAGTTTTATATATATATATATAATATATATATATATATATATATATATATAGCTTATAGTTATATATACATATATATATATATATATATAGTTTATATATATATATATATATATATATATATATATATATATATATATAGCTAATTATTATTATTATTATTATTATTCGGAAACCCTGTATGGAGTAGAGGCAAAGAACTGCAATAATTAACAAAGTATGAACATAATTTAAAATCCATTTCCTACAGTCAACTGTGAAATATCTTTAATTTCAACTTTTGTTTGGAATAAAGTTTTAATTCAGGAATCACGTAACAAAGCGAAACTTTTAGACGAATTCTCGTACGAGAGCAAGTTTTGTAACAGGTGACGTGAGAGAGAGAGTGAAAGTGAGTGAGTGAGAGTCAAGGAGAGAGAAACAGAGACGGAAACAACAACCACACACTATGCCGTCTCGAGCGTTACTGAACTTCTGAACCAAGCATGAATGGTTTTCTTCACAAATGCAGTCGTTATATATATATATATATATATATATATATATATATATATATATGAAAATTATGTTAGATCAAGTTACTTACTTCGTTTACGTGTAATGTCGACATCCACAAATAAAGATGTGGATGTCACGGTGTTGTAAGGCAGCTAAACATTGTATGTATGTTTAGGCAACTAAGCATAAGTGAAGTCGAATGTATAATAATTTTCAGATGTAGTGAGGTAATTTTTGTGAGGTATTAAATATTTATATAAAAAATCTACACACATTTTTACTGTGGGAAAACGCTACGTTATTCCTCATAAGGAATAACGCCAGGTTAGGTTTTTATTAGAAACGAGGGGGAAAGTGGGGGGGGGGGGGGGTTAGACGCAGATGTAGTTTTCACTGTCGTTGGTCCAAGAAGGAAGTAGAAAAAGTAGAAATAGTAATAAAAAAGAACACTGAAACCACTGAACCATGCTTACACTAAAAGATGTATCGTTACTGATTTTTACAAACCAAATTATAGTGTAATGGTTGCACTATAATAATAATAATAATAATAATGATAATAATGGTTAATTGATTGTTAATGATTGATTGTTAATGATAAGACTGGAGTGACCGTGATCCTTTCAGATCAAATAATGTTATTAATTAGGTTGATTGGCAGAATGAGTTTTTTTCCTTTATTAAGCAAAATAAATGATTTAGGAATGAGACAGAATGTAAGTTGGTTGTTTACAGTCGAAATTAGATGTACACTTGAATAATGACTTCAATATAATAATGACTTCAATATTAATAACGCGCGAGGTAATGATTAGTCTTTATATAAATTTAGGTGAATGACACCAAGCCAAAATGGGGCCTGCACAATTTCACAAATGGTGTTCACATGGTGACGGCTTTCGTGTCATTGAGTCTTCGGAGAGAGAGGTGGAGGTGCGTCGAGAAGTCCTTGTAACGA
Organism: Bathynomus jamesi; assembly: GCA_023014485.1. NCBI lineage: Eukaryota > Metazoa > Arthropoda > Malacostraca > Isopoda > Cirolanidae > Bathynomus > Bathynomus jamesi. Next base: position 931,444 of record JAJOZX010000204.1, on the reverse strand, counting down.
AGTTGAGGTGTGAGGCAAAGCATAAGGACATGACTTGAAATAGTCTCTCGCTGTGACGTCATCTTGGTCGTACTTGTGTGACGTCATCTTGGTCGTGTTTGTATTGATGGAACATCGCTAAAGTATTTGAAAGCGTCTTTGCCACTACAGACGTGTAAAGTTTTTACGCAGGAATAGTAGTAATAGTAAAGTATAGAGCAGACGAGGCTCTCTCCCTCCTCCGCCAGCCACTGAAAGAAGATTTATAGGAAGATAGGAAAAAGTATAATGAAGAGAATAGCTTCAGAGTTCATTCACACCATGCGTACACTTATCTCGTGTACTCAGTTCGTACTAGAAGACAGCGGAAAATAAAGAATAGCATGAATACTAAACTACTAACTTAATCTATGCCATACAATTTTCATAAGGAATTGTTTATTTATTTATTTTGTAAAAGAAGTCAACATTGCGTCGTTCCATTATTTCTCCATAGCAGAGAGAGAGAGAGAGAGAGAGGAGAGAGAGAGAGAGAGAGAGAGAGAGAGAGAGAGAGATTATTTATTTATTTATTTTTTTATTGGGTTCAAAATCCCAGCTGAGCCGTGAACGGCCAAGCTCTGAAGGGCCAGTTCAACCTATCGCCCAAGTTAAGCTAAAATTAAAAACTTACGGACTTGGAGGTCCTATTAGGTCCTACCTCAGGGTTGCTGACTCGATGTGGGCCTACCTTAGGCCACAGTTGCATGAATTTAAGCTAAAAACAAAAGGGGCACTATTTATGGTCTTTCTAAACCTTGCAACAACAACACAACCTGCACTATTGCAAGATGTAACAATCTTGTATCTAAACAACCAAACTGAATTGCAAGAGAGCTCTCTAAAAGACCACACCCTGTAAGTACGGCATTCCACAAACGAGTAGAAAAGACGCGCAGCGCCCCAAAAAATGATGCCACAAGAGTGCCCAAACAATGATGCCACAAGAGCCCAAAAATGCTAGCTCTAAATTAAGTGAATTTTTCACTAACCTTACAATTACGAGATGGATAGTGACTGGAACACAAAGTTCCTCAATCTCTACAGCTTGGACCTTGATAGTGGGACTTTGTGGTAACAACCCTTTAACCAGAACTTCTACCTTCTTAACTTTGGTTCGGTTTTGAACGGAACCCCCAAACCAGAAATTCTTAAATTTTCCCTCTTAAGTTCTTTAAACTTCAATTTTCTGGAAATTCTGGTCTTAATAAAGCTACACTGGCTACCACTATCAAACAACACTTTTACAGTAGCTTCTCCATCATTCCCAATTAATAAGGCTGCAGCTGTTTGCGATAATCCCCCTTTACTTTTACTCTCTTTCATAGCAGTGGCATGTGCCACTGATGTCTCTACTTCTTTGGTAGGCCTACTAGGAGTGTTTTCACACAATAATGGCTGATGCCTGCCATGACATTTTTTGCACAAAATTTTAAACTTACAAAACCTTCCTCTGTGACCTTTCAAAAAACATTTAAAACATGCTGTGGACTTAGTTACCCTGTCCTTTCTCTCCTCAAAAGGTAAAGCCTCAGCCACCTCACATTTATATGACTTGTGGTTGCCTTCGCAAAATATGCATTCCTTGATTCCCTTTAATTTATTCTCAGAGGATGCATGTAGAGCTGACATTGTACCTGGGCTATTCCTTTTTGTAGAAATTTGGTGCTGTGCCTGCCTTTGTCCCCTTGTTTAACATCCCATTGTGCAAACTCAATTCCCTCTCGTCTTGCTAATTCTGTGCCTAAAAGACTTAACAACTGCTGAAGGGGGATGTACACATGTTCTGTAGAGTGTCCCCTACTTAATTCAAGCAAAATTGAGCTAGGCAATTTAGACTTTAGTATAGTAACCAACATTATACCACACCTTTCCATTCCTACACCCAAGTTGTTTAGGGACCTAGTTCTAACTTCAAATTCATCATATAACTGCCGTAACTCCTTGACACTATTGGGATTATTAACAGGAGGTATACCTAAAAGTTCACGGACGTGGCTTTTAATTAAGATCTCTGGCTTACCAAACCGTTTCTTTAATATATCCCAAGCCACATTATAATTAGCCTCTGTTAATGCTAATCCTGCTATTGTCTTTGCTGCCTCCCCTTCCAAGAGGGATTGCAAATAATTAAACTTCTCCACCGCACTTAACACTTGACTAGAATGAACTGCTGATTGAAAACTGTCTGCCCATCTTTGCCATTCCTGAATACTCCCAAAAATGTTTTGAGTACAAGCCTCGGTAATTGAACTGCAGATCTGTTAACTTTAACTTCACAAACACCATTTGTTGAGTGTTGTGTTTCATTATTAGACCTGGTCTCTAACTGTACTGAGCTGCTAAACTATTTTGCTCGGTGGCATACTTTAATTATATCATCAATAAATAATCTCTTCAAAGTAAATTATGTTATTTTCTATTTCATCCTCTTCAATAAGAGCCTCAATTTTAACATTTACTTCACTTAGAGCAACCTTTTTAGTTTCTAATATGGAAAGCTGCGCAGTCACTAAGCTTAAATCCTCTTGCTCTATGGCAGAATCTATAGTGGCGATGACCTTTGTAGGTGCTTCTCTTTTTTTTAAACTTGCTCAATTCAGCTGCACTCATCGTCAATTCAAACAACAATTGGGCTGAATGCCAAATGAACTGAATTGGCAAAAATACTTAACCAAACTGATCAAACGCAAATTTTGCTTTTTTCAAATAAACTGAATTGCTAGGTGGGGTACTGACCAACCACCAGTATGGAATACCAAATTTTCCACCCAAGTAACTGGCGCACCGAAGTCTGCAACCTTCGCCTACGAATAATAAACCAAAATTAACCAAACTGGTAAAAATGTAGGCCAAAAACAACGACAGACAAGTGGCCAAGTTTCGCAATTGGGCGACCAAACTTTCTACCCTGGGACCTTAATTCAATAATAAACCAAAATTAACCAAACCGGTAAAAATGTAGGCCAAAAACAACGACAGACGAGTGGCCAAGTTTCGCAATTGGGCGACCAAACTTTCTACCCTAAGACCTTAACTCAATAATGCTCAACCCGTCTAGGCCTAACTTGGGCTACAATTTGCACAATCAGAACTTTGCCGAAAAATAGTCACTGACTCAGTCTTGGGCTAGAATCTGGTTCTGAAGGACCATGTTATTTATTTATTTTTTTTTTTTATTGGGTTCAAAATCCCAGCTGAGCCGTGAACGGCCAAGCTCTGAAGGGCCAGTTCAACCTACCGCCCAAGTTAAGCTAAAATTAAAAACTTACGGACTTGGAGGTCCTATTAGGTCCTACCTCAGGGTTGCTGACTCGATGTAGGCCTACCTTAGGCCTCAGTTGCATGAATTTAAGATAAAAACAAAAGGGGCACTATTTATGGTCTTTCTAAACCTTGCAACAATAGGGTGTGTCGAATTTTTCAACTTTCAAATTCCAAATATGAGGGGTGCTAAAAAGTTGCAGCATGACTTAGGAATTCTAAAGATATTTTTGTTAATTTAATATAATTTAGTTTTGCTTGGTAAGAAGCTACATAAAAATAGTGACTTTTTTTACTTTTTTGTGGAATTATATAATAATTATTATATTAATAATTATATATGCTGTGTATATAATGCACTGCTGTTTTTGCTTATTTCACAGGTTGAAACATATTCATCAGTGTGCTGAAGATTACTTGTCCGTTAGTGCTACCATCCTAACCAGTGGGAATTGACCTACAATGGCTTCTAAAAGGAGGACAAGACTGGGGACATTCACACATATGAGCAACCTAATTGGAACTGGTAGAGAGTTGTTGCCCTCTGAACTCCCAACTCTGCGAGACGTTCTGAAATATGGGCTACTGCTAAGAGAACAAAGTGGTGAGGATGTGAGAAACTACCCAGCAGCCAGTCTTGCAAAGGGCATTTACCCTAAAGTGCTTGAAAAGTGGGAACGAGCAAACAGTTCTTTTGTAGCCCCCGTTGTAAATTCACGAGTCACAATCTTAAACAAGATCCAAGAGAGCTGGGAGCAGGCCAAAAACATATCTCTTGGGAGAGGAAAGCTACATGTCAAAGAGGCTTTCATTGCAAAACTTGACAAGCTTTTTGACATCCTCAGTTACAAGTGTAAAATTGTTCTCTGCTCTGAATTAATATAAGCAGACAAGTAAGCAGGAGGTTTCAATGCCATCAAATGAAATAATTTTCTCTGATGATGAAAATGAAGAACAAATAGCTGATGCTCAAGATGGAAAGGATGGAAGTTATGAAGTGACATTAGAAATACCAAGCACGTCTTCAACTTCCAATAAAAAGCCAGAGTACAACACATTAGAAATACTTAATGTTGCTATGCATAGCATCAGATATGGTGTTGGCCTGCGTGCCACAGCTGCCATCACCACTGCTGCCTTTATGGATGCTGGCTTGATCACTGAAGAAGACAAGAGACTTGTAGTTGATCACAATAAAGTCAAGAGGGCCCAAGAAAAAGTTATGAGATCCCTGGATCAGGAATTTGATGATCTTTGTAAGAAGGGTGAAATTGACTGCATCTTCTTTGACGGCCGTCAAGATACAACTAAAGTTATGCTGAAAGCAGACAATTCAGATCGTCAGTTCCCCAGCATCATCAAAGAAGAGCATTATTCTGTGTGCAGTGAGCCAGGTGGAAGATATCTCTACCACTTCACTCCTGAGAAAGGCTCAACGAGAAAAAAACCTGCTGAAGTTATTGCTGATAATCTTGTAGATTTCATGAAGAAGAAGGGCATTGATAAAAGCCTGCAGGCCATTGGAGGTGATTCTACAAATGTTAACACTGGCTGGGAGGGTGGTTCCATGCATTGGGTAGAGGTCAAGCTTTGCCGTAAGCTGATCTGGTTGGTTTGTGCCCTCCACACTAACGAGTTACCCCTGCGACACTTGATCACAGCACTGGATGGGAAGACCTTGTCTAACAACAAGTGGACAGGTAACATTGGCAAGATGCTAGACACTGCAACCGAACTTGAAATTGATCCTTCATTCACCAAACTCTCAATTGGAGAGCCTCTTACTTCACTGAGTGACAATGTCGTAAAGGATCTCTCTACTGATCAAGCGTACGGGTATAGGATCACACAGGCCATAAGGACAGGAGAACTTCCCACAGATCTGGCCCTTCTTGAAATTGGTCCAGTGAGCCATTCAAGGTGGTTGACAACAGCAAACAGGCTTTGTCGCATATGGGTTTCAAAACATGGCCTTAAAGGCAAAACCCTCAACAACTTAAGACTGATAGTGGAATACATTGTCGGTGTGTACTACCCCTGTTGGTTCAACATCAAAGTAAAACACTCTTGGGTGGAAGGCCCACGCCACATCTTGTTTCAGCTGCGGCTAGTTAGGCTGCAAAAGAAGGCTGTAGTGGATGCTGTTTTGCCAACCATCAAGCGCTCAGCATGGTATGCATTCAGCGAAATGATAATCCAGACACTCTTGTGCTCAGATGACAGTGAGGAGAGGAGAGCTGGTGTCCAAAAGATTGTTGACATGAGGGGTGGAGATGATGACACACTTGGAGATCTTTCTGTACGTCCCAGGAAGACACCTTCCATCAACCCCAGTGCTTCTTCCGTGTTGGAGCTGACAGACTGGTCTGACGGGGTATTTGAACCTCCTTTGACATGTAAACTGACTACAGCGGAAGTAAAGAAGTTCTTTGACAAGCCTATGCAAGTTCCACAGTGGCCCTGTCATGCTCAGTCAATAGAGAGGTGTGTGAAACAAGTCACAGAGGCAGCAGGCAGGGTGTATACACATGAGAAACGTGAGGGCTATATCAGAGGCCAAGAAGCAAGTCGGCGGCTGATGTCCAAGAACGAATCAAAGCAAGACTTGATGAAACTTGTTGTTTAAATATTTTTTTTCACTGATGTCATTACTTTCTAATGTTGTTTTATGATTACAAGGATATGTTTTATGATTACTAGGATATGTTTTATGCAGAGAAACTAAAATTTTTATAGCATTACCTGACATTTTGAGAAGCTAAAATTAATAAATGTTTTTTTCCGAAAGCAATTTATGTGCTTTTTAATCAAACGTAGATTTACCAAGCTAAGTGTTGAGCAATCACAAAAATAATAGCAGATTTGAATTCTTCACATCCAAAAACATTTTTAAAACCCCTTAGTGAAGGAATTGGCAAAAATTAATTTTCACCTCCCAAATTGACACACCCTATTGCAACAACAACACAACCTGCACTATTGCACGATGCAACAATCTTGTATCTAAACAACCAAACTGAATTGCAAGAGAGCTCTCTATAAGACCACACCCTGTAAGTACGGCATTCCACAAACGAGTAGAAAAGACGCGCAGCGCCCCAAAAAATGATGCCACGAGAGTGCCCAAACAATGATGCCACAAGAGCCCAAAAATGTTAGCTCTCAATTAAGTGAATTTTTCACTAACCTTACAATTATGAGATGGATGTATATACACCTTAACTTAATATATACAAGCAATGCTGCATCAATCAGCTTAGTCATCATATCGCCTTGGGACAACAATGGTTCTTCCTCTTCTAGATTTTCTAACAGAGAGAGAGAGAGAGAGAGAGAGAGAGAGAGGGCAATGATTCCATACCAACAAAAGTTCATATTTAAAAAGCTATAGCATCTCACCAGTCACGTGTTTGTCTATCACTCATATATATATATATATATATATATATAATGATCTGCGGAGACTAACTTCCCATTTATAAAATACAAAAAAGTGGATAGGAATATATATATTCACTAGGAAAAGGGGGGCACAAGAGAAGACCAGGAGCAAGCAAAAATGTTGATGGCTCTCACAAATGAGTTTATGCTGACACAGGAGATAACAGAAAATACCAGAAAAAATAACTGCCTGGATCTGGTATTCACGAATAACACGAACTTGATTGCTGATATAAAAATAACCCCAACCATTATCTCAGACCACAACTTAATCGAGATATCAACAAATATGACGACAGCATTAAAAGACAATACACATATTGTGGAAAGAAGTAAATTCGAGGCCTTTAACTTAAACTCGAAGACTATAAATTGGGAAGCAATGAGATCGCACATGGCCCAAATAGAATGGAGAACAATTTTCGAGAATAAAACAACTGAAGAAATGCGAACAACCTTGGAGGAAAAAACGCTGAGAATTTTAGAAAAATATGCTCCGAAATTACAGCCAAAAGGAAAGAGGAGCTGGCTAGAGAGGCAAAAAAGAAGACTTTTCCGCAAAAGAAAGAGAGTGGAGGCGAAGTTAGGCAACTGCGGAGATAATGACAGGAAAGCAATAAAAGAAAGACTGGAGGGTATCGATAGGGAAATACAAGCCCTGATTAAGGACCAGACAGAGAGGGAAGAGGAAAAGGCGGTAGAAGCAATAAAGGAAAATCCAAAATACTTCTATAGCTATGCAAAAAGGAAGACAAAAACGCGCGCCGCTATTGGGCCCTTAAGGACGGGAAATAATGAACTAACCGACAATCCAAAAGAAATATCTGATACATTAAGAGCTCAATATGAATCAGGTTTCAGTACCCCAAAAAGTGACAAAGCGATACCTGACATAAATGCATTCTTTGAAGAGGAATTGCAAAGAGAGTATATAACAGACTTTGATTTTACACCAGAAGATGTAGCGAGAGCTATAGGACAAATGAAACCACATTCAGCTGCAGGTCCGGTCAATTGGAACGCATTATTGATTAAAAACTGTAAAAATGAAATAGCTACACCTTTATACTGGATATGAAGAAGATCCCTAGACACTGGGGAAATACCGAGCATCTTGAAAAGAGCAAACATTTTCCCTGTATATAAACGAGGGGACAGATCTCAAGCAAAGAACTATAGACCAGTGTCATTGACGTCCCACCTCACTAAAGTATTTGAAAGAATAGTTAGAGAAAATTTATGATTTCCTGGAGACACGGGAAAGATTCAACGAAAATCAGCATGGATTCCGATCAGGTAGATCATGCCTATCACAACTAATAGAACACTACAACAATATCCTAGATGCATTGGAAGGCAATGACAACTACGATGTTATATACACAGATTTTGCTAAAGCTTTCGATAAATGTGACCATGGTATAATAGCACATAAAATTAAATATATGGGAATAACAGGCAAAGTGGGAAAATGGATCTACAACTTCCTTAGAGATCGTCTGCAGGTCGTCAAAATTCAAGGTATATCATCATCAGAATCGGAAGTACGCAGCTCAGTACCACAAGGGACAGTACTGGCCCCACTCCTGTTCATAATCATGTTAACAGACATAGACAGCGGAGTAAACAGCAACAGTATAGTAATATCCTTTGCAGACGATACAAAGATCAGCAGAAAAATCAGCGATGTACAGGGTGTCCCGTAAGTCTGGACCCATAGGGAAAAATAATAAAATTACAAAACAGTCCAAAAATTTATTACATAATCTGTTCAAAGTGTCCGCCGTTGTGTCGCACACATAGTTGAAGACGCAATCTCCACTGCGTCAGCACTTTCTGAATCACAGTCGCAGAAATTTCTTGACACGCCTCCACAATGCGTGCTTTAAGGTGGAAAATGTTCTGAAGTTTGACCTCGTACACTTTGGCTTTCAAGTGGACCCAGAAATAAAAATCATAAAAAAATAATAAAAAAATAATAATAAAATAATAATAATAACATAATAAAAAAATATATTATAAATCCCTATGGGTCCAGACTTACGGGACACCCTGTACATGACGTGGAGGCCTTGCAGAGGGACATGAACAAAATATACAAATGGTCATAAGACAACATGTCATTCAACGGCGAGAAATTTCAGCTCTTGAGTGGTAGAAAAGAAGAACTTAAACAGACTGCATATTATGCTCCAGATAGACAGGAAATTCAGAGAAGCACGAAAGCGATTGATCTCGGGATAATAATGACAGATGATGCGAAATTCGAAACACAATCAGATAGTGATAAATAAAGCAAAAAGAGTCGACGGACAGGTACTAAGAACTTTCAAGAGAAGGGACAGGACAGTAATGATTCCCCTGCTAAAAACACTGATTATACCAAAACTTGAATACTGCTCAGTTTTGACGTCCCCATATAAAAAGAAAAACTAATAAACTAGAAGAAACGCAAAAGCATTTCACAGCCAAGATTGATGGCTGCAAAGAACTCAACTACTGGGAAAGACTACGTAAACTAAATCTGTATTCACTGGAAAGAAGAAGAGAGAGGTACATCATAATCTACATATGGAAAATGATTGAAAAACTGGTACCAAACCTAAAACTAAACCCAATTACCATTCAAACAACAATGGAAAATAGGAAAGGCAGAATGTGTAGTGTTCCCAAATTAAAGGCCCGACAAGGGACCTCCTCAACCCTGAAGGAAAATAGCTTGGTTGTCAGGGGGCCAAGACTTTTCAACCAGCTTCCTAAGGACCTCAGAAACGTGACGGGGGTCAAAGTTGAAGTCTTCAAGAAAAGGCTGGATGCCTGGCTCAGGACAGTACCAGATGAGCCGGGCGTGCCTGGCTATGTACGGTGGAGAGCGCAAGAAAGCAACTCGCTTCTCCACCAGGCCAGACCTAGAGGCGGGGCCACCAGCTTGACCTCCGTGTGAAGAGAGAGCAACGCACGAAACAACAAGGTTCATAAGGTAAGGTGTGTATATATATATATATATATATATATATATATAAACAATTATAATATATATTATAATTGTTTCAGTTTACCAAAAAAGTAGTTGTTTTTTTCATTTTCTTTAATATCCTGGTTTCGCAGCTGATAATCAGGTGACAGTACGTTAGACTGCGAGAGGACTGTTCTGTAGATTTTAGTTGTGTGGGGATTTTGAGTATGCTCTTCTGAACTCTCTAACTGTATGACTCCACCTATAAGGAGAGCACGCAGTATCCAACTCTCGACACATTCTTATTCCTTTTCTGTCCAACTCTCTAATGTAAGGGTTAATCAGCATTTTCACATTTCACACTACAGATATATTTCGTATAATCGAGTTAAAGTGAAGCCATAAACTTAAACTAAGGCATAGCTTTGGATTGTCGTAAGTCTACTTCAAATAAACTCTCAGATATGAATTCACCTGTGTAAATTTTATTTCTATTCCAACATACACGTTAAGTTTCTTTTTAACTCTTCGATCACTGAAAACCTCTTTGAAAAAACTTTCAGAAATGCATTCCTTATTTACCAAACAAACATTACAATTTCTGCTCCTGTCATTATCTGACAAAACTTTACCACTTTGTTGATATAGGAGCAGTGTTTTTTCAATACAAAGTTCATGCAGACAGACAGATTTGTTATTTTGTATGTTACATCAAATAACACATTGAGACTTCGACGCACTTAAATTATTTTTTATGTTTTGTACACAATAACAAAAGATTACTTCATTACTGCTTTCACTGCCTTCCAACCGTTTCAGCTTACCCGAGTAAATATCATAGATAGCATAGCCCATGGGTCGAGGAACTTTTTTGGGTATTACCCAAAAATCTATTTGAGTAAAATGAAATTACCCCGAGACTTCAAAGTAAACAAAAACAGGCCAATTGCTCTTAAAATTGTTGCATATGGTGTCTCTCATACCGCACGCATTACCCACAAAATTTTTAAATGTACCCCATTTGGGGTAATTTACCCCTGTTCGCCGACCACTGCCGGCATAGCCGGTCGAAGTTACGTAGATAAGGGACCAACATTCAGTGCCATATATATATATATATATATGTGTGTGTGTGTGTGTGTGTGTGTGTATATAGGTATACATATATATATATATATGATGAATAAAACCACGAAGGAAAGGAAACACAAAATGGTGCTCAAGCGCTTTCGTCTAATGACATCCTCAGGAACACTGAAGTACATAAAAGGGTGACAGCCTATATATAGGTTACATAAAGAAAAAAAAAGAAAAATAAATAAAATATATATATATACATATACATACATATCATATATATATATATATATATATATATATATATATATATATGCAATAAACGGAGAAGTAAAAATAAAAATTAAAAATTAAAGGATTATCAGAGAGGCATAAGATTTGTAAGGAAAAAATATCAATTTTTAGCACAAGATCAAATGAATTATAAAAATACAAATTTATACTGGAAATCTGCCCGGGTTTTAACACTGCCTTTTTTGGTTAAGTTTCGATGTATATAAAAATAAAATGAAAATTAAAAGTTAATAAAGTAGCATACAAGTTTACCAAAGATTTAGCGTTCTACCCTTCTTATCTAAATCTGTTTTGAAGGAATTCAAAACAACAGGATCGAGTTGAAAAAGACCTTTGCTTATGTTGAAGTTATTTGAAAGTTGGATAATGGCAGACTCAAGAATATTTCTATTAACAATGTTGCTAGAGTGGAATAAAACTGAAGCATTATTCCAATCAATACAGTGGGATAACTCTGACAAATGGTCAAAAAGGGCACTGGACAACTGTCCTGTTCTAACGGAATATTGATGCTGTTTTATACGTGTGTGCAAATCCTTTCCCGTCTGACCTATGTAAAAGGAATCACATTGTTTACACCCAATTTTATAGATAATGCCTGAATTATTGGTAGGGCTATTTTTTACTATGATATTTTTCACAATATTGTTATATGAAAATACTACATTAATATCCAAAAGTTTAAGTACATTAGCAATGCCTAAAAAGCCCGGGAAAAATGGAAGTACTAAACTATTTTTTGACAAAGTACGAGTGTTATTATTGACACGATAGAAAGTTCGTTTTGCCTTGTTGAGACAAGATTCCATAAACGCAGATGGATAACACAGATCACTTCCAATACCGTTGATTTTTTCCAATTCGGCATCGATGTATTCCGGACTGGCGATCCTAAGGGCGCGGAGAAACATTGATGAAAAAATGACCTTCTTAGTGGGGGTGTCATGTCCCGAGTAAAAGTGTACGTAGGACAAATTGTTTGTTGTTTTCCGATAGATACTAAACTTAAAACCTGGGCTTTCCCTATGTACACGCACATCCAAAAATGGGATTGAATTGTCTTGTTCCACTTCTAAAGTAAACTTAATGGAGGGGACTTGATCATTTAACTGAAGGAGGAAGTTATCCAGGTCACGATTCATGGGCCAGATACACAAAATATCGTCGACGTACCGCAACCAAGGGATGCCAACCCCCAGGATTCTCGGAATGTAAGTAATTTCGAAAAACTCCATATAAATATTGGAGAGGAGGGGCGATAAGGGGTTGCCCATGGCCATCCCAAAAACTTGTTGATAATACTCGTTATTGAAAGTGAATTTACAGTCTTTGATGCAAAGCTTAATAAGATCCAAAACAATGTGTGAAGGTAGTGGCAGGTCATACTTATGTAATTCTTGGGAGAGAAAGTCAAGCATATCGTCAATCGGCACTTTTGTAAACAATGAACAAACGTCAAAACTGATCAATCTATCGTTAGTTTCAGTACGTGCATTATTCAACTTTTCAGTAAGATCCATGGAATTTTTTACATGTGAATCAGAGATAGTTCCGAGAATGGGGGACAAGACTTTGACAAGCCATTTGGAGAGTTTATAAGTAATAGAGCCCACCGAGCTAATAATAGGGCGCATAGGGTTGCCAGGTTTGTGGGTTTTAATAAGACCGTAAAGGTAGGGCACAGAAGGTGAAGTGGACATGAAAAGCGGAATTAATTCCTTATGATCTTTGAGAATGCGTTTCAAGCCACTATTAAATGATTTGATGACGTCATCCTGCGGGTTCTTCCTAAGTTTGCTGTATGTGGCGGGGTCCTGGAGAAGCTCGTTCATCTTTCGGATGTAGTCCACTTTGTCCATAATAACTATGGTGTTAGCCTTGTCTGCTTTAGTAATATGGAGCTCCCCATCCTTTTTTAATTGTGAGAGGCTATTGCGAAAACGTTTAGGAAAGTTATCTTCGTAATTACTATTCGCCGCACTATAAACGAGGCCTTTAACTATGTTAAACAAATACTGAGGGAGATTACACTGTTTTTCAAAACACGCGAGACTGTAACAAATTTGTAAAGCCGAAGGTTTTTTAACGATAAAAAAGGACATACCATATCCAAGGGCACTTTTTGCATCGTCACTAATGTTTTTCGAAGAAAGGTTCAAAACACACTTCGAGCTTGCTTTTTTACTCCACTGACTATTTCGAATGAGACTTTTAATTTTTCGATCCAAAATATTACGAAGTGAAGTAGTTCTCCGACGCAACTCTTTGTAAATTTCATCAAACAAAGGTCCCAACCGTGGATCCAACCTTTGTTTGATGAAATTTACAACGAGTTGCGTAGGAGAACTACTTCACTTCGTAATATTTTGGATCGAAAAATTAAAAGTCTCGATTGACGATATGCTTGACTTTCTCTCCCAAGAATTACATAAGTATGACCTGCCACTACCTTCACACATTGTTTTGGATCTTATTAAGCTTTGCATCAAAGACTGTAAATTCACTTTCAATAACGAGTATTATCAACAAGATTTTGGGATGGCCATGGGCAACCCCTTATCGCCCCTCCTCTCCAATATTTATATGGAGTTTTTCGAAATTACTTACATTCCGAGAATCCTGGGGGTTGGCATCCCTTGGTTGCGGTACGTCGACGATATTTTGTGTATCTGGCCCATGAATCGTGACCTGGATAACTTCCTCCTTCAGTTAAATGATCAAGTCCCCTCCATTAAGTTTACTTTAGAAGTGGAACAAGACAATTCAATCCCATTTTTGGATGTGCGTGTACATAGGGAAAGCCCAGGTTTTAAGTTTAGTATCTATCGGAAAACAACAAACAATTTGTCCTACGTACACTTTTACTCGGGACATGACACCCCCACTAAGAAGGCTATTTTTTCATCAATGTTTCTCCGCGCCCTTAGGATCGCCAGTCCGGAATACATCGATGCCGAATTGGAAAAAATCAACGGTATTGGAAGTGATCTGTGTTATCCATCTGCGTTTATGGAATCTTGTCTCAACAAGGCAAAACGAACTTTCTATCGTGTCAATAATAACACTCGTACTTTTTCAAAAAATAGTTTAGTACTTCCATTTTTCCAGGGCTTTTTAGGCATTGCTAATGTACTTAAACTTTTGGATATTAATGTAGTATTTTCATATAACAATATTGTGAAAAATATCATAGTAAAAAATAGCCCTACCAATAATTCAGGCATTATCTATAAAATTGGGTGTAAACAATGTGATTCCTTTTACATAGGTCAGACGGGAAAGGATTTGCACACACGTATAAAACAGCATCAATATTCCGTTAGAACAGGACAGTTGTCCAGTGCCCTTTTTGACCATTTGTCAGAGTTATCCCACTGTATTGATTGGAATAATGCTTCAGTTTTATTCCACTCTAGCAACATTGTTAATAGAAATATTCTTGAGTCTGCCATTATCCAACTTTCAAATAACTTCAACATAAGCAAAGGTCTTTTTCAACTCGATCCTGTTGTTTTGAATTCCTTCAAAACAGATTTAGATAAGAAGGGTAGAACGCTAAATCTTTGGTAAACTTGTATGCTACTTTATTAACTTTTAATTTTCATTTTATTTTTATATATATCGAAACTTAACCAAAAAAGGCAGTGTTAAAACCCGGGCAGATTTCCAGTATAAATTTTTATTTTTATAATTCATTTGATCTTGTGCTAAAAATCGATATTTTTTCCTTACAAATCTGTATGCCTCTCTGATAATCCTTTAATTTTTAATTTTTATTTTTACTTCTCCGTTTATTGCATATATATATATATATAGATATATATAGATATGTTATATATATATATATATATATATATATATATATATATATATATATAATTTATTTTTCTTTTTTTCTTTCTGTAACCTATATATAGGCTGTCACCCTTTTATGTACTTCAGTGTTCCTGAGGATGTCATTAGACGAAAGCGCTTGAGCACCATTTTGTGTTTCCTTTCCTTCGTGTTTTTATTCATCATAAATATTTTTCACGTGTTACTTTCGTGAAATAATTTTCATATATATATATATATATATATATGTATGATACACACAGACCGTGCATGGAACAAGGAACTCTTCTAGGATAATTAAATCCACTACAGTCCGAATAAGCAATGGTAAATGACGAATCCCATAGTTTTTCTTTTTCATGATGCTAGCCCGACGTGGGCAACGGGTCACTCGCAAAGAGGTCCCAAAAATATAGCTCCCCCCACCAGCTATCTGCAAAGCAGATTGGATCCAGCCAGTTTTGGGACAGGATCTATGGTTTAAAGCAGCCTAGCCCAGTTACATTTAGAACCTCGATATACTGTAAGCAAAAGACTCGCTGCCTTCACGTCAGATTGAATACATCAAAGAAAGAGGGGTAACTATTATATTTTTAGCCGGAATCCAAAACTTAAACCTCAACTGGCAGAATTGAGCGTCCACTTTTCAAGGCACATAACATGTCCGTTTCAAGATGGTGGGAATGAACTCAGAATGGTTCCCTGAGGTTTTTTATGATACACACAGACCGTGCATGGAACAAGGAACTCTTCTAGGATAATTAAATCCACTATAGTCCGAATAAGCAATGGTAAATGACAAATACCATAGTTTTTCTTTTTCATGATGCTAGCCCGACGTGGGCAACGGGTTACTTGCAAAGAGGTCCCAAAAATATAGCTTCCCTCACCAGCTATCTGGTGGCCACTCAATGGTATCTTCCTTCGAGGTTCGTATCAAGAATCTCACGGGCAGATGCAGAATAATGTTGCGGCGCTCCATCATGTTCATAGAGCCAATTCCTGCCAACGCCATTAGTAAACTGTGGCAAAACTTTGTCTCTCAATACCTGGCAATAGCGTTTTCCAGCCATCGTATTTTTCGATATGCCAAAGGACACGAGTCCTCAATAACCAATGCACGCCCAAACTGTTAGTGTAGCCGTTTTAACAGATTTACCCAATCATATTTTGCGATTTTTTTCGCCCAGAAGTAAACGTTGTATTTGTTTCCTTTATTCGTTAAACCGAAGACACATTCATCTGAAAATTTGATCTTTCAATAGAAATCTGGATCACTGTTGAACTTTGTCTCATTGTTTCAGCAAACTACATCCGTCTATTAGAATCATCGTTGTAAATGGGCTGAGAGTAAATGGATTTGTAATCGTAGTACCCCTGTGATTTCAATATTTTTGCTCCTGAAAATTTGAAAATACCCAATTTCTGTGCAACTTTTTTCGTTGAAGTTCTTGGATCAACTTAAAAACTTGCGAAGACATTTTCTTTGTTATTGTCTCCTGTCGCCGTTACTGGCCTTCCACTTCTTGGACGATCATTTACCAGGCTCCCTGTTTCCAAAAGTTTGAGCTTCCAGTATCGAAGAGTGATTGCATTTGGTGGTGGTTTAACCTAATTTGGTGAAGAATCCTACTATGGACCTCAATTTACTCTGCCCGCTCTGGATCATTTCCGGAATCTTTAGGCTGACTCCTACAAAGCTAGACTGGAGATATTAAGGGTGGGTTAAATGGGGGCCAATTCATACAGAGCATTTTTCACATTGGGGCCCGTGTGGGGAATTTACATTCGTTAGGCTTAACCTTACTTAATAAAATTTGCAGAATTAGGCTAAATGGTGTAGCCTAAACCTAACCTAATCAAGCCTAAAGTAACAAACTTGCCTAATTAGGTCTATAACCTAGGGCCTAACTACGAAACATTTACAGTTAATGAGTCCCATTATTTTATAAGCTTAGAACTGAGTGCAACATACAGATTAACCAGAATCAAACTTACTTTTTCTTTCAAGGTTTAGGGTATCTATTGGACTAAATATTGACATTAATTAAATACGCGTAGGGGGCGGGGTAACTAAATTTAAAACTTGACTGTGTGTCTGATTGCTCAATTTTTTTGATCTCTCATCTCTGATAATTTCTTCTCACCTTATATTTCATTACAATCCCTAGTTAAACTATTTTGACTTAAACATGAACAGTGATGAATTGCAACAATTAAAAAAGAAGCGTGGGAAGTCGGGTGCTGTTACTAAGGCCATCAACACTTTTAACAATATTACACAACCAGGCAAGGAAGATTTAGAGAATGTAATTCTTAAATTGGATAAACAAAAGAAGGATATACTGGCCATTGATGAGCGTATATCAAAGTTAGTTGAACCTGAAATGGATGATGAAGAACTTACAGACCTTTACTCTGATAATGAGCAAAGGTAATCTCAATTCAACAACACATAAGGAAGGGGACTACAGTCTTGTTTGAACGACTTAACACCAAATGAACCTATTTCTGATTTTAATGAAAGTAGAGCTAACCTTCAAGAAAATTTAAGTGGCATGCCAAATCCCAAGTCACAAGAATTTAGGGCTAAGTTGCCCACTTTGCTTGTGTTAGAAAATCTAGAAGAGGAAGAACCATTGTTGTCCCAAGGCGATATGATGACTAAGCTGATTGATGCAGCATTGCTTGTATATATTAAGTTAAGGTGTGTATATATCCATCTCATAATTGTAAGGTTAGTGAAAAATTCACTTAATTTAGAGCTAGCATTTTTGGGCTCCTGTGGCATCATTGTTTGGGCACTCTTGTGGCATCATTTTTTGGGGCGCTGCGCGTCTTTGCTACTCGTTTGTGGAATGCCGTACTTACAGGGTGTGGTCTTATAGAGAGCTCTCTTGCAATTCAGTTTGGTTGTTTAGATACAAGATTGTTGCATCGTGCAATAGTGCAGGTTGTGTTGTTGTTGCAAGGTTTAGAAAGAAGACCATAAATAGTGCCCCTTTTGTTTTTATCTTAAATTCATGCAACTGAGGCCTAAGGTAGGCCCACATCGAGTCAGCAACCCTGAGGTAGGACCTAATAGGACCTCAAGTACGTAAGTTTTTAATTTTAGCTTAACTTGGGCTGTAGGTTGAACTGACCCTTCAGAGCTTGGCCGTTCACGGTTCAGCTGGGATTTTGAACCCAATAACTAAATAAATAACATGGTCCTTCAGAACCGGATTCTAGCCCAAGACTGAGTCAGTGACTATTTTCCGGCAAAGTTCTGATTGTGCAAATTGTAGCCCAAGTTAGCCCTAGACGGGTTGAGCGTAATTGAGTTAAGGTCCCAGGGTAGAAAGTTTGGTCGCCCAATTGCGAAACTTGGCCACTCGTCTGTCGTTGTTTTTGGCCTGCATTTTTACCGGTTTGGTTAATTTTGGTTTATTATTCGTAGGCGAAGGTTGCAGACTTCGGTGCGCCAGTTACTTGGGTGGAAAATTTTGGTCTTCCATACTGATGGTTGGTCAGTACCCCACCTAGCAATTCAGTTTATTTGAAAAAAGAAAAATTTGCTTTTGATCAGTTTGGTTAAGTATTTTTGCCAATTCAGTTCATTTGGCATTCAGCCCAATTGTTGTTTGCATTGACGATGAGTGCATCTGAATTGAACAAGTTTAAAAAAAGGAGAAGCACCTACAAAGGTCTAATTACAAAGGTCATTGCCACTATAGATTCTGCCATAGAGCAAGAGGATTTAAGCTTAGTGACTGCGCAGCTTTCCATTTTAGAAACTAAAAAGGTTGCTTTAAGTGAAGTAAATGTTAAAATTGAGGCTTTTATAGAAGAGGATGAAAGAGAAAATAACATAATTTACTTTGAAGAGATTATTGATGATATAATTAGAGTATGCCCCCGAGCAAGAGAGTTTAGCAGCTCAGTACAGTTAGAGACCAGGTCTAATAATGAAACACAACACTCAACAAATGGTGTTTGTGAAGTTAAAGTTAACAGATCTGCAGTTCAATTACCGAGGCTTGTACTCAAAACACTTTCTTGGAGTATTCAGGAATGGCAAGGATGGGCAGACAGTTTTCAGTCAGCAGTTCATTCTAGTCAAGTGTTAAGTGCGGTGGAGAAGTTTAATTATTTGCAGTCCCTCTTGGAAGGGGAGGCAGCAAAGACAATAGCAGGATTAGCATTAACAGAGGCTAATTATACTGTGGCTTGGGATATATTAAAGAAACGGTTTGGTAAGCCAGAGACCTTAATTAAAAGCCACCTCCGTGCACTTTTAGCTATACCTCCTGTTAATAATCCTAATAGTGTCAAGGAGTTACGGCAGTTATATGATGAATTTGAAATTAGAACTAGGTCCCTGGACAACTTGGCTGTAGGAATGGAAAAGTATGGTATAATGTTGGTTCCTATACTGGAGTCTAAATTGCCTAGCTCAATTTTGCTTGAATTAAGTAGGGGACACACTGCAGAACATGTGTACATCCCCCTTCAGCAGATGTTAAGTCTTTCAGGCACAGAATTAGCAAGACGAGAGGGAGTTGAGTTTGCACAGTGGGATGGTAAACAAGGGGACAAAGGCAGGCACAGCACCAAAGTTTCCAGAAAAAGGAATAGCCCAGGTACAGTGTCAGCTCTACATGCCTCCTCTGAGAATAAATTAAAGGGAATCAAGGAATGCATATTTTGCGAAGGCAACCACAAGTCATATAAATGTGAGGTGGCTGAGGCCTTACCCTTTGAGGAGAGAAAGGACAGGGTAACTAAGTCCACAGCATGTTTTAAATGTTTTTTGAAAGGTCATAGAGCAAGGTTTTGTAAGTTTAAAATTTTGTGCAAAAAATGTCATGGTAGGCATCAGCCATTATTGTGTGAAAACACTCTTAGTAGGCCTACCCCAGAAGTAGAGACATCAGTGGCACATGCCACTGCTATGCAAGGGAGTAAAAGTAAAGGGGGATTATTGCAAACAACTGCAGCCTTATTAATTGGGAATGAGGGAGAAGCTACTGTAAGAGTGTTGTTTGATAGTGGTAGCCAGTGTAGTTTTATTAAGATCAGAATTTCCAGAAAATTGAAGTTTAAAGAACTTAAGAGGGAAAATTTAAGAATTTCTGGGTTTGGGGGTTCCGTTCAAAACCGAACCAAATTTAAGAAGGTAGAAGTTCTGGTTAAAGGGTTGTTACCGCAAAGTCCCACTATCAAGGTCCAAGCTGTAGAGATTAAGGAACTTTGTGCTCCAGTCACTACTTGTTTAGATATGGCATGTGTCCAAGAATTGCAAGTTAAAGGAATTAATTTGGGCAATAATAAGTTTGAGGGAACAGAAGATATTAGTCTTTTGATTGGAGCTGACTATTATTGGGACTTCATCACTGGTAATATTGTCCGTACATCTCAAGGCCCCGTAGCTATTGAAAGTAAGCTAGGCTGGATGCTACATGGTAGTTATTGCAATGAAATGGAAGTTAAGGCTCTTTTTGTTAAGATTGAGGAGAACAGTCATGGACTGGAAAGGCATTTGAAAGCGTTTTGGGAACTTGAATCTATTGGCATAAAGGACAACCAGGCAAGTACAGTGAGCAATGATGTTTTAGAGCAATTTGAAAAAGGGATTGGGTTTAGAGATGGTTGCTATGAAGTTGGCCTACCATGGAAGGATTCTTGCAAACCCGGTTCAAACCTTCAGCTAGCTAATCGGAGGTTGGAGACTTCATTGTACAGGCTAAGAAAAAATGAGGAGTTGTTAATTGAATACGATGAGGCCATCCTAAGTTATGTAAGGGAGGGCTATGCTGAAAGGGTGCAAGGTGAGCTGGTGAGCCAGGAGGCACATTATCTGCCACACCATGCAGTGGTACGGCGAGACAAAACTACCACCAAACTGAGGGTAGTTTTTGATGGCTCAACCAAGGACAAAGGTGGTGTGTCCTTGAATGACTGTTTGGATGCTGGGCCAAATTTAAATGCAGATTTATTTTCCTTGTTACTGAGATTCAGGTTTGGTAGAGTAGCATTGACTGCAGATGTGAAGCAAGCCTTTTTGCGGATAAAGTTAAAACCAGAGGACAGAGATGCAGTAAGGTATCTGTGGGTGGATACGAAAGACTTGTTGGAAAATGAACCTAAGGTTCAAGCATATAGAATGAAGTCAGTGTTGTTTGGCCTCAGCTCTAGTCCATTTCTGTTGGCAGCTACTATGCAGTACCATTTTAAGAAATATTCTGAAGTCTATCCTAACACTATTGAACACATAAGGAAGAATTTTTATGATGATGATTTGCTGTGTTCCGTGGATAATACAGAAATGGCTAAACAGATATTCATGGAGGCTAGAGCTATAATGAGGGAGGCTGGCATGGAGCTTAGAAAATGGCAGACCAATCATTCGCAATTACAAGAGTTTATGAGTCATTCCTGTGTAGTACCTGATGCAGCAGAAAGTATTGAGGATTCTGGTATTAAGGAGTTGTGGGCAATAGATGCAAAGGTGCTAGGCATTGTTTGGCAGCAAGATGATGATTTGTTTACCTTCAGTGGGAAATCTTTAGTAGAGCTGGCTGAGAATGAGACAAGGTGGACAAAACGTACAGCTCTTAGTTTGGCTTCAAAGGTCTTTGATCCTCTTGGATTCCTGGCTCCATTTGTGATAAAGTCAAAAATTTGGTTTCAGAGCCTCTTGGAAATTGGACTTGGTTGGGACCAAGAGTTACCTGATCATATGGTGGTAAGGTGGAAATATTGGTTCAAAGAATTGGCACATCTTGGAGACATTGAAATCCCAAGATGGTACTTTGGAGAGTTGAACAATAGTCCAGACAATTTGGAGCTGCACATCTTTTGTGATGCAAGTGAGGAAGCCTATGCAACTTGTATTTATATAAGAGGCGCATTGCAAGAGGAAGTAAGTTGCAGGTTGGTTGCTGCAAAGAGTAGAGTAGCACCTTTGAAAAGTCTTTCTGTTCCAAGGTTGGAATTGATGGGTGCTTATTGCTAGTCGGCTTGCAATTACAGTGCGAAAGTCTTTGGCCCTCTATGAAATTCCAAGCTATTATTGGACAGACTCCACTATAGTTTGGCACTGGTTAAGAAGTCAGGCAAGGAAATGGAAACCATTTGTTGCCAATAGGGTGGAGGAAATTCAAGCGCACACAGATCCCAAGCAATGGAAGCATTGTCCAGGCATCCAAAACCCCGCTGATTTACCAACTCGAGGAATTTCAGTGAAAGATCTTTCACAGTCAAGTTTGTGGTGGAATGGGCCAGAGTGGCTAAAACTTGGAAGTGAAAACTGGCCTTGCAATCAGCCTATTGTAGGAGAATGCCAGGCTGAAGAAGCATGGGTGAGTGAGGTGAGAAAATGCGCTGTGAACATTTGTCAAGTTATGCAGCAGGACCCCATATTGAGGCTTGAGGACATTAGCAGTCTGAAAAGATTGTTAAGAGTGACAGCATGGGTATATAGATTTACCAACAACATTAAGGGAGAACCAAGAAGGGAAGGAATTCTGAACAGTAATGAGATTCAGCAAGCCAGGAAATACTGGGTGGTATATATGCAGAAGGAAAAATTTGGTGAAGAGAGAGAATTGCTCACCAGCCATCCATTACAGGTTCTACCAACACATTCTGCGCTCAAGGGTTTGGATGTGTTTTTGGATCAGGATTTATTGAGAGTAGGAGGTAGACTACAGTTTTCTGGGCTTCCAGAGGAGAAAAGACATCCAATTTTGCTACCTTCTGGGGGGCACTTTGTGGACCTTTTGATCCTGGATACTCATCATAAGCTGTTACATGCTGGAGTTAGAGAAGTGATAATAGAGATCAGACAACAGTTTTGGATTCCCAAAATTAGACAAGTAGTAAAAAAGGTCGTGCATAAATGTGTGGTTTGCAAGCGTTGGAGTGCAAAGCCTTATTATGAAAAGGTGGCTCCACTTCCAAGAGAACGGTGTGTCTATTAGGGTGGAGCGAAAAATACTTTTTTTCTAGTATGAAGTTCTAATAGTGATTAAAAGTTGCATTTAGTGGACTATATATACCTTCCAAAATATGAGTTCATTTGTTTAATAGTTTCAGCTGCCACCAGGGGGCTAAATTTAACACAATTTTGGGTAAAAAGGAAAAAAATGCTTCTATTTTAGGTTTATCAAACTATTATAAAATTTTATCTTAGAATTATCTAATAGTTTGATTAAGATTCCTAAATGATAAGAATTCGTTGTGTAAAAATGCCTTTTCATATGCTTAATATCTTCAGCTGCCACAAGAGGTCTGAAATTAACTTAAAAATGACAATTAAGTATGATTCCGTATTTACTTGAAAAAGGGAACAGTAATAAATTAGGATGTCTCTCCTCCTTACTGGCTTGAGACAGTTAAGAAACGTTATTTCGTGCCTTAGCGGAGTTACCACCCTTTCCCCAACCAACCTCCCTCTAGAAAGGGTTCTTGCTGAAGATTATTTAGTAATTTGCTTTTGTGTCAAATTTTGGCTGTTTTTTCCTTGATTCTAATGTAGCACGAATCCAACCGTCTCTGTTTGTAGGTCCGCAGACTGATCCAGCAGCGTCTGTAACGAGCTTGACGCATCTCTCTACGGCTTGTGTATGACATGGAAACTGAAATAATTCTGAATGAAGAGTAGTACCATGTTTGATGCATGATTCAATATCATCAAGAGAAACTCTGGTTATCGGTGGTTCTGCTATCTGAAAATCTTGCCACATAATGAGAACTGTATAGTCTTTGGCATAAAAATTTATTTCTGGCACCTTAAAATACCTGATAACATCTGTTTCTTGAATGCATGCCCTTGCTTTTATGATACGCCTAAATCCCAACTGACGCACATGCTCCTTTTCATCAGCTATCATTGCAATGAGAATGTTTTCTTGATTTGCGTAATATGCATTTCGCTGAATGACTGAGTCATGTACTCTCCTAAGCTCTTCACGGAGATACCGGCTTCTTGCAATCATATGCCACATATGTTTAGCACCATATTGGCATAATGGTTTACGCTTTATCTGAAACCACATTGGTGCGTATACCCTAACAATGAAAGTAGCTAATTCTTGTAAATTGCCAGAAGGATTCTCTGTGCTTGCATATAACCGCAGAGTCCTGTTTGCTGTGGTGAGCCACCTTGAATGTGATATATTGCCTGGACTCTTATGACTAAGACTCTTTGAGAATGTTCCACTTGATATAGCCTTGTGAATTTCAAGAAGGTATTTCTGGTCAGTACTTATGTCATCTACATCAACTTCACACATGTCCTCTTGAATTTCAATGGGTTTGAAGTTAACTATGGGAAGCTTTTCACAGTCTGAAAGTGCTCGGCCAATTTCTCCTGAAAATGCTCTTGGTCCAGTAGTGGTACCATCCAAGTGATGAAACAGATGGCGCAATGGAAGTTCATTAAGGTGTAAAAGGCATATCAGCCACTGTAATGGCTTATTAAAGGCTTCTTCCAGTAATCTTATTGTGCCTCCAATACTACCAGTGTTAACCACTGTCGAATCACAGCCAACTGCAACGATGTTCCCTATATCAACATTCCTTTCTTTCAAGCAGTTCACTAGCGCTGTGCAAATGTATTTAGCTTTGCCACTGGAAGGTGTCACATGTGCAAAGTACAGAGAGTGTGGTTTAGATATTATGCTGATATGCTCTTCGCGTTTGGTTCTTTGGTGGTTAGAGCCATCACTCTCCTGGACTTGAATCATTGTTTTATCCTTTCTGCCATCAAAGTATAATCCCCGCATGGTTTTTGGCTCTCCTATCTGTTGTAGTTCCTTTCTCTGTTTTTGTCTTTCACGTCTTAGCTTACTTCTGTCTATAATATTCCCTTTGTCTTCGGGAGTAACAATTTTAAGATCTGCCAATACTGCAGAAGCAATAGCAGCCCCAGCTCTGTCCGACATTTTAAATCTATCACAAGTAATTGCTAATGAAGGCAGTGGCTCACGCATCTGTTGTTCTGATATTACATATTAAGTCGAGGTTGTATCTTCCTCATTATCTTCAGATATCTCTTCTAGTTGTTGAAGTTCACTTGTCTCTGTTTCGATTTGTAAGTTGGACGTATTGGTTATAGCAGCACTAGTTGTTTGTTAGGATTCCAGACGTGCTTTTTCCATTTCCTTTCGATGTTCTCTTGCTTGTAATCGTCTTGTGTGTGCTATGTCAATGCTTCCTATCACCATTATTCTGCGTGTTCGTTGGTCATTTAAAAAATCCTGCTCTTTTGGAGGGACTTTCTTACTCTTTTCACATGAGCATCTCCTAAACTCCTTACATTTGCAGGTGCAGATGTCAAACAAAGTGCATTTTGAAGAGTTTTCAAATTCTTTAAGCTGATTTTTGTACTTAGGCTGATCCTTGCGTGACTTGTATGGCTTTAATAAGGACCTGTATTTATCATGGTACACTCGCATCATCTGTAAAACGCGTGTATGTGAAACTATTGGCAAAGAGGCCTTCTTCCAAATATTTTCTACCTTTTTGGAAACTGCCTCTGCTATTTCAGAAAATGAAGGCTCCTTGTTATTCATCTGCTCCTTCACTAAATGTTTTGTGAACAGGTAATCTTTCATAATGCAGTTATAAGTTGGTAGTTGCATATCACTCATCTCACAAGGTACTTCAAATATGGCACACTTCATATGTTCTCTAGTGAAATGTTTATATTTAGTATTTGATGCCATAATATTTTTAAGAAAAATTCACAATCACAAAATATCCTGTAACATCAAAACATTATATAATTAATATATATAATATATTTTATAAGTATATATAATATATTATATAAATATATAATATATTATATAAATAAACTAAAATTATATAATACATTATAACAAGCATTTTATAATAAAATCAATATTATCTCTATATAAATCACTTTAAAATAAAGTTTTATAATATTCCGATCATATTAAAAACTCTCCGATCAACTGAGCAACTAGGCCTACTACCTAAGAAGACAAGTGTTAACACACTGTTCTAATGACTCACAGAAAGAAATTCCTTCACACCAAAACCCTCCCCCACAACCCTCCCCAAACCCTCCCCCACAACATTCAGTTTAGTCTCAACATGACTCAGTTACTCTAAATTGTGTTAACTTCCGCTCTCTTGTGGCAGCTGAAGATATTAAGCATATGAAAAGGCATTTTGACAAAATGAATTCCTATCATTTAAGAATCTTAATCAAACTATTAGATAATTCTAAGAAAAAATTTATAATAGTTTGACAAACCTAAAGTAGAAGCATTTTTTTCCTTTTTACACAAAATTGTGTTAAATTTAGCCCCCTGGTGGCAGCTGAAAATTTTAAACAAATGAACTCATATTTTGGCAGGCATATTCCGTCTACTAAATGCAACTTTTAATCACTATTAGAACTTCATACTAGAAAAAAGGTATTTTTCGCTCCACCCTAGTGTCTATACTGCCCCATTTGATGTAGTGGGAGTAGACTTTGCAGGGCCAGTCTATGTGTATGAGCAAGGGGAGTCTAACAAAGGTTATATATGTCTTTTCACATGTGCTACCACCAGAGCAATCCATTTGGAGTTGGTAAGCAATTTAAGTAGTGATGTATTTCTTTTGGCCTTTAAAAGGTTTGTGAACAGAAGGGGTTTCCCAAATAAAATCATATCGGATAATGCAAAAACCTTCAAAAAGGCTGCAAAGGAACTCCAAGAAGTTTGGTCGTTGCTAAAAGAGGAAGGATTCCAATCCTACTTTTCACACCAAGGGGTACAGTGGGAGTTTATTGTTGAGAGAGCACCATGGTGGGGAGGATTTTGGGAAAGGCTAGTGAGAAGTGTAAAGTGTCCATTAAAGAAACTTTTAGCTAATGCTCATTTGAGCAAAGAAGAATTCTGTACTGTTTTATGTGAAGTAGAAGCAATGGTGAACAGTAGGCCTATCACTTTTGTTTACAACAGTATGCAGGATGCAGAGCCATTGACACCAAATCATTTTCTTTGTGGTAAACGATTAACATCAAAACCCAGTGTGCCAGAAGACTTGCAGCCTATCCAGAGCACTCAAGGAGAGTTAACCAGACGGTTCAGGTACCTTGAAGAGCTACAACATCAGTTATGGAAGAGGTGGCAGATGGAATACTTGCCAGAACTCAATTATTACCCATCGGGCAAGGTAAAGGGCTCCAATGCAAATTGTATCAAGGTGGGAGAAGTGGTAATGATTGGGGATGAAAGACCAAGACAATGCTGGAAGCTTGGCATAATTGAAGAGTTGTTTGTTGGCAAAGACAATTTAGTTAGGTCTGCACTGGTAAAGACTTCAGGAGGAAAGTTAAAGAGACCTATACAAAAACTCTATGCTTTAGAAATCAGCAAAAACACAAATAGTCAAGATGAAACATTTGAGTTACAGCCTCATGTAGAAGGCTTGGCTAACCTTGCAGAAGGTAATGACAACAATGCCTCTTCGGTGGGGAGTGTTAGAAAATCTAGAAGAGGAAGAACCATTGTTGTCCCAAGGCGATATGATGACTAAGCTGATTGATGCAGCATTGCTTGTATATATTAAGTTAAGGTGTATATATATCCATCTCATAATTTAAGGTTAGTGAAAAATTCACTTAATAAGAGCTAGCATTTTTGGGCTCTTGTGGCATCAGTGTTTGGGACGCTGGTGGCATCATTTTGGGGCGCTGCGCGTCTTTTCTACTCGTTTGTGGGATGTCGTACGTACAGGGTTTGGTCTTGTAGAGAGCTCTCTTGCAATTCAGTTTGGTTGTTTAGATACAAGATTGTTGCACCGTGCAATAGTCCAGGTTGCGTTGTTGTTGCAAGGTTGAGAAAGAAGACCATAAATAGTACCCTTTTTGTTTACATTAAATTCATGTAACTAAGGTCTAAGGTAGGCCCGCATCGAGTCAGCAACCCTGAGGTTACCCTGAGGTAGGACCTAATAGGATCTCAAATCCGTAAGTTTTAATTTAGCTTAACTTGGGCTTCAGATAGAACTGGCCCTTTAGAATTTGGCCGTTCACGGCTCAGCTGGGATTTTGAACCCAACAAATAAATAAAATAACATTTATAGCGAATTCATTAACATTAAGTTCATCAAGATATGCATTTTTTTTGTTAATAAAATCATGAAATTTGTTTTACTGGTATTCAGTAAGAGTTTATTGGTAGTAACCATTTTATTACACTAATGAATTCTGAATTAAATATATTCTTGGCTGAATTAACATCTTTGCAAGAAAAAGACACAATTGTATCATCTGCAAATATTATGAAGTTCAGTTTACATTATGAGTAGAAGGCGTAATTGAATTGTTTATATATATATATAATATTAATATATACTCGCTCCACAAAAAAAAAAATTTCCACCACAAATTTTACTGCGGAAATAACTCAGTAGTTTATTAATTTATTTTGAGAAGAGGTATGATATGTAACCTCATAAACTCAACAGGAATATAATTATGAGGAAGAGTGTAATTTTAAATAGTCCTAAGTCTTCAGCCTCACCACATCGCATTCATATGTTAAATATACACTCACACACACACATATATATATATATATATATATATATATATATATATATATATATATATATGTACAGTACATATATATATATATATATATGTACAGTACATATATATATATATATATATGAGTGCTCATATGTATCATAGCCGGTTTTAGGACATGGGTCGGCCACGTCTGGACCACCTCCCTTCAATTTCTTGCAAATTACCTTTTTCAAGTGCGAGTGCTCTATTTAAATGATGTGTGTCTCTGAAAACAAATTTTGTTTTTTAAATAGATCATGGTTATTTTATTTTATTTTATAAGAACGTTCAATACCTGTAACTGGATTGACTAGCCCATACTTTTTGCATCACCACCAAATTTAGACATTTTACAGCCTACTCCTTGCTCTAAACCAGGGGTGTCCAACCTTTTTATCATGAAGGGCTATATTTCAATTAACGACCAAATTTTATTTTTAAATTAAATTTATTGAAATAAAATATGACAATAGATATTGAATTTTCAGTATCCACCAGCTGGGCCTGATACAAGTCTTTGGCAGTCCGTATGTTGGATAAGCTTGCTCTAAGTTATTTAGCTATAAAGTAAAAGGTATTGAAGCTAAACGATGGCTCCGGTGACGTTCAACTTTATACATTTTGTCATCCAGACTTATGGGCATCAGAAATTATTCTCCGTCTTGTAACCATTTCTAGCTAATTCATAACCGACACCAATAGCTTTTAACTTTATTTATCATCTTAGTACCTATGTGGACAATCAATAGATCACGTAAATAGTTAATGTCTCAGCTAATAAATAATGAAATTATTCTTTGGAGCCCTATAGCTATTTCTAACTAGACTTATTTCATTATACCTTTTTCCCATCCTACTCAGGCCCTTTAACGTGTTTCTTAACTGTCTGTATTCAGATAAAGTCGCTAGGCTATTACTACTTTTATACTCCATAATATCCTCTTTTTATTTTTTTATCATCTTAGACATTTTCCTGTACCAAAGGAAAGGCTTCCTTCAAGCATCTTGTTAATTACTGAAATTTATAAATTAACAGAGTAACCGTCAAATGACTTTTTTCCTTATACGTACCCATACAGAAAACGTTAACATGTTCAATGGGAAAGGAAACTAAAATATTTAACATCCCCAACATCGTTTGGTTTATTAATCATAACTTTACGTTTCGAGATTAACTCGGTTTATCATCAGAATCTGTAATTTTTAAAAACATACATTAGCTGATCAGGACTAAAGCAAATTACATACAACATTTTACATCACATAAAACACCCCACTTACAATGATATAGAGCATTTTTTAACATTATAACTGGAACGACATAAATGTCCCCAGCCGAAATTTTTTGTCGCCTAATCAATCAAATTTCTCATTAGTGGGCGAGACATTAGTTTTTTTTCCATATAAAACTGTATAATTCATAGCGTTTAGAACTTGAAGTTGGCAACTTGTGGAACTCGAAGTTTGCAACTCTGGTCTCAAAGAGTGCTTGGATTATAACGAGTGGACCAGAGTGAAAGAGAACTGATCGTAAAGCAATGGTTATGCATCCTGAGAAGTCAGTCAGTAATACTTGTAGTTAGTGCAGGTATATATAAAAAAGTTTTAAAATAAAAAAGAACAGCATCCTCAAATAGCAAACTAGCGATATCAAAGGGCACAACTATAAGCCACTGTGGTGACAACTTCCATTCCAAGGGGCAGCAAAATGCTAAGTACGCCTTTGGGTATATATATATATATATATATATATATATATATATATCCCTTGTCGCCCAGTGAAACTGGCTTAAAAAATGCTCTGCAATGATATATGACATAAATACATCAAACCTAACAAACTGCCACTCTCAAGAAATCTAAGAATATACACTCCAGTATTTTCAATCTACAAACTACTTCTCATTCGGGAAAGTACCCAAATTTTCTTAAAACTGGTTAGCTAAGGAGCTACTATTACCGCAACGGCATTATTTTACATTTCATTTTGAAAGCATGAACCCACTGGGGCCTATCGGGATTATCCAAGTCATGAGCTACATTTTATAATAATAATAAAATCGTACAGATTTTCAATCACATGCACAGTACAGTAGTTACCCTCTGACTAAATAGGGTAGACCTCACATCCCCCAACTTGTATACACTAAAACAGTACAGTATTTACTCATTCACAATACAATTTATAAAAGATTTCTATATTTTATTAAAATTAATAAATTTCTCCTTCAGCAAAGTGACCTACAAACCCGGCCATATATGAAATCATCTAAAGGCCTACTATTTACCAAATTCTTATACTCTGTTTAAAACAAAGCTTCATCTGTTACAGTTGGTGGTTCAGGTTAACGATAGCTCATTACAATTAAGATCTGCTTGAACAGATATGTATTGTGTATACAATTTATAAGCCCTTTTCATGAATGAAAACTTCCATTATTTCTTAAAAGAGGGTAAGGAGCTGGGTTTTTTAATATACAATATATCAAGTCACACCAAAAAGGTACCACTTTCACTAAAAAGTATTTTCACAGATTCAGTCTGCAATTTTTCTCATTGAAACTCATCCCTCAAACTCTAATAAGAAAAAGTTACTTGTAATATGAATAGGCGCTAATTATGACTGGAAATAGAAAGATTTTTGATAAAAAAAATCCCTCAACTTTCAGTACCTATGCTACTGAATCTGTAATTAAAAATGCAATCCTACCACAAACCTGACATCCAGTTTTCTTTAAATGCGTATATTAAGAATGAGTTTTTTATCGCAAACTTGAATATTTATTGATTGTGATAATTATAATATATATATATAATATATATATATATATATGCGGGGACCGTACAAAATCTGCCTCTTCTCTCATTCCAGTTTGTGTCTATTTCATTTATAAGGTTAAGGACAAGGCACTTAAGCATTTTCTATATGTATATTATTGTGTACCGCTCGTGCATTCTTTCGAGAGAGTAGAGTTCCATGGATTGTAGTCGAGACCAGTAGTCTTCACCTTCTGTTTCTTCTATCTTAGACGAAAAATCCTATGTTTAGCTTCAATGTTCGCATTGCCTCGTTTTCTGTATGGGTTTGTGAGTAATGAGCAATACTCATTTATTGGCAGGAGTTGACTCTTCCATAATATGAGCATGATGTTTGCTTTTCTGCTGCGGAAGTTCCTCCAGATGATCCCCATTATTTTTCTGTCCGTTGTAATTTTGATGTTATAGTGCTCTCTGAATTCTGCATCCGACGAAATTATTACTCCAAGATCCCTGACTTATGGATTTGGTGTTACCTGTTTGCCTTGCACAGTTTTGTAGCCTTTTTCTTTACCTCGATGTTATCACCATATCTTAGAAGTTGGAATTTTTCTTCATTGAACTTCGTATTGTTGTCTTCTGCCTACTGGAATAATGTTTCAATGTCGTTTAACTTTGTTATGTCGTCTTCGTTCAATATTCCCTTACATATCCTTCAGAGAGAGAATTAATGATGATCCTGAAAAATATCTCTGACATGCTACTAAAACAGTCTACCGTAGCCTTTATTTTTTACCTGAAAGGTTACTTTGCCAAACCTTCATTGCTCTGGGCTACCAAACCTCTACTGCATAATGAAGTATAGATGATAAATCCTTCATTTAAAATAATGATGACTCAGAAAAAAAAAATATATATACATATATATATACATACAGTATTTAAAGCAGAAAGAGACTACGAGAAGAGAATGAAAGAGGAAAGTGGGAACAAGGAACAGTGGAAAACGGAAGAAACAGAGAAAGGCAAAATAGAAAAAATCAAATACCGTCACAAAACGAGGCCGGAAACACAGGCGACAAAGAGTGTAAAGACAACACACAGCATAAGGGCAACGAAGGACACAAACACAACTAACACAAATAGCACAAATAGAACAAAACAAGAGGGCAGTCAAGAAAACGACGTGAAACTGTCCCCCAATAAGGAGCCAAAAACAAAGGTCAAGAGTAAATAGGAGGAAGGAATTATATGCGTAAGTCCTGCAGATGTCTGGGTGGTAAAATTTACATCCGTCTCCAAATTTACAATGACCATTATTATAGAAGAAATTGCGTATTGGGGGATGTTCATATATACATTGTCCTCTTTTAAGTCTGCAATTATCTTTTATATAATATCTGCATATAAAAGATAATTGCAGACTTAAAAGAGGACAATGAATATATGAACATCCCCCAATACGCAATTTCTTCTATAATAATGGTCATTGTAAATTTGGAGACGGATGTAAATTTTACCACCCAGACATCTGCAGGACTTACGCAAAATATGGAACCTACTAATTCGGGGAAAAATGCTACTATCAACATCTCCCGACGGACTCAAAGAACAAAGGAAAAAGTTTAAATGACAATAGGAATAACAACAATAGGAACAACAATAAGAACACAATAACCGAACAAGAAAATTTTTTCAACATCGCGGACACCTTATGGATGCTAAATGTCATCCACATGCAGTTGGCACAGCTGGAAATCCCCGAGCCAAACCGCTACCGGGCAAGAAGCTACCAGTACAAGTATGCGGAAACGGATCTCTCTCGGAGGATCACAGGGCAACGAATCAAGCAATATCGAAGGAAAAAGAACTTGAAATGCGCAAGGGGCAACGAAAAACAGAGAACATAAAAATTGTCCTGGCTAATATTCAAGGAATAAGACCAAACCAATCACTCAATATGGTTTCGTACCTGAAAGGATTTATGAACGAAACAAGGGCGGACATCGCATGCCTCACAGAAACTCATCTTAAAGATTGCCAAGGAAATTGTGAAAACTGCGAACATTGTATTGATAAGAAAGAGATAAATATAGAGGGCTTCACCTTACTAAGATCGGATAGAACGACGAGACGTAAAGGTGGCTGTGCTATATATGTACAGGAAGGTCATATGACAGAGACGATAATAAGTAAATCAAACAGCTATGTGGAACTCCTAGCAGTGAAAATAGAAAAACTAAACGTGATAGTAATAGTCATCTATAGACCTCCAAGCACCGCAACCGAAAAATTCTCGGAGGCCATTGATGACATCAGAAAGCTAATAAAGGCCATAAATCCTCCATCCCCCAATATAATGGTCTGCGGAGACTTTAACTTCCCATTTATAAAATACAAAAAGGTGGATAGGACTATATATATATTCACCAGGACAAGGGGGGCACAAGAGAAGACCAGGAGCAAGCAAAAATGTTGATGGCTCTCACAAATGAGTTTATGTTGACACAGGAGATAACAGAAAATACCAGAAAAAACAACTGCCTGGATCTGGTATTCACGAATAACACGAACTTAATTGCTGATATAAAAATAACCCCAACCATTATCTCAGACCAGAGGTGGGCAGGACCGAGTTCAAAAAGGACTGAACTCCAGGAACTCGGTCCTTTTTAAGGACCGTAGGCGGGAAAGTCGGTCCTTTTCTCAGTGAGGACCAAAATGAGGAGCGACGGTCCATTTTTAAGCAATTCCGGACGGTCCGGTCCGGACGGTCTTTTTTAGTGATTTTAGTGTGTTTAGTGATTATTTGAAGTTCTAAAGAAGATGGATCGTTTCCTCCAGAAGACTCAGAAAGAGACTGAGACTGAACTGAAACTTGTTTCAACACCTGGAGGAGACGAAGAATCTACTGATGTTAGTGCTTCAACTTCAAGTCAAGCAACTGGAGCTCCTAGCGGAAGAACTGAACCCGGCAATCCCTGGCCGTACCTGGACAAATACTTTGAATACCTGGGCCCCAAGGGTGAGCAGAACCTGGAGTACAAGTGCTTGATGTGCCTGCCGAACAAGAACATCCTCTCGACAAGCAACAAGAGCCAAAACAACCTCAAGCGACTTGTTCATCAAGTTTAACACGCCTATCCCATCCAGTGCCGCCGTGGAGAGGCTCTTCTCTTTGGGGAAGGACGTCCTCAAGCCGAAAAGGTCAGGGCTCAGTGACAGCCATTTTGAAATGCTAGTCTTCTTGAAGGGAAACTCAAACATTTAACTTAATAACTTTTTTTCATCATTTATGTATTGTATTAATTATAATTTACGTTAATAAAATTAAAGATTTCCGGTGTCTTTAATTTCATTTTTCATTTTAATCAAATTTTTCACTTATATTATATATAAGGACCGAGGACCGAGTCGTTCCTAGGTCCTATCTTCAGAAAGGACCGTGACCGGGACCGTCGGTCCAGTTTGAGGCAAGGACCGGGACCGGGACCATCGGTCCTTTTTTAGGCCCGGGTGCACACCTTTGTCTCAGACCACAACTTAATCGAGATATCAACAAATATGACGACGGCATTAAAAGACAATACACATATTGAGGAAAGAAGTAAATTCGGGGCCTTTAACTTAAACTCCAAGACTATAAATTGGGAAGCAATCAGATCGCACATGGCCCAAATAGAATGGAGAACAATTTTCGAGAATATAACAACTGAAGAAATGCTAACAATCTTGGAAGAAAAAACGCTGAGAATTTTAGAAAAATATGCTCCGAAATCACATTCAAAAGGAAAGAGGAGCTGGCTAGAAAGGCAAAAGAGAAGACTTTTCCGCAAAAGAAAGAGAGTGGAGGCGAAGTTAGGCAACTGCGGAGATAATGACAGGAAAGCAATAAAAGAAAAACTGGAGGGTATCGATAGGGAAATACAAGCCCTGATTAAGGACCATACAGAGAGGGAAGAGGAAAAGGCGGTCGAAGCAATAAAGGAAAATCCAAAATACTTCTATAGCTATGCAAAAAGGAAAACAAAAACGCGCGCCGCTATTGGAACGCATTATTGATTAAAAACTGTAAAAATGAAATAGCTACACCTTTATACTGGATATGGAGAAGATCCCTAGACACTGGGGAAATACCGAGCTTCTTGAAAAGAGCAAACATTGTCCCTAATATAAAGGAGGGGACAGATCTCAAGCAAAGAACTATATACCAGTGTCAGTGACGTCCCACCTCACCAAAGTATTTGAAAGAATAGTTAGAGAGAAAATTTATGACTTCCTGGAGACACGGGAAAGATTCAACGAAAATCAGCATTGATTCCGATCAGGTAGATCATGCCTATCACAACTAATAGAACACTACAACAATATCCTGGATGCATTGGAAGGCAATAACAACTACGATGTTATATACACAGATTTTGCTAAAGCTTTCGACATATGTGACGATGGTATAATAGCACACAAAATTAAATATATGGGGATAACAGGCAAAGTGGTCAGAAGACAACAACATGTCATTTAACACCGAGAAATTTCAGCCCCTGAGATATGGTAGAAAAGAAGAACTTAAACAGACTGCATATTATGCTCCAGATAGGAAATTCAGAGAAGCACAAAAACAATCGATCTCAGGATAATAATGACAGATGATGCGAAATTCGAAACACAAAATCAGATAGCGATAAATAAAGCAAAAAGAGTGGACGGACAGGTACTAAGAACGTTCAAGAGAAGGGACAGGAAAGTAATGATTCCCCTGCTAAAAACACTGATTATACCAAAACTTGAATACTGCTCAGTTTTGACGTCCCCATATAAAAAGGAAGAAACTAATAAACTAGAAGAAACGCAAAGGCATTTCACAACCAAGATTGATGGCTGCAAAGAACTCAACTACTGGGAAAGACTACGTAAACTAAATCTGTACTCCCTGGAAAGAAGAAGAGAGTGGTATACCATAATCTACATATGGAAAATGATAAAAAAACTGGTACCAAACCTAAAACTAAACCCAATTACCATTCAAACAACACTGGAAAATAGGAAAGGCAGAATGTGTAGTGTTCCCAAATTAAAGGCCCGACAAGGGACCTCCTCAACTCTGAAGGAAAATAGCTTGGTTGTCAGGGGGCCAAGACTTTTCAACCAGCTTCCAAAGGACCTCAGAAACGTAACGGGGTCAAAGTTGAAGTCTTCAAGAGAACACTGGATGCTTGGCTCAGGACGGTACCAGATGAGCCGGGCGTGCCTGGCTATGTACGGTGGAGAGCGCAAGAAAGCATCTCGCTCGTCCACCAAGCCAGACCTAGAGGCGGGGCCACCAGCTTGATCTCCGTGTGAAGAGAGAGCAACGCACGAAACAACATAAGGTTCATAAGGTAAGGTGTATATATATATATATATATATATATATATATATATATATATATATATATAGTCATGCGGGTTGCTTCTACAAAGCTTCAATTTAATATTTAGGAGAAATCCAATGACAAGGAGGAATGTAAATGCCATGAAAAGTCTTCTTTAATGCGCAACGTTTCGAGCAATACGCTCATCATCAGGCTAGATAATAACAATATGAAATTAGAATCAATAAATAAATGTGAACAAGACAAAATAATTTCTATAAAACCTATTCATTAAAAGCAAATTTTAAAAAGACTAAAAGAAGAGGGTTAAATTCAAAGTTATAAAAATTTACATAAAATTACAAGAAATTTAAAAAGCTATTTTTAAATTACATATAGTAAATTTGAAATTAGTACACTGGAATAATTAACACTAATACAATGGAATAATTAACACTACGAACCTTTCAATGCTGGTTCCGAGGCACGAGTAATTTAAAACAAAACAAAACAGGAAACAAACTATGGGTTGGGCGGTTGGAGAGTTATAAGTTGGGGAGGGGGGATTATAAAAAATTGGGGGGGGGGAGGGGGAGGGGGAGGGGAGTTGGGGAGGGGGGATTATAAAAAATTTAGAGGGACAGCTGAGGAATCCACGTTTAGAGAAGGGGTCAATGTTTTAATATAAAGAGATTCCAAAATTCTAAGTGAGTTAGGACAAGAATTACAACCGAGAATTTTAAAATTATCTAAAGTGACATCAGTTTTACATTTTATACTGTGTTCCCGAATACTGGAGGCTTCTTTTTTATTTAAAATTTTACCTGTTCGGCAACTTATTCCCATATGCGAATAAAATCTAGTCCTGAGGGAGCGCACGGTGCTGCCAATATAAGTACCAAGGAGACACCTTGGGCAGGTAAATAAATATACAACACCGCTACGCAACGAATCAGGAGTTCGATCCTTCGCTGAGAAAAAGCTACCTAAAGACATTTTGTTAATAAATATAATGCTAAAATCAGTATGATAAAAAAATTTTCTTAACAATTTTGTAAATTTAAGTTTAAATTCTTTATTCATGGGACCCATTTCAGGTACCAAGAAATATTTTATATCTTTAGGCACTGAAATACAGGGAAGTTGAGGGCTATAAACATTATTTAAGAAAGATCTTATTAGTTTATCTACATATTGAACAGGAAAACTATTATTGGTAAAATATGATCTTAAATTATTAAATTCATCGTTAAGTAAGGTAAAACTAGAGGTCAAATTATATCCTCTGAACAAGAGAGTTTTAATACACGACATCTTATAGTTAAAATCAGTAAAACTAAAGAAATTCATGCCCAAACCAGCAAAAGTGGGTTTCCTGTAAACTGATGTACTGTAGTAATAGACTAGACCGGACTAGACCGGACAAGGGCAACGGAGTTGTTATTTTGAATAAATCTGATTACATAAATAAAACTAATGAAATCCTAAGTGATGTTAGCAAATTCAAACAAATTCTTGAACCCGTCAATAAAGTCATTTTAAGGTTGGAAGACCAAGTTAATAGATTTTTGTCACGATTAAAGTCTTTAAAGATAATAAAAAACGATACTTACTCTCAGTTGTTCGTATCTGGTTCTGATCTTGCTCAATTATACTATTTGCCTAAAATCCATAAAGTTGGAACACCTCTCCGTCCTATTTTAGCTTCGTATTCGTATAACTTACCTACCTTTCAATTGGCAAAATTTGTTGTTGGTCTCCTGTCACCTTTTGCGAAAAATGCTTATACTATAAATAACTCTTATGAATTTCAAAAAGATCTTCTTAGTGAGAATTTCGATTCAAAAAAGTTTTTTGTCAGTTTTGATGTAAAGTCGCTTTTCACGAATGTACCTGTATCAGAAACTATTGCCATTATTTTAGATAGGGTTTTTAGCTCTGTTGATAGTTTTCATGGTTTTTCATGGTCTTATTTTAAGGAACTTTTAGAATTGGTTTTTAAGCAATGTTATTTTACTTTCAATAATAAGGTTTACCAACAAATTGATGGTGTTGGGATGGGATCACCCGTCGGATCTTTATCAGCTGATTTTTTTATGACTCATTTAGAAAGTGTAATTTTTAGACAATCTCCCACCCATTGTAAACCAATTTTCTATCGACGCTTCGTTGATGACTCGATAGCTGTTTTTGATAATGCTGTACAAGCGCAACAATTTTTTAACTTCTTAAATTCTCTGCACCCCAATATAACTTATACAATGGAAACTGAGAAAAATGGCTCCCTTCCCTTTTTAGATCTTTTAATTTCGAAAAAAGGTGATTCTATTACTACATCAGTTTACAGGAAACCCACTTTTACTGGTTTGGGGATGAATTTCTTTAGTTTTACTGATTTTAACTATAAGATGTCGTGTATTAAAACTCTCTTGTTCAGAGGATATAATTTGACCTCTAGTTTTACCTTACTTAACGATGAATTTAATAATTTAAGATCATATTTTACCAATAATAGTTTTCCTGTTCAATATGTAGATAAACTAATAAGATCTTTCTTAAATAATGTTTATAGCCCTCAACTTCCCTGTATTTCAGTGCCTAAAGATATAAAATATTTCTTGGTACCTGAAATGGGTCCCATGAATAAAGAATTTAAACTTAAATTTACAAAGTTGTTAAGAAAATTTGTTTATCATACTGATTTTCGCATTATATTTATTAACAAAATGTCTTTAGGTAGCTTTTTCTCAGCGAAGGATCGAACTCCTGATTCGTTGCGTAGCGGTGTTGTATATTTATTTACCTGCCCAAGGTGTCTCCTTGGTACTTATATTGGCAGCACAGTGCGCTCCCTCAGGGCTAGATTTTATTCGCATATGGGAATAAGTTGCCGAACAGGTAAAATTTTAAATAAAAAAGAAGCCTCTAGTATCCGGGAACATAGTATTAAATGTAAAACTGATGTCACTTTAGATAATTTTAAAATTCTCGGTTGTAATTCTTGTCCTAACTCACTTAGAATTTTGGAATCTCTTTATATTAAAACATTGACCCCTTCTCTAAACGTGGATTCCTCAGCTGTCCCTCTAAATTTTTTATAATCCCCCCTCCCCAACTCCCCTCCCCCTCCCCCCTCCCCAATTTTTTTATAATCCCCCCTCCCCAATTTTTATAATCCCCCCTCCCCAATTTTTTATAATCCCCCCTCCCCAACTTATAACTCTCCAACCGCCCAACCCATAGTTTGTTTCCTGTTTTGTTTTGTTTTAAATTACTCGTGCCTCGGAACCAGCATTGAAAGGTTCGTAGTGTTAATTATTCCATTGTATTAGTGTTAATTATTCCAGTGTACTAATTTCAAATTTACTATATGTAATTTAAAAATAGCTTTTTAAATTTCTTGTAATTTTATATGTAAATTTTTATAACTTTGAATTTAACCCTCTTCTTTTAGTCTTTTTAAAATTTACTTTTAATGAATAGGTTTTATAGAAATTATTTTGTCTTGTTCACATTTATTTATTGATTCTAATTTCATATTGTTATTATCTAGCCTGATGATGAGCGTATTGCTCGAAACGTTGCGCATTAAAGAAGACTTTTCATGGCATTTACATTCCTCCTTGTCATTGGATTTCTCCTAAATATTATATATATATATATAATATATATATATATATATATATATATACACAGGGTGTCCCAGAATTAACTATGTATTTCAATGAAATCGGTCAAATTTAATAAAAACTGACATAATTTTGTGTTTATTACTAAATTATGATACAAAAACAAATAGATTTATAAATCATAAGTCAGAACTTTATTGAGAAGTTTCAACATGTGCACCGTCTGTATCTCTGCAAATTTCAAATCTATCCTCAGCGCTGCGAAACACATTTTGAAGCATTTCAGGTGTTTCTCCCGCACTGCCAACTGGATGCGTTCTTTTAAGTTCAGCTAAACTATTGATCTTTTGGCGATAAACCTTTGTTTTTATGAAACCCCATGCAAAGAAATCCAGGGTGTCAAATCCGGAGAACGCGGAGGCCAAGGTCGAGGTCCTCCACGTCCAATCCACCGATTCGGAAGGCGTCTGTTGAGGTATTCTCGAACAATTAGAGCATAATGACATGGTGCTCCATCTTGTTGAAACACAACATTATCAAGAATGCCATCATCAAGAAACTGTGGTTCGAGAAACTGCTGAAGCATATCAAGGTAGACGGTACCTGTTACAGTTGCTTCCGCAAAGAAGAATGGGCCATAAATTTTGGATTTGGTCATTCCAAGCCACTCGTTAACTTTTGGAGAGTCTCTTTGCCATTTTATGACTTTAGACGGTCTTTCATTGGACCAGATAATGAAAAAATTATGAAAATAAAATTATGAAAAAAATTTAGAAATTTATACATTTTTAACACATTAAACATGATAAACATAAATAAAAGTGTGTTTTTAAAAAATTTGTCCGATTTCATTGAAATAGATAGTTAATTCTGGGACACCCTGTATATCTTAATTACAGATTCAGTAGCATAGGTACTGAAAGTTGAGGGATTTTTTTTATCAAAACTCTCTATTTACAGTCATAGTTAGCGCCTATTCATATTACAAGTAACTTTTTCTTATTAGAGTTTGAGGGATGAGTTTCATTGAAAAAAATTGCAGACTGAATCTGTGAAAATACTTTTTAGTCAGAGTGGTAGCTTTTTGGTGTGACTTGATATATTGTATATTAAAAAAACCAGCTCCTTAGCCTCTTTTAAGAAATAATGGATGTTTTCATTCATGAAAAAGGGCTTATAAATTGTATACACAATACATATCTGTTCAAGCAGATCTTAATTGTAATGAGCTATCGTTAACCTGAACCACCAACTGTAACAAATGAAGCTTTGTTTTAAACAGAGTATAAGAATTTGGTAAATAGTAGGCCTTTAGATCAGTGGTGCACAAACTTTTTTGATGTGAGGGCCAAGCGAAGAAAATAACTAAATGTATTAGCCTACTTACTTTCCATCTAAGTCATAAATTGGGTCACTTTTATATTCTAACTTTTTCATTGAATTGAAAAGACCCGTGGGGGACACATTTGGCCCGCGGGCCAGGGTTTGTGCATCACTGCTTTAGATGATTTCATATATGGCCGGGTTTGTAGGTCACTTTGCTGAGAGAGAAATTTATTAATTTTAATAAAATATAGAAATCTTTTATAAATTGTATTGTGAATGAGTAAATACTGTACTGTTTTAGTGTATACAAGTTGGGGGATGTGAGGTCTACCCTATTTAGTCAGAGGGTAACTACTGTACTGTGCATGTGATTGAAAATCTGTACGATTTTATTATTATTATAAAATGTAGCTCATGACTTGGATAATCCCGATAGGCCCCAGTGGGTTCATGCTTTCAAAATGAAATGTAAAATAATGTCGTTGCGGTAATAGTAGCTCCTTAGCTAACCAGTACTTTCCCGAATGAGTAGTTTGTACATTGAAAATAGTGTATATTCTTAGATGTCTTGAGAGTGGCAGTTTGTTAGGTTTGAAGTATTTGTGTCATTGTATATCATTGCATTGCAGAGCAATTTTTAAGCCAATTTCACTGGGCGACAAGGTCACAAGGGATATATATATATATATATACACTCAAAGGCGTACTTAGCATTTTGCCGCCCCTTGGAATGGAAGTTGTCATCACAGTGGCTTGTAGTTGCCTTTTGATATTGCTAGTTTGCTATTAGAGGCTGCTGTTCTTTTTTAGTTAAAAAAAAATTTATATATACCTGCACTAACTACGAGCATTACTGACTGACTTCTCAGGATGCATAACCATTGCTTTACGATCAGTTCTCTTTCACTCTGGTCCACTCGTTGTAATCCAAGCACTGTTTGAGACCAGAGTTGCAAACTTCGAGTTCCACAAGTTGCCAACTTCATGTTCTAAACGCTATGAATCATACACAATTTTATATGGAAAAAAACTAATGTCTCGCCCACTAATGAGAAATTTGATTGATTAAGCGACAAAAAATTTCGGCTGGGGACATTTATGTCGTTCCAGTTATAATGTTAAAAAATGCTCTGTATCATTGCAAGTGAGTAGTATAGCCGAAAAAGGGTAGAGTGCAAGAATGTTGCAAGTGATTACGTAATGTTGCAAAGGGGTGGGGGGTGTCGCAAAGGGGGGGGGTGTTGCAAAAAAAAAAGAAAAAAGAAAAAAAAGAAAAAAAGGAAAAAAAGAAAAAAAGAGAAAAAAAAGAAAAAAAAGAAAAAAAGAGTACTGGCCTTTGTTGCCAACCGGGGTTGCAAGGGGCATGCAACTTGGAGGTGGAGTTCTCCCCCAAGCTATTCCCCCCAAAGGGCCAGAAAGGAGAGAAAAGAGGAGAGAAAGGAGGAGAGGGGTACACCTGAAGGAGAGAGAGAGAGAGAGAGAGAGAGAGAGAGAGAGAGAGAGAGAGAGAGTAGTTGCCTTTGATTGCAAGGCATGCAACTTGGAGGCGGTGTTCTCCCCCAAGTTATTTTCGTTTACCTAACCTAAGAGGCCTCTAAGGGGTTTTCCCAAAGGGCCAGAAAGAGAAGGACCAGAGTTCCTTGCTCGGCTGGGAGCCGAGCTTGAATGACTCCGTCAGTCGTCTCTCGGTCTTTTATAAACCTCTATTCTGGCTGAGTTGCCAGATAGCGCCATGTATTCAGTTGCCAGATAGCGCCATGTGTTCCAGATAGCAAAAACCATATATTAATCATCCATTTAAATAGTGTACCACAATATATATTTATATGACGGTAGATGAATCCAATTAAATTCTGTTTATTAAATAAATAATTTTTACACACTTAATTTTTATTATAAATATTTAAGTCACGAAACGAAATGAAAATTACGAAACAATTCATTTAAACGTTGAAATTAGCCAAAACACAAATTCCCCTGCGAAGAAAATTGAAAAAAAAAGAAATTTAAAGAAATTAATTAATTGAAACATAAATTTCTTTTCATTTGGAGAGAAGGGAGACTTATCAGGGATTGGGGGGAAGGTCTCTCAACCAGCAGGTGTTCCTAGGTCATTTCGAATCGTCGCCCTAGAGACCATTTTCTGGGCGAGAGTTAACCTTTCTTCGTCTACTTGAACAAAAACCACCTTTCACATCAATTCTTATATTATTATTATTTCTACAATGAAAATATTTTATATTTACGCGTAATTTGTATGGTGTCATATTCTTATAACTACATCTTAACTGCATAAATAAATCACCTTTCACATCAATTCTTATTATCATTATTATTATTATTATTTCTACAATGAAAATATTTTATATTTACGCGTAACTTAGACCCACAGTTTAACGTTGAAACCGAATGTTCTTTTAAAAATATAATTAGGATATATTTCTTTATATCCTCGACCCTCCTCCCTCATTCCCCCAAACCCCCCACCCATCTGTACTTGTATATATAATAAACTCAATCCCTGATAAGTCTCCCTTCTCTCCAAATGAAGAGAAATTTATGAAACACACGCTTGTCATTTTCCAAACCCGTATACATATATATATATATATATATATATATATATATATATATATATATATATATATAATAAACGAATAAACCACTCGTGTACACACACACACACACACACACACACACACACACACACACACACACACGAGGGCTGGCAGAAGCTAGGGCAGTTCGAATCGTCTCCCAAGAGGATTTTTTTCTGCCCATAATGTTTACCTTTCTTGCATTCACATCGGCCAAAAACTCTCTTGACTCCCTTTCTTAGCGAACCTAAAAGTACTAATATATATTATATATATATATATATATATATATACACAGGGTGTCCCAGAATTAACTATCTATTTCAATGAAATCGGACAAATTTTTTAAAAACA
Source organism: Bathynomus jamesi (assembly GCA_023014485.1). Lineage (NCBI taxonomy): Eukaryota > Metazoa > Arthropoda > Malacostraca > Isopoda > Cirolanidae > Bathynomus > Bathynomus jamesi. The sequence goes on along the minus strand of JAJOZX010000204.1, from coordinate 886,967 downwards.
CTTTTATTTATGTTTATCATGTTTAATATGTGTTAAAAATGTATAAATCTCTAAATTTTTTTCATAATTTTATTTTCATAATTTTTTCATTATCTGGTCCAATGAAAGACTGTCTGAAGTCATAGAATGGCAAAGAGACTCTCCAAAGTTAACATGTGGCTTGGAATGACCAAATCCAAAATTTATGGCCCATTCTTCTTTGCGGAAGCAACTGTAACAGGTACCGTCTACCTTGATATGCTTCAGCAGTTTCTCGAACCACAGCTTCTTGATGATGGCATTCTTGATAATGTTGTGTTTCAACAAGAAGCATTGATCTTTTGGCGATAAACCTTTGTTTTTATGAAACCCCATGCAAAGAAATCCAGGGGTGTCAAATCCGGAGAACGCGGAGGCCAAGGTCGAGGTCCTCCACGTCCAATCCACCGATTCGGAAGGCGTCTGTTGAGGTATTCTCGAACAATTAGAGCATAATGACATGGCGCTCCATCTTGTTGAAACAACATTATCAAGAATGCCATCATCAAGAAGCTGTGGTTCGAGAAACTGCTGAAGCATATCAAGGTAGACGGTACCTGTTACAGTTGCTTCCGCAAAGAAGAATGGGCCATAAATTTTGGATTTGGTCATTCCAAGCCACACGTTAACTTTTGAGAGTCTCTTTGCCATTCTATGACTTCAGACGGTCTTTCATTGGACCAGATAATGAAAAAATAATGAAAATAAAATTATGAAAAAAATTTAGAAATTTATACATTTTTAACACATATTAAACATGATAAACATAAATAAAAGTGTGTTTTTAAAAAAATTTGTCCGATTTCATTGAAATAGATAGTTAATTCTGGGACACCCTGTATAGAGAGAGAGAGAAGAGAGAGAGAGAGAGAGAGAGAGAGAGAGAGAGAGAGAGAGAGAGTTTTGCTCATTAATAAATATTAATCAGCGAAAGAAATAAGGTAGGCAAACATGAGAGTACTAACAAATATATATATATATATATTATAGAAAGAGAGCGAGAGTTTTGTTCAAATAAAGGAATCCAGTGGTGGCAAACCGAAGCGTGCCATTTTTAGGTAAAAAAAATTGTGAAAAGTTACTAATAACATGTAAGTAGAAATAAAAACCGGAAACTATAAAAAATCTATTAAACCATTCTTAAAATTAAATGCTTTACTCCATTTATAATGAAAAGGTACGACTTGTGATGTCATTCGGCTACTGAGAGTTATTAGCAATCAAGTTCAGTAAAGAATACCGCGGCTAACATGTATCATATTTCTGAGAAAGTCGAAAACCATACCCATATTATGTTATATCAGTCAGGGTGAGTCTTCTGCCACGTCAGGCGTACGCTAGGTTAGGCTGTAGAGCAATTTCCCCATGTCATCAACTTTCGGATAGTCAGGGATCGTTGGGCGTGATTTCCGACTTTTCTAAAAAATATGTGGCCGTAAAATTACCTACTGTACTTACCCCTACCATACCTCTTTGTTTAGGAGTGTATCGTACTTACTGATGTCATGCAGGGATGACACTAATAACATGTAAGTAAAAATAAAAACCGGAAACTATAAAACATCTATTAAACCATTCTTAAAATTAAATGCTTTACTCCATTTATAATGAAAAGGTACGACTTGTGACGTCATTCGGCTACTGAGCGTTATTAGCAAGGGAAACTCTGAGTAAATGGAAGTATTATTTTCTCGAAAACTATGGGTGATAGAAACATTCTGAAACCATATTTGGAATCAGTATCAAAAGTTCTATAAGAATCATCAAATAATTTTCGTTGCACCCTAGTGCAATTTCTCGCCGAATTAGAAAGGTTTTCACTCCGCCTTAGACCCACAGTTTAACGTGGAAACTGAATGTTTTTTAAAAATATAATTAGGCTATATTTCTTTATATCCTCTCGACTACATTAGTGACTAATGATGCGGGAAACTCTGAGTAAATGGAAATATTATTTTCTCGAAAACTATGGGTGATAGAAAAATTCTGAAACCATATTTGGAATCAGTATCAAAAGTTCTATAAGAATCACCAAATAATTTTCGTTGTACCCTAGTGCAATTTCTCGCCGAATTAGAAAGGTTTTCACTCCGCCTTAGACCCACAGTTTAACGTGGAAACTGAATGCTTTTTTAAAAATATAATTAGGCTATATTTATAATTTCTTTATTATAAAATAAGTTAACAATTGAAATTATGTTAACACAAGAATTTATGAAAAACATTACTAATAACTTGTAAGTAAAAATAAAAATATAATATAAGGGACTACCATAGAAATGTAAGTGTCTATAATTTATTCACAAGAAACACGATTTTATATATATGTTACTCGTCCGGACCCGTTATAGCGGATTGGTACACATCATAGCTCCACCCAGCTAAACCGGCAGCCAATCACTACGAACATCTGGTCTTTTGGGACGGAGCTTGGTGATTGTACATATAAAAGGGGATATTTTTCAGTTTGGAGTAACAGTAGCTATTTTCGCGTCAGTGAATAATCATTCCCTCCACCATGGACCTGTACGTCTCCCCAGATTTGTATGAAGAAAATGACACTGCAGCATTAACCGCAATTAGTCTTTTTAACGCGATTGACCGTGATGAATTATTTCCAACGCAAACCGTTGAAGATATTTGTAGTGACGCTCCTTACAATCCGACGCAAGGGACTACCATAGAAATGTAAGTGTCTATAATTCGATTATATATATATATATATATATATATATATATATATATATATATATATATATATATATATATATATATATGGAGAGTTCTAGTATCTCGTCAAATAGATACTCGCCAAAATTTTTTATGGCAATCAATGTTATTTGGTTTTACTTCTTACCCCCATTATGCTAAAATCGAAATTTTTTATGGCAATCAATGTTATTCCTCTTAAATGAACCAAAGATATCTTCACATAATGGGGATCTGTCTGTATACTCTGTATATGTTTTAAAAGAATGAACATTATTCCTTTAAGGTCCGATGAGGATTTGACACGTGTTATACAATCTTTTGAAGAATCTCGTGCCATGAATACGGAGGATATACTGATCAGTCAGCAATGTCACACCGAAATAATGTAAGTGTTTTTCGATCTTTTTAGGGTAAGAAGACAATATATTTTCATAAATTTATTAAATGAAAGAAATCAGTACAATAACCAACTACAGAATATATCGTTACAAATATACGAACAAAAATATTATACTATACAACGAGTACGTACAATTGGAAAACGGATTTTTATCTGTCTGCATACCAATTCATCGTTTCGGCGAGTGTGACACGGGTCAAATAAATTAAAAAAATTTATAAATTCTTTATCACATGACATATGCGTGAGAAATGAGACGCAGTACATTCCGCAAACATTACTAAAATATCCTTGTATACGAAATGGGTTCCATACAACTTCGGGAATATGTAACTGAGCAAGAAATTTTACAATAATAGGGTCACTCCAGGGTTGAGTACCGAGTGAATCAAAATAATACAGGCGCTGTCTATTTTTAAAATAGACAGCGATCCAGTGAATCCCTTCATTACCGATGACATCTCTGTTCACAATAAGACTACCGCATTCTCGCGTACTTGGCAAACTCAATGTTTCATTCTTCGCAAACACTCCGATAAATTTGGAACGTGTGACTCGTTCAATTACTTTCTGAAGTGTATTAGCATCCATTTTAAAAGTCAGTGATAACGCTCCTAAATCTATCTACTTCTATTAGGGCTTGTGATTCGAGATATACTAGTACACTAATAGGAGCGTCTATAGGCTTGGCGGTTTCCAGCCGCACTGAGATGTTTCCGCTCTGCTGTGGGGTTAAATGGGTATTTACGCTAGCAGATAAGTCAGGTGTAATGCCAAACGGATAAAGGTTAAATTGATCAATGAATTCTTCCTGCGTTACCCCATTACCAAGCTCATCACAATCACCTGCAATATGGGTCAGATTACTATAGGCTCTGGCACAAAGAGGTAACACAGCGTCTGATGAATAGTCCGTACCCATTGTTCCACCCAAAGCAGTGCCATTAACGTATAGAGTTATATTTTTAAGTCCGAAATTCTCGAATTTAAAGGCACTCTTTTTATATTTTCCGTTCACCGAAGCATGGTCCTGCATGCCGATTAATATCCTTTTAGGAAGATTTCCCAGGGCAATGTTTTCTATCTGCTTCGATGCCAACCCTGCAGGAACCGTATATAGTTTGATTTGCACTCTGTTAATAGGATATTTCACTGTGGCGTTTAGTAAATTTTTCTCAATTTCTAGTTTTTTGGTGAACTTAATTTCACTCGCCGTACGCGGAGGTATGTGTCCATAATGTGAACCACAACGGGCTTTGCACCCTCCTCTTGATCAGCAGCCAGATTTAAGCAGATCTCAGGACTCGTGCGGGTGAGCTTTATTTTCATATCCACCCCGTTGACAAGCAACTTCTCCTGGAAAGTGAAATCTGTGTGCAACCGTCCAAAACACTCGTATATTTTCTTTTAGAATTTTTAAATTTGTCCTTTATACTATTTTCATCTTTAGTTTGATAATATCCCTCGGCACTTAAAAAGGTAGCCTTCGCTTCTTTGGAAAAGTTGAGGACATTTTCCAGATAGGCTCGTAGGTGATAGTACCCCGTGCCTGCCGATATGTTGGTCTGATTTAAATATACGTCACACTGGTTGAATATGGAGTGCAGAAAGTTTGTTTCAGGGTATACAGCATATTTGTCATCGCAGACCGTTCCATCAGAATGGGCTACACGTAGCTTAGCGTACATGTGCACACAGCTTGGATCAAAAAAGTAAGGACCTGAGCTGGGTATCACGAATTCTATAGGTGCACTCGGGGAACTAATTGTGTTTAAAGGGTTAATTGTAATAAAGTCACTGTGCTCAATAGAAACTTGGGTTGGAGGTAGCTAAAAAAGGGACAGCTCCGATTTACAGCATTGTGAACTACATGGGTGGATGAAGCGTGTCATGGCGAAATAGTGACTCCTCTCTCGACAAGTGGTAAACAAACTATGATTCATGAGATCAATGTCCTTAGCTTATATCAGTCAAAAAAGTGGTCAACCATAGGTTTCATTCGCTTACAGCACTTCTTTTTTGATAGCCTTTTACGTTTAATACCACGTGACCCCTTCTTCTTCCGGGCAGCCCGCTTCTTCTTCTTCCCGCCACCACGTATTTTTCTCTTTGCATCTTTGATGATTTCGTCCCGTGTACGCTTTAAATGTTTTTTTTAGAGCCTCTTTAGGTTTAGCCCCGGCCAATATGTCTTCTGCAGTGTTAATACCTGATTGCAGCGCTTTCCTTCCAAGGTATCTGGCACCCCTCTTCAGCAAAGGAACAGCCGTACGTAGTATGGATGAAAAAATGGACCCAAGTCCACTACCGCGCTGGTATCGCACCCCTCGATAGACGGTGAAAGGCTTTCTATCCATTATAACTCAGTGCGTCGAAAGTGTAGCTGCACTGTTAAGCTCCCGTTACCGAATGGGAAGTTTTCACCCTCAATCGTTCTCATATATATTGAGATATTGGTTATTAAATTAGTTGCGACATTCACATAATGGGGTCTGTCATATGTAATACTCAAACTCCTTCCTCTATGGTTGGGGATGTGAGCAATGCGCAGCAGGCGTGCCTGGGTATCCCCAACAAACTGGTGCTCCACTATATTACTGTAAATATAGCACATGTCTGGGGACCTTTGAGCCAATTTCTCCATCTTCAATTGATACATTAATCTGGACAAGTCATGCTGTGTCTCGTGAAATGTGTCTCTTTGGAATGCTGCGCTATATCGGCCATTGGCTAGAATTTGGAACTTTCTATGGTCTTTAATACGTCTGTTAGTCTTTGATTTTAGGATTAGTGTATGTGCAGGGTTGTTTACGATTTCGTATTCTAAATCATTCGTAAGGTTTGAGTTTCTTAAACTTACGTTTAAGCCTCTCACAACATCCTCGGCCGAACCATATTGACCCGGTCCTAGTCTTACTTCTGTACTGTAATACCGTGCAATCTTAGTCCGAGCGATACGCATAGTTTCATCCATAGCTACCCCAGCTTTTTCACACTCGTCAATGTCTCTAAGAATCGTAAAAACGGTTTCTTTATGTTCAATATTTAAAAAGACGGTGTCCAGCTGAATTTCGCATATCCCCACCTCATACGAATCACGACCCAATTCAATGTGCCCGTGGAGCTCTGTTACAAAGTTGGCTAGTGTGTTGTTAGGGTGTACAGACAGGGACGAGGAGGACGGGAGTGTGACGTAGAAATGGTTAGGAGCCATGTTGCATACTTTTTAAGCTTCATTATTGCATCAGCTTTTATATAGGTGTTGAAGCTTTCTGGGTACCCAAGCCATTTCACCAGGTACATTTTTGTCTTTCCTGAACCTTTGCTTCCTAAAATTTTCTCAATTTTAAACACATTTTTTCCTAAATTAAACGCAACTTTCTGCAATTCCTCGCGGTAAAAGCCTCCTGAGATTTCTTCCCCATTCAAATCTTCAATGTAATACATCATTATCTCACCTTTAGGTCTCATAGCCCTAACTTTAAAAATCTCGCGTGTCCATCCTTGCTCAAAACCCTTTGCGAATTTGTTCCCCGAACTCGACAGCCTTACATAATCATTGATTTTGAAGCGCGCAGAGTGTGGTGGTGGTGGTGGTATCCATCTCTCCTCGGGAGCGTACCTCTTTCTAAAACTTCGTTAGGTGTTGTCCAATCGTGCGATGGTGTGAGCGGTTGTAGGACGATGCCAATGATTCCAGAATGTCTAGAAATCTGTATGTGTTTTTATGTGTAAAATAACGGTGCATGCGTTCCTTTATGGTGCGCTGAACTCTTTCAGCTAAAGAAGCCTTATGTATAGAATTGGTTGTGTAATAGCTGATATTAAACTCTGTCAACATGTTCTGAAAAGCACGGCCGATAAATTCCTTCCCCATATCCGTACAAAAATAGCCAGGAACCCTGTTTTCTTTCAACATTAGCGTTTTGGTGGCTTTAGCACTGTTTCAGGTGATTTATTTTTCAGAGGAACTAGCCACAGATATCTAGAGAATACGTCTATTATGAAAAGAATGTAGCGGTAACCATCGTTATACACAGAATATCTTTGCATGTCTGTTAAATCTGCTTGCCAAATAGAATCAATCGAGGAAGCCGTTGTCTTGGCTGTTTTAAACCGTTTTCTCACAGCTATGAAGCGTATAAGCGTCCTGCTCCCTCAAAATCTTTCAACATCTTTTTTTCCTACTCCGTAAACACTTCTGTACAGTCTATCTACGCCGCCGTAAGAGGATGGGTAGAAATGTCATAATAGCGTTTAGTTAATACGTTAGCCATTTGCGTATTTTAGAGGCACGTGGGTAGGGTTGGTTTAACCTCTTCTTGCTCCTCTTCAAAGGTGTTACCGCCGGGGTGAAGGTGCCTTCAATTGTGTCACATGCGTTGCATGTTCCAAGTCTTTTAACCTGTTCAGATTTCCTATCAACGTTTTAGGGACATTTATTTGTTGTAGTCTTGCTTTAATATGCTTCCATCCTGATGGTGATGGCCTATCCCACTTTCTCACCAGATCATGGACAATGTCTACGATATTCGATCCCTGTACCTTTGATCCTTCCACAATGATCTCGCCTGTATCGGTCCATTGTATGGCGGGATCCTCATTCAATAGATTATAAAGACTTAAGCCTTTACTCATCAATGTATGTGGGAGGGTGCTTTTTAATACAGGTTCGATATGTTGTGTGGCTAATCTTTTTGGTTGGTCAGCTGTATCGTCGGGCACAAATCCTATGTCGCCATGTCCATCGTCCCCATGCTGTGTCTAATAACCACAGGAATCTCTGTAGGGCTCTTATAATTTTCGTACTCGTGAAGAAATTTCTGCAGAGCTTCTTGGTATAAGATTCTTTTCTCATCAGGTGTTTTTTCACTGTTTAATAGGGCTAGCAATTCGCTTTCCATTCTTTTAAGTCTGCTTTTACGGGGATCTAGATCCGTGTCTGGATTCCTTTGCAGTGAAGCGTACACCTCGTGGGGAATCACTACCACTTTCTTCATTATATTAATCTAGTCAGTAAAGGACCCAAAACTGAAAATAAGATGGGGAGAAATGACCCTCCTGTTTGTACAATAATTCGTTTTTTCTTCGCTACAGTTTGACTTTTACGAGCGAGTGCACGTATTATGTCCTTGTAGCGGAGTAGGCGAGCCTTCTGAGGGGTTTTCATTGATACATTGCAATTTATAACGTTAAGACAGATTTCACAGATGCATTTTAAAAAGTCAGCATCGATATTTTTAATAAACATCTGTTGCATTGCCCGGGGCAGTCGATGATAGATTTTTATTAATTCACGGTATTTCTTTAGTCTCTTTGTCATTCTGGAATATACACCGTTTCAGGCTCGTTTGGAAATATATTCGTTCGCAGAAGCACTCTAAACGTGTTTCGCGGATGAAGGTCGCAAAGCAAATATCCGTAACGCGTGCTTGTAGCTTCTTTATAAACTTCCAAAAACTCTTTACGCTGATTCGGGAACATTTGATTGGCTAATACCCCAATTTGTGATACATCTCTACGTTGTGCGAATAAGACTAGATATTGCGTATTTAACGACACATCGCGCATGTATCTATTTTTGAAAAAATAGATTCTGGTTGATGAAGAACACGCTTATGTTAAGATGGTGGGAGAATACTGTAAATGTCTCGGCAAACGTTTTATCCATCTCCAACATGAGATCGTCAAAATATCATCTTGGTACTCGTTGAACACTGATTGATACGTCGAATAGCACCATATAACTTTATGCACAAATTTCGAGAACATCTCTCCCTTTTCTTTAATGATTTTAAGCATAAACACAGTTTTACCACATCCTGTAGGTCCAAATATAATACATGTGGATGGACTCGTGAATCTGAATTTTTCTACAGAGTCCATTCCTAACACGCCACACTCCTAAGTGGGTCATTTACAAAATATTACAAATTTTGAGTGCTGTTCCTTATATTTTGCTTTCTTCTCCCACAGAACCGTGAATGACGATCAGGTAGAGCATCCCATCATTGACATTACGGATGACCTCGACGACAGTGTAGTTGTGATCTCCTCCCCTGCCAACGAACCCTCACCAGCGATACCGGTAGCACGTCCAAAGCGGAGGTGTGAGAACCCCACGTCAGGTATAAAGCGCCCGAAATACGCGCCTGTTGCAGCGGTAATAGATCCCCAACCCTCAACCTCTTACGCAACAACCCCCCCCAGCAGCACCTCCCGCTAATATACCCCTTATTCATCCGCCGCCCCCCGTTCTGTTAAGTCTACAATAATAGAGCCCCAACCATCAACCTCCTACGCAACATGCCCCACAGCAGCACCTTCCGCTAATATATCCCCTAATTCATCTGCCGCCCCCCGTTCTGTTGAGGATGAAATAACGTTCGAGTTGGTGCGCTCCGCAGCCCCCACCCCAGCCTTGCCTAGAAATCGGTATAGAGTCAGGGTCGACCCTAGAGCCATGTATAGCAATGGAATTGAGCGCGGGCTACGCCGGGTTGTACAGCGTATTATAGAGTTTGCTCTTCAGAATCGCGACGAGCGTGAAGTCAGGACGAGTCTGTCCTTTGGATTCGGGTCAGATGACGGTGATGTAGACGATTATTGGGTGATAGTGCCATTTAGACGTTTGGCGGCTGAAGATGTAGAATATACATTAGGACGTATAATGCAAGCCGCCCAAAGTAGTATAGCCTTCAATATGGACAACTTCATTTTAAATATTGACCGTGTATTCCGTGTTGCGGGTCATAGTGCCATACCGTACACTCTTAACCTCAATTCTCAAGCTATTTATAGACGGCATATAAACGTCGATCGTGGTTGCGGCTTTATAGCAGTGGTCTTGGCTAACATGTTTTCTGTACAAAATACACGGGCTCAAAAAATTTGGCTTCCTACGGTCGTGGAACGTGTCCGTAAACTAGCTGTAGACTGTGAACTTGAATTTGACTGTAATATGGGGCCTGAAGAGCTGAGAAGGGTAGAACAGGAAATGAATGTCCGCATAGTTGTATTTGGGTTGGATGATCGTCGTAGGACTGTGTATGTTTTTAAAAGCTGTGTGAGAGATCGTACAAGACCCCTACTTATTTTAGGATTGTCAGGGACAACGTATCTCCCAATCCGTAATATAAGGTGGCTTTACGCGAGTTATGAGAAAAGTCGAAAATATGGGAGACATCATGATTTGTGTAAGGGGTGCCTCGAGTTTGCGGATGATATTGTGCGACATTGTAAAGAATGTCACATGGTATGTGAGCAGTGTAAAAGCACAAAATGTGAAAGCCGTGTAGTTGAAGCTGAGAAGAGAGACTGTGATGTGTGTAGACGCACATTTTTCAATAATAGCTGTTTTGATTTCCATAAATCAATTGGCACGTGCAGGAAAATGAGAATCTGTGAATGTGGTATGTTTCACACAATGGATAATTGGGGAAATTTAAGCACAAGTGTGACGTAATTCACTGTCCTACATGCCAGGAGGAATATAAGGCGGATGGAGTAAAGCATGTGTGTTATATGAAAGATGCTAAGCCTAAAAATAACCCTTGTATAACTGTATACTACGATATAGAAACATATACGAACGCTGAAACCAAAGAGGTAATTCCACATTTACTTGTGAGCCAGACCATCTGTGATGAGTGTATGGGTATCGAATGTGACGAGTGCCCCAAATGCGGTAAACGGACAAACGTTTTTAAAACGAATGTCCGCGATAGTCCTGTGAAACTATTTGTGTCCTATATTGTCAAGTTAGCCGACAAGTTCAAAAAAATGACTGTGTATATTCTCGCCCATAACGGGGCAAAGTTTGACACGCAGTTCCTTTATAAGGAGTTGCTTGAACACGAATCCTCTGAGATATTTACAGGTGATCCATTGAAAAGAGGCAACAAATTAAACAGATGCAGATAAGAGGCAATGTACAATTTAAAGATACTTTATTATTCACACCTTGTAAATTAGCAAAGCTACCCAAGGTGATGGGAGTAGCAGCTGAAGTTTCCAAAGGATACTTCCCTTACACATTCCTCACCAGCGAGACTTTAAACTACGTAGGCCCACCACCCCAAACATTATTTTGACTGTATGGATGAACGTGAAGACTTTGATCGATACTACGACAGTTTTAATGAAAGTAACCCTTATAATATAGCTGATGAATGTGAGCGTTATTGCGTGAATGATGTGCGCGTGCTTAGAGTATGTTTCCAGGCCTTTAGAAGGATGTACATAGCCCGTTTCAAATGCGATCCACTGCAAGTCGCAACCAACATCGCATCATTATCTTTTACGGTGTTCAAGAATAACTTCATGCCTAAAGACACCTTAGCCATTATTCACCGAAACAATCCCCGCAGTTACGGGCACAAGGCTATTTACTGGTTCATACACCTACAGCAACAGACAGGTGTATACATAAAGCACGCCCGCAACACGGGTGAAGTACCCATTAAGATTAATGGACGTGTTTTTTGGGTTGATGGGTTAAGTGAAAACCGTGTCACTGGTGTGAAGACTGTGTACTCCTTTAACGGTTGCTGGTGGCATGGATGCCCCCGTCCTGAGTGCGGAATAACCGGAGATATCCACGGTAGGTCTCCTGCCGACTGTCTTGCATCGACCCGCACCCGCGATCAACTTATAGGATCACAGTTCACTCACAAAGTCTTGTGGGAGCATGAATATGATGCACGGATGGAGACAGACGAGGTGTACCGTGAGGAAATAAACACGATCAAGCGTTCAATGGTGCTGGATCCTCTCAAATGTGGTGATAGCTTGTTTGGAGGACGTACAAATCCTTTCAGATTATACTTTCCACCTACGGAGGGCGTGAAGCTCCATTACTACGATTTCTGTTCTTTATACACATACGTGATGAAGAGCAATCCGTACCCCGTGGGCGCTCCTGAGAAACTGGTGGGACCTAGCCTACCATCCATCAATGAATTTTCAAAAAATTTGAATGATCGTTACTTTGGGCTCTCTTTCGTAGACGTACTCCCCCCACGCAATTTATGGATGCCGATCTTACCTGTCGTTATCGACGACAAGCTCATGTTTCCCCTGTGCGTGAAGTGCGCGGAAGAGGATAACGGCGAATGTAACCATATACCCCACCAGCGTAAGATCAGAGGCGTATATACAAGTCCTGAGCTGGCCCTAGCCGTACGCCATGGTTATAGAATACTGAAGATACATGAGTTGTGGAGGTTTCAGAAGCTACCCAACCTTTTCACACCATATATAAACGCCTTTTTGAAGGATAAGGTTGAGGCATCAGGGTATCCGCGAGAAGTTGATACCGAAGATGAAAAGTCTGCCTATATTCAACGTTACCGCGACCGCGAAGGTATACAACTTGATCGTGTCCAAATTGTAAAGAATCCTGGCAAGCGCCTTAGTGCAAAGTTGTGTCTAAACAGTCTATGGGGAAAATTTGCGCAGAATACCGGCAGAGGGAGCATTCATTTGGCACAAAGTTATAGCGATGTCTGGGATTATGCCAATGCTCCCGATAAAGAGGTCATGGAGATCGTTAATGTAGGTAATACTTACATAATAAAGTACAACAACACTGAATTTGCCACAGATACCTCAAGGGTTACAAACATACCTGTGGCCAGCTTCACAACAGCCTACGCCCGTTAAAACTTTGGGGTCTATTGCATTCTCTTGGGCGTAGAGTATTGTATGCCGATACAGATAGCGTGATATTCACAGAGAGGGAGGGTGAATACATGCCCGCTATTGGGGAGTTCCTCGGCGAGCTCACTGATGAGATCAAGGATGAGTATGGGGACAACGCATACGCCGACTCTTTTGTCTCAACAAGACCTAAGACTTATCGGGGTACGGGTCAGGGTGGGGGAGGAAATGAAATATATCGTGAAGGCAAAGGGTATTACGCTCAACCATGCGAATCGGCGGGTTGTTAACTTTGAATCGTTGAAGGATCTAGTATGTTTGGACGATGATGAGGGCGAACAACCTCCCCAACTAATTGTAGGCACCCACAATTTTCGGGCGCAGAAGCTGGGGGGCGTGAAGGAACTTAGGGGTACGAAGGTGTGCCGTAACACCTATAGGAAACGTTGCCAGTTACCTGGTACCTATGATACCGTACCCTTTGGATACCATAACGTATGATGCTTCTATTGTTAACTCACACGTATTTGTCTTGTATATAATCGTATCTATTGATTTATTACACGTATTTGTAAATATATATATAACTTGAATATCTCGTTTATTAAATCGTATTTGTAAGGTATCTATTGATTTATTACACGTATTTGTAAATATATATATATAACGAATATCTCGTTTATTAAATCGTATTTGTAAATATATATAACTTGAATATCTCGTTTATTAAATAAATCATGTTTCAATTAGCGTTTTACTTTCTCCTTTGTGTGTGCGTGTGTGTGTGTGTGTGTGCGCATGTGAAAGTTCTAAGCTCCGCCCACTGTAAGACCGTGAGTCATGCTACTATCTGGGAGTCCCTGCGTGGTCAGTCAACTGCAGTAAGCCCGAGAGATCAGACGTGTATTCAGATCAGACGTGTATTCAAAAGGCTACCTTTAATATTGCTTGTACAACGTTTATGAAATGGTATTCAGCAAAGTGTCAGGATGTGGTGGGTACCGAAAAACTTCCTATTCCTCCCTCCTATACCTCTTTTAAAAACACATTGGATTGTGCGAAGTTCCAAGATGTACAAATACTCTACGGATGTTCTGGTGAGACCGTTGAAGGCTTTCGTTGCACAGACGATGTGCTGAAGTATACTGCAGAGCTAAACTTTATAAAGTCTCACATACACCGTGAAGTAAAAGAAACAACGCGTGCAGAAGAGAAGCAGCAGGTATGGATAATGAGCCTTGCGGATGGGTGGTGTGACAAGCGGTATTACGTCATGCTACACCATGTCGATTACTCATACCCTACGACTGAAAATGTGAATCTCGTGATCATGGACAATGTTAAGTATTTTTATCATTATATTAACGTATATCATGATGAGGTTCGTAGTGAGGTTGTGGCTAGTGCCCTGCGTGAGTTTTTAACAGACTTTAGAGACGAGTATCGTTTGATGGGCAGAAAGGAAAAATATGAGCATATGTTCCTCTCAAATTGTGCGCCGGAGTGTGAAGATGTTTAGTAAAACATAAAATGTTCCTAGTTCTTATCATGAGGTAAAATGTCTGGTGCGTAGGCTGGTAGTGATGAAATTAATTCTTGTACCGGAAAAACAAATATGTACAACAATTCGGTACGACTCGCGGATCATACGAACAAGCCCATTCACGTATCATCGAGTCAGCCGCCCGTCGAACCGTTCCTGCCTACCTGCGTGCCTCACACGGCTCATAGTTATCTCAGAGCTTGACCCGAGTGGACGTGCGCTCCTCGAATACGATGGAACTTCCTTTGAGCAGCATTCTCAACGCCTCGTACGATGTGTCCGTGACGAAATCGTTGCGCGTGTTCAGGCGTAATTCCGGTACCATTAGCTATGTACTGGAAACGGAATGTAGACAAACAAACAAACGGGTTTATTTAAGTGTCGAGGAGATGAATAGAATCTTCGTGATAGTTGAGAAGTGGAGTGAAGATCGTTATAAAATACCTGCTAACGTAGGTACAAGAAGAGAGCAGATTAGTGACGCACCCTCATACGCCGTTGTATGTACGTTGTGTATAAATAACGATCGGCCGTGCATTGATATACGGCTGATGTGTAAGAATGCTTCTGATAATAACGCTCTTGTTCCTACGCGAAACCGTTTCATCCTCGACAGAATGTTTGAAATCGTCGGATTCCGCAAGCTGAAACCTGTATTAGACGCGCGTGTTACGGACATGCTTTATTTTGATACAGTACTTGAATACGCCTACACCGCTCTGCTCGATGGGTTTACCGAGTGTAGGGCTGGTGAGAATGGTCTAGTGCTGGACGTTTATTTAAAAAGTTTAGACTCTTTGAAATACAGTGGACGATGGGTAAAGTAAACACGCTTTAAATAAACATTCGGATAAAGTAAACAAATCGTTGGTAACGCGCCTGGTTATAGAGTAAAATCCGACTGATAATGTAAACTTGCCGACGCTTAATGTAAACTAATGTTTGAAACTTGATCACATTAAGTTGGAGTTTTTGCCTGCAAACACTAGCTCAATCATGCAACCGCTTGATATGGGTATAATAAGGAACTTAAAAGGACACTATCAAAATCACAGATGTATTAAAGAAAAATTACAGTGAATAGTACGAACTTTCGAAAATAATCCATACTTGTTTTTTGTTTAAAGGAATGCATATTTGTTTTTGTTTAAATAATTATTTGTTTTGTTCGAAGGAATTGTATTTTATATAGTAAGTTAAAGGTACATATTTTATATGCTAAATGCAGTATTTTTGTTTGCTTTTTTCTTTATTTTCACCCTAAAATTGCGTGAATTTGCGTACCTACGGATATTATAAACATACGGTTAAAATAAACTTTAGAGCAGTAACGGAGTGGTTTATTTTAACCGTCGTCCACTGTACCATGAACTTTGGTACAAAGCAATTGATCGGTACAAGGCTGAGCTCACCTACACCGTTCACCCTGAATAACTATTTCTTTCTATAACGCGCAGTTGTCGTAACGATTTAGAAGATTATTTCAATTGCCGCTATGTTGAGTGAGTTCACGATTGAAAAGCTCGAGTCGGTAGAAATAAACCCTCGATTGGAAAAGCGTGCTTATAAACTTGTGTTTAATAATGTAGCTAACGATGAACTCTTTGTGCGTGCTTTTGATTGTATTCTAGACGTATTTAAAGATGACTTACCAACCGGTTGTAAAGTGGGAACAAAAATAGTACTGAACGATATGAAAGCCCTTCATATCGAATACAGGTTTCCTTATACTTTAAGCGGTGAAATATTATTAAGCCGCATATACTGCATAATGCAGAGCAATAATGATGTAATTGTAAACTCGATTAAGACCGAGTTTAGTATTTTGAAAAAAAAGTGAAATGTATTTATATATTTTGCTTGATATTTCTCCTGTACTGTTATTATTATATGCATATTTCTATTATTATTGGAATGTATTTATATATTTTGTGTGATATTTCTCCTGTACTGTTATGATTATATACATATTTCTATTATTATTGAAATGTATTTATATATTTTGCGTGATAT
Organism: Bathynomus jamesi; assembly: GCA_023014485.1. Taxonomy (NCBI): domain Eukaryota; kingdom Metazoa; phylum Arthropoda; class Malacostraca; order Isopoda; family Cirolanidae; genus Bathynomus; species Bathynomus jamesi. The sequence continues at coordinate 870,621 of JAJOZX010000204.1, read as the reverse complement.
TTCCCCTGTACTGTTATGATTATATGCATATTTCTATTATTATTGAAATGTATATTTATTTCTATTTGAAATGTATATTTATTTTATATATCTCACTATAATTGTGTGTATATATTTCCTGTACTGTTATGATTATATGCATATTCCTCAATTATTATTGAAATGTATATTTATTTTCTATATATTTATAATAAACAGAATGACGCAATGTTGTTTTACTTAATTATATCATGTTACGCCTTCTAAACCTACTACCGGTATTCTAAACCAACTTTTAAGAAATATAATAATGTATACAATGGTATCGGTAAAATGTGGTATCTGGCAACTCAAGCCATTTACGCCTTCTAAGCCAACTGGCTGATTAGGAGTCTATAATAGTGTATACAATGGTATCGCTAAAAAGTGGTATCTGGCAATTCAAGCCATTTACGCCTTCTAAGCCAACTGGCTGATTAGGAGTCTATAATAATGTATACAATGGTATCGCTAAAAAGTGGTATCTGGCAACTCAGTCTTCGATTAGAATTAAATGAATACATGGCGCTATCTGGCAACTCAAGCCATTTACGCCTTCTAAGCCAACTGGCTGATTAGGAGCCTATAAAACAACGCCTACTCGGCTGAAGTCTTAATATGCACTTGGCTCCTGCCAGGTGAACACCTCTCCTCCTTTCTCTCCTCCTTTCTCTCCTCCTTTCTCTCCTTTCTGGCCCTTTGCGGGGAATAGCTTGGGGGAGAACTCCGCCCCCAAGTTGCATGCCCCTTGCAACCCCGGTTGGCAACAAAGGGCCCTTTGGTTTTTTTTTTCTTTTTTCTTTTTTTTCTTTTGCAACACCCCACCCCCCTTTGCAACATTACGTAATCACTTGCAACATTCTTGCACTCTACCCTTTTGCGGCTATACTACTCAAGTGGAGTGTTTTATGTGATGTAAAATGTTGTATGTAATTTGCTTTAGTCCTTCTGATCAGCTAATGTATGTTTTAAAAAATTACAGATTCTGATGATGAACCGAGTTAATCTCGAAACTTAAAGTTATGATTAATAAACCAAACGATGTTGGGGATGTTAAATATTTTAGTTTCCTTTCCCATTGAACATGTTAACGTTTTCTGTATGGGTACGTATAAGGAAAAAAGTCATTTGACGGTTACTCTGTTAATTTATAAATTTCAGTAATTAACAAGATGCTTGAAGGAAGCCTTTGCTTTGGTACAGGAATATATCTAAGATGATGAAAAAATAAAAAGAGGACATTATGGAGTATAAAATTAGTAATAGCTTAGCGATTTTATCTGAATATAGACAGTTAAGAAACACGTTAACCGGCCTCAATAGGATGGGAAAAAGGTATATTGAAATAAGTTTAGTTAGAAATAGCTATAGTGCTCCAAAGAATAATTTCATTATTTATTAGCTGAGACATTAACTATTTACGTGATCTATTGATTGTCCACATAGGTACTAAGATGATAAATAAAGTTAAAAGCTATTGGTGTCGGTTATGAATTAGCTAGAAACTAGCAAAAGGTCGGCGCTACGCGCCGATTTTGCTAGATCTGCGGTGCTTCGGCTGAATTGTGGTCTTTCGGCGTATTTTATTTTGAACATCAGTAGCCCTTTATCTGGATATCATTCCTATTCCTCTCACCTTGCGCCTCAGTAATTGGGGTGCCTGCGGCCTTCCAGTTACTGGCAAACCAATTATTCATTCAATAAAACTACAGAAAAGAACGCAGCCATGAAAATCTAAAGCTTCACAAATCTTAATACGATGAGCTCGGATTTGAAGCCCAAGATTTTCATGACTGCGTTCATTTCTATAGTTTTATTGACCAAATAACTGAACCGACAGTAATTGGGGGCCCTGCGGCCCGCCAAATCATAGTTTTCATTGTTTCGAGTGCATCAATAATATTGTTATAGTGTTCCATTAGTTGTGATAAGCATGATCTTCCTGACCGGAATCGATGTAGGTAATAATATTGTTAGTGTTCCATTAGTTGTGATAAGCATGATCTTCCTGACCGGAATCGATGTTGGTTATCATTTTTTTACTGAGTTTCCCCATTAACCCCACCCCCTCCCCCATTACCCCACCCCTCTCCCCCAATACCCCCTCCCCCACCCCTCTCCCCCACCAATTTTTTTTTCGGAGTTTCCCCATTAACCCCACCCCCTCTCCCCCATTTAACCTTACCCTTCCCCCATTACCCCCAAGGGGGGAAGGGGGCTGGCACCTTGGAAAGGATTTACTTTAATTTTTTTTTGTTACATATATATATCGCATCTATTTTTCTGAGTTTCCCCATTAACCCCACCCCCTCCCCCATTAACCCACCCCTCCCCCATTTTGTGCCAAAATTATGATTAAAAATGAAGAAATGGGAAGAACTGTACCCCTAAAAGGGGGGGCAGGATTTATGTTCGGGAATTTTTTTTAGCATGGGCACTGCACAATAAAAAGACGCGTCGAATGGTGAAAACCGCATTGTTCTACACCAATTGTAGCGACCTGTAGGTGTGCGCAAAAAAACTGTTACGTATACATATATATATAAGGCTTCATTTCTGAAATAGTATATTAGATGGTTACAAGACGGATAATAATTTCTGATGCCCATAAATATGGATGACAAAATGTAAAACGTTGGACGTCACCGGAGTCATCGTTTAGCTTCAATACTTTTTACTTTATAGCTAAATGACTTAAAGCAAGCTTGTCCAACATACGGACCGCTAAAGACTTGTATCAGGCCCAGCTGGTGGATACTGAAAATTCAATATCTATTGTCATATTTTATTTCAATAAATTTAATTTAAAAATAAAATTTATGTAAAATTTGCACACCGGCACTCGGTGTTAGTCGTTAATGAAAATATGGCCCTTCATGAGAAAAAGGTTGGACACCCCTGGTTTAGAGCAAGGAGTAGGCTGTAAAATGCCTAAATTTGGTGGTGATGCTAAAAGTATGGTTTAGTCAATCCAGTTACAGATATAGAACCTTCTTATAAAATAAAATAAAATAACCATGATCTATTTAAAAAACAAAATTTGTTTTCAGAGACATACACATCATTAAAATAGAGCACTCGCACTTGAAAAAGGTAATTTGCAAGAAATTGAAGGGAGGTGGTCCAGGCGTGGCCGACCCATGTCCTAAAACCGGCTATGATACATATGAGCACCCATATATATATATATATATATATAAACGTAAAGAACGACGCTTGTATAGGAGAATATTCCGCTCAAGATGAGAGAGAGAGAACGAAACAAATGAAAAAATTAGGTAACCACCCGGGAATCGAACCAGGGGTCTTCCGATTGCCGGTCAGATATGATAACCATTACACCATGGGCCTCACTCAATCAAATGCCGTAATTCTTCTACATACGCGCAGAAACCAATGCCCCAAGGGGGCACCTCTCGCATGCCGTACATTATATACATTTAAACTGCAAACACGCAGTATAATTAACGTAAAGAACGACGCTTGTATAGGAGAATATTCCGAGCAAGATGAGAGAGAGAGAACGAAACAAATGAAAATGAGGTAACAACCCGGGAATCGAACCCGGGGTCTTCCGATTGCCGGTCAGATATGATAACCATTACACCATGGGCCTCACTCAATCAAATGCCGTAATTCTTCTACATACGCGCAGAAACCATTTTTTCATTTGTTTCGTTCTCTCTCTCTCATCTTGCGCAGAATATTCTCCTATACAAGCGTCGTTCTTTACGTTAATTATACTGCGTGTTTGCAGTTTAAATGTATATAATGTACGGCATGCGGGAGGTGCCCCCTTGGGGCATTGGTTTCTGCGCGTATGTAGAAGAATTACGGCATTTGATTGAGTGAGGCCCATGGTGTAACGGTTATCATATCTGACCGGCAATCGGAAGACCCCGGGTTCGATTCCTGGGTGGTTACCTCATTTTTTCATTTGTTTCGTTCTCTCTCTCTCATCTTGCGCGGAATATTCTCCTATACAAGCGTCGTTCTTTACGTTAATTATACTGCGTGTTTGCAGTTTATATATATATATATATATATATATATATATATATATATATATATATGGGATGAATTTCACAATAAAACACGTGAAATGAATGAATGCTGCAAACCCACAAGGAAAAACAAAAACGATTCCAAGGTCTTTCGTGTATTCAAAGCTACACCTCGTCAGGGAATGAAGATAAAAGGCGAGATGCCCATAAATATGTACAACGTACAGGAAAAACAAAACAATTAGCACATACTTAACAAGGGTTAATGAGAGGCAAAAGAAATTTTTAACATGATATCGTCAATTTTATATGTGTCCCCACTGTTATTGAAATTGTTTTTAAAATGAATAAATGCACATTCTAGAATATTTCTTTCTATTATATCTGTTTTTAACAAGCGCTTTAGAACTATCCCACTTGATGCTATGGTTACATCTATACATATGGTTAAATAAAGCATTGGAAGTATTAGCTGTTCTACAAGCATATTTATGCTGTTTTACCCTAATATCTAACGTTTTAACGGTTTCGCCTATATATACTGAGTTACATTGTGTACATCCGATCGAATGCACACAACCAACAACATTCTCAGGGCTATTCTTTATTAGGCGTGATTTAACAGTATTATTATACTTAAAGATTACATTAATGCCAATTGCTTTAAGTACAGTTGGAAGGTATTGAAAATTAACATGGTAAGGTAGGCTAAGGATATTTTTACGCTCAAATTCCTTTACAGTTACATTATTATAATACCTATTCTTGGCTTTCTTAAGACAGTTATCTAAAAATGAAAGAGGATCACATAATTTAGTACCAATATTCATGATATTGCATAACTCGGAATCTAAAAATTCAGGACTGACAACTCTGAATGCTCGAAGAAACATAGCAGAGAAAATAGAGGAAATGCTTCTTCCTTGAGCATACGTAGGTAGTTGCCTCCAGTGACATGTTCATCGAAAAAGAGGGGGCCTATGATGCGATCCTTCCAAATGCCACACCATACCATCACCCGAGATGCACCTTGTTCCTTTGGAGAGGTATACCAGTGAGGGTTATTTTGAGACCAGTAGCGGTTGTTCTGTCGATTTACCTCACCATTTCCATAAAAAACAGCCTCGTCACTGAACAGAATGGTGGACGGGAAATTGGCATCCCGAGCATATTGTTCGGTAGCCCATTCACAAAATTCCATCCGTCGGTCGGGATCATCTTCGCTTAATTTCTGTAGGATCTGAAGTTTATATGGATGCCATTTGTGAGCCTGAAGAATGCGATAGATGCTACTTTTCGACACTCCTGTTTCGGCAGACAATCGCCGAAGAGACTTATTGGGACTTCTGTTAAAATGAGCAAGGATAGCAGTCGCTGTATCATCGTCAGTGGACCTCCTTGAAGGTCCACTGCGTGGTTTATCTTCTATGGATCCTGTTTCCTTAAACTTTGCAACAAGTATGCTAACATGAGTATGGCTCGCGGTCTGGATGCAGTCTGTTAAATTCAGCAGCGGCCTCTCTTTGACTCCGATTTCCTATGAGTAGAATTATCTGGATTCGTTCTTTCTTGCTCACAGACATTATGGCCTGTAGAAAGAGAAAAATATGAATTATGGTTTGTAGAAATAGAAAAATATGAATTTCTCCTATGATGCCGGACTTATGGTACACCCTCTATATGCTTGAACCTTGGGTTCATTTTCCAACAATTTTTCGCATCCACCCACAGATACCTTACTGCATCTCTGTCCTCTGGTTTTAACTTTATCCTCAAAAATGCTTGCTTCACTTCTGCAGTCAGTGCTACTCTACCAAACCTGAATCGCAGTAACAAGGAAAATAAATCTGCATTTAAATTGGGCCCAGCATCCAAACAGTCATTCAAGGACACATCACTTTTGTTCTTGGCTGAGCCATCAAAAACTACCCTCAGTTTTGTAGTAGTTTTGTCTCGCCGTACCACTGCATGGTGTGGCAGATAATGTGCCTCCTGGCTCACCAACTCACCTTGCACCCTTTCAGCACAGCCCTCCTTTACATAGCTTAAGATGGCCTCATCGTATTCATTTAACAACTCCTCATTTTTCCTTAACCTGTGCAATGAAGTCTCCAACCTCCTATTGGCTAGCTGAAGGTTTGAGCTGGGTTTGCAAGAATCCTTCCACGGGAGGCCAACTTTGTAGTAACCATCTCTAAACCCAATACCTTTTTCAAATTGCTCTAAAATAGCACTATTCACTGTACTTGCCTGCTTCTCCTGTTTGTCCTTTATGCCAATGGATTCAAGTTCCCAAAACGCTTTCAAATGCCTTTCCAAACCATGGCTGTTCTCCTCAAACTTAACAAAAAGAGCTTTAACCTCTATTTCATTGCAATAGCTACCATGTAGCATCCAGCCAGCTTACTTTCAATAGCTACAGGACCTTGAGATGTGCAGACAATGTTACCAGTGATGAAGTCTCAATAATAGTCAGCTCCAATCAAAAAACATATCTTCTGTTCCTTCAAACTTATTATTGCCCAAATTAATTCCTTTAACTTGCAATTCTTGAACACATGCCATATGTAAACAAGTAGTGACTGGAGCACAAAGTTCCTCAATCTCTACAGCTTGAACCTTGATAGCGGAACCTTGTGGTAACAACTCCTTAACCAGAACTTCGATCTTCTTAACTTTAGTTCGGTTCTGAACTGAACCCCCCAAGCCCAGAAATTCTTAGATTTTCCCTCTTAAGTTCTTTAAACGTCAAATTTCTGGAAATTCTGGTCTTAATAAAGCTACACTGGCTACCACTATCAAACAGCACTCTTACAGTAGCTTCTCCATCATTCCCAATTAATAATGCTGCAGCTGTTTGCAATAATCCCCCTTTACTTTTACTCCCTTTCATAGCAGTGGCATGTGCCACTGATGTCTCTACTTCTGGGGTAGGCCTACTAGGAGTGTTTTCACACAATAATGGCTGATGCCGGCCATAGCATTTTTTGCACAAAATTTTAAACTTACAAAACCTTGCTCTGTGACCTTTCAAAAAACATTTAAAACATGCTGTGGACTTACGTAGTTACTCTGTCCTTTCTCTCCTCAAAAGGTAAATCCTCAGCCACCTCACATTTATATGACTTGTGGTTGCCTTCGCAAAATATGCATTCCATGATTCCCTTTAATTTATTCTCAGAGGATGCATGTAGAGCTGACACTGTACCTGGGCTATTCCTTTTTGTAGAAACTTTGGTGCTGTGCCTGCCTTTGTCTCCTTGTTTAACATCCCACTATGCAAACTCACTTCCCTCTCGTCTTGCTAATTCTGTGCCTAAAAGACTTAACATCTGCTGAAGGGGATGTACACATGTTCTGGAGAGTGTCCCCTACTTAATTCAAGCAAAATTGAGCTAGGCAATTTAGACTCCAGTATAGTGACCAACATTACACCATACCTTTCCATTCCTACACCCAAGTTGTCTAGGGACCTAGTTCTAATTTCAAATTCATCATATAACTGCCGTAACTCCTTGACACTATTGGGATTATTAACCCTTTCATGCCGTATGGGCGCTAATGAGACCATCAAATTTTATGAGATTTTAGTCATTCTGGAGATATAACACAAGTGTTTTTTTGTGGCATGAAAAGTAAACGAAAATCACGTATGAAAGGGTTAACAGGAGGTATAGCTAAAAGTTCACGGACGTGGCTTTTAATTAAGATCTCTGCCTTACCAAACCGTTTATTTAATATATTCCAAGCCACATTATAATTAACCTCTGTTAATGCTAATCCTGCTATTGTCTTTGCTGCCTCCCATTCCAAGAGGGACTGCAAATAATTAAACTTCTCCACCGCACTTAACACTTGACTAGAATGAACTGCTGACTGAAAGCTGTCTGCCCATCCTTGCCATTCCTGAGTACAAGCCTCGGTAAATGAACTGCAGATCTGCAGATCTGTTAACCTTAACTTCAAAAACACCGTTTGTTGAGGGCTGTGTTTCATTATTAGACCTGGTCTCCAACTGTACTGAACTGCTAAACTCTTTTGCTCTGTGGTATGCTTTAATTACACTGGTATGCATCAATTTTGCTGTCATGGGTTTTGTAAGTGATTCTTATAGAGTTTTTCCTGCTAATTTCGAGTCTGCAATCCGTTGTTCTCAATCAGCTCAGGTTATCCGGCTATGGCCTCATAAGTAAAATAGAATTTTTCGTGATTTTGTCAAAGCGGAATTGGAACAGCAACATCTATCATCACTTGTATAATATCTTTTTTTACTTTTCAGGCATATAGATAAAATATTTCATAATGAATAGAGCGTGTAAAAATGATCCCAATAGATTCTGCTACATATGTGGGACGGTTACCATGCCAAATAACCAGTCCCAAATCACTAAATTTGTGAAGACAATGTATAGAGCATACTTTTGAATTAAGCTAGGGGACCAGGACAAAAATTTTGCCCCTCAAATGTGCTGCAAGACGTGCATTGAAAATTTGAGAAGATGGAGCAAAGGCAGAGCGAAATCTTTGCCTTTTGGAATTCCCATGATTTGGAGAGAATGAAAGGATCACGTGACAGATTGCTATTTCTGCATGATGAACCTCCAAGGTGGGCTTATAAATTTATTTTTCTTAAATATTTTGAAATCCTCGTATGAAACTTGACATAATATTCACCATAATGTAATATTCACCATATATAGCATAATATTCACCATAATGGTAATCATACATTTACATATACATATTGTTATAGAAAATACATTTACACATACATATTGTTATACAAGTTACATTTACATATACAATGATTGTATATTTTCTTTCTTTTTCATTCATATTGTCCCCGAAGGGACAATATGAATGAAAAAGAAAGAAAATATACAGACTCCATCGACCTATTTCATATCTTACAGACCGCAGCCTTCCCTCACGAGCCGCCACTGTCTGAATGCTTCTTCTATTTCATATGCAAGTTTTATATCCATGTTTCTGTGTTTCTATTTTCAGGAGTTAACAAGAAGAATAAACACATTGTTGTATACCCTGACATTCCTTCTGCTATGAGACCTGTACCCCATGGTCCTGGAATTCCAATACCCGACCCACCTCAAACCCTGGACTTCGATGATTCTGATGATGAATCAATGACCAATGCCAGTGACCAGTCCCAGTCGTATATACCTCAAAAATACCGCTTCAAATGAGCCGAGGCCTCTCAACCAGGCCAAACTTAATGATCTTACCAGGGATTTAGGACTTTCCAAATTAGCTGCCGAGATCTTGGGCTCACGACTTCGAGAGGACAACTTGCTGGCTCCGGGAACAACATTCTCCTGGTATAGGAAACGAGAGGAAGAATTTCGCAAGTTTTTTGCGGTGCACGAAAATACCTCTTCCTTAGTGTACTGCTGCAATGTTGAGGGGCTAATCGAATCCTTGGGCCTGCCATATAACGCATCAGAATGGAGGCTATTTATAGACTCGTCTAAACGAAGTTTGAAAGCAGTACTTCTCAACATTGGGAATAGGGTTGCATCAGTCCCTGTAGCATATTCCGTACAACTTACTGAGAGCTACGATAACATGAAAATTTTACTGGATGCTCTCGTATACGACCAACATAACTGGAGGATCTGTGGAGATTTGAAGGTAATACTAATATCATAAGTAAACTATTGCTATTGACTATGTTGTTTTTCCAAAGGTTATTTGAGAGCGTATAAGAACACTTAACTTCCCCACAGAAGTGATACAGTCCAATGCATAGATTTTTTTATCTGATAGAACAAATTCTCTAAATTCTTTAAATATTTTCATTTTTTTTCAGATTGTAGCATTTGTATTGGGAATGCAAGGGGGATACACGAAATACCCATGTTTCCTCTACAAATGGGATAGCCGAGCGGATGAGAAGCACTATGCACAGCGTGAATGGGCATCCAGAGAGAATTTTGAACCTGGGTTGCATAATGTCGTTTCAGTGCCCCTTGTACCACCAACAAAAATTTTGCAACCCACCACTTCATATTAAGCTGGGCTTGATGAAAAATTTCATCAAATCAATGAATAAGGAGGGTTCAGCATTCCGATATCTCGAGAGTAAATTTCTTCATATATCTGATGCTAAACTAAATGCTGGGGTTTTTGATGGTCCTCAAATTCGAACTTTGATCAAGGATACTCAGTTCGAAAACGCAATGACTCCAACTGAGAAGAATGCCTGGCAGGCATTCAAATCAGTTGTCACTGATTTTCTTGGCAAGCGTAGAAGTCCAGAATACGAGTCCGTTGTCGAAAACTTGATGGAAGCTTTCAAAGCTCATGGGTCGCGCATGTCCATAAAAATGCACTTTTTGTGGTCCCACTTGGACTATTTTCCTGAAAATTGCGGGATTATAGTGAGGAACAGGGTGAACGATTTCACCAAGATATCAAAATAATGGAAGAGTACCAGGGAAACTGGGATATCAATATGCTGGCGGACTATTGCTGGTGTTTGAAGCGAGACGTGCCCGAAGAAAAACACAGACGGAAAGCCAAAAAAACTTCATTCCTTCCTCAATAAACTTTTTTCCATATTCATTGTATGAATAAAAGTATTTATTCACACAATGTTTTCATTTTTCACGAGTGTTCTTATAATATTACTCGTATCTACAGTGTTTAAGCTAAAAAAATCAATAAATTTGGGGATAAAATTGGACTTATAATAAGTGGCCAATAGAGAAAAAACCTGACCTGATTGAGGAAAACCAATGTCATTTTCGAATTCAGCATGGTCGAATTATATAATATGAGTTGAAAAAACCCTCACAGCAGACAAAAAAAATTCATATGCATACCAGTGTTATTTAATCAATAATCTCTTCAAAGTAAATTATGTCATTTTCTATTTCATCCTCTTCTATAAGAGCCTCAATTTTAACATTTACTTCGCTTAGAGCAACCTTTTTAGTTTCTAATTTGGAAAGCTGCGCAGTCACTAAGCTTAAATCCTCTTGCTCTATGGCAGAATCTATAGTGGCAGTGATCTTTGTAATTAGACCTTTGTAGGCACTTCTCCATTTCTAAATTTGTTCAATTCAGCTGCACTCATCTTCAATGTAAACAACAATTGGGCTCAATGTCAAATAAGCTGAATTGGCGAAAATACTTAACCAAACTGATCAAACTCAAATTTTGCCTTTTTTCAAATAAACTGAATTGCTTGGTTGGGGTACTGACCAACCACTATTATGGAATACCAAATTTTTCACCCAAGTAACTGGCGCACTGTTCGCCTACGAACAATAAAACCAAAATTAACCAAACCGGTAAAAATGTAGGCCCAAAACAACGACAGACTAGCGGCCAAGTTTCGCAATTGGGCGACCAAACTTTCTACCCTGAGACCTTAACTCAATTATGCTCAACCCGTCGAGGCTTAACTTGGGGTACAATTTGCACAATCAGAACTTTGCCGAAAAATAGTCACTGACTCAGTCTTGGGCTAGAATCCGATTCGAAGGACTATGATATTTTATTTTATTTTATTGGGTTTAGAATCCCAGCTGAGCCCCGAATGGCCAAGCTTTGAGGGGCCACTTCAACCTACAGCCCAAGTTAAGCTAGACTAAGCAAACTTACGGACTTGGAGGTCCTATTAGGTCCTACCTCAGGGTTTCTGACTCGATATAGGCTTACCTTAGGCCTCAGTTGCATAAAATTAAGATAAAAAACAAAAGGGGCACTATTTATGGTCTTCTTTCTAAGCCTTGCAACAACAACAACATAACCTGCACTATTGCACGATGCAACAATCTTGTATCTAAATAACCAAACTGAATTGCAAGAGAGCTCTCCATGAGACCACGCCCTGTAAGTGCCGCATTCAACAAACGAGTAGAAAGGACGCGCCAGTGCCCCCAAAAAATGACGCCACAAAAGTGTTCAAACAATGATGCCACAAGAGCCCAAAAATGCTAGCTCTAAATTAAGTGAATTTTTCACTAACTTTACAATTATGAGATGGATATATATATACACCTTAACTTAATATATGCAAGCAATGCTGCATCAATCAGCTTAGTTATCATATCGCCTTGGGACAACAATGGCTCTTCCTCTTCTAGATTTTCTAACACCCTGGGAACACCCAGGGCAGGTAAACAAATAAACGACAGAACAGCTCATTGCAGTGGGGATTTCGTCCTTACATCGGAAAAAACAATCCAGGGATTTACTATTTACAAAGGCAATCTTAAAATCAGTGGAAATAAAATTTCCTCACAATATGTAATAATTGTTTTTTCACCAAAGAGTTAAAATGGTAGACATCAGGTAAAACAAGGTATTTACAATTCTTAGGAATATCACACGTTGGAACAATTTTATGGGAATATACATTATTAAGAAACTTACCAATAGCACCTCCTACAAGATTCCCTGGAAAACCATTTTTAAAGAAATAATCAGTAAGAAATTCAAACTCATTAAGTAGCAGAGCAAAGTTTGAGCAAATATTATAAGCTTTCTGAACAAGTGTGTGAACAAAACTTGGTTTGTAATTAAGGTCACAAAAAACTATAGAAATTAAAACCCAAACCCGTAAGCGTAGGCTTCCGGTACGTAGAAGTTAAAACTGTCGAGCCAGATTTGGAGACAAAGACATCAAGGAAAGGAAAAGAACCTTCAATTTCCATTTGCTGTGTAAATACAATGTTCTTATGCAGAGTGTTCAGAAAACTCAAAAACTGAACTGATTGGTTCTCCGTTTGGAATAAAGCAAACGTATCGTCAACATTACGTCTGTACAGTTTGGGATTTCTATGGGTAGATGGGTGATCAAAATTATCTTAGATAATTTTTTTAATAATAATAATAATAATAATATTAATAATAAATAATAATAATAATAATAATCATAATAATTAATTTCAAATCATTTACTCATATGACCGATTCAGTTTCCTTGTAGATAGATCACTGTCCACAGAGGAAATTGCTTTGCGGACTAATGCATTGGTTGCTGCATATTCAGCAGATCTTGAAAAAGCATTCACTGATGAATTCCTGTTGTTCCTGCTTTTGTATGCAGAGAAAAAAACAGTGGCAGATATGCTCAAAGCCCAAATATTTGACAAGCTGATCAGCAGCTTTCCGAATGTTTACATTGCTCTAAGGATGTATCTTGCCATCTTGGGAACGAATTGTGAAGGGGAGCATTCTTTTTCGAAGCTAACGCTGATAAAAAATCTGTCTCCGGTCAACCATGGGACAACAACGCTTGTCTTCCCTTGCACTACTCTCTACTGAGAATGAGATTGTGCGGAAAACATCATTTGAAGATGTTATTGCTGATTTTGCAATGAAAAAATCTCGAAAAGTTCATCTCTGGTGTTAATTTCTTGCACTTGATGAAAAAAAAAGATTAATATTGACATGACTGCCTCTCTGTATATACACTGTGCCTATCCTTGGTTTCTCTCTCTTTCTCTCTCTCTCTCGCTCTCTCTCTATATATACACACACACACATATATACACACACACACACACACATATATATATATATATATATATATGTATTTATTTATTCAAGAAGAGATCTTTGTTACAGTTTTTATCATACAAATAAAAATAAAAGGTGGTCAAAAATTTTGTGTAGGCCTTTTAGTTTCTTAGGCCCTAGGCACAGTGCCTACTGTGCCTATTGGATAATACGGCCCTGCTAACTCCAAAATGCAACAACTCACTAACGTCGACTTCACTCTCTTTTCAAACTGTGTGGCTGTGCTGAGTAGTATAGTGGCAAAATGCCAGAGTGCAAGTTGCAATTGCAATATTACGTAATGTTGCAAGAGTGCCAACCCCCACCCCTTTGTTGCAAGAGTGCCAACCCCCACCCCATTTGTTGCAAGAATGCCAGCCCCCCCTTTGTTACAAAAGTGCCAACCCCCATCCCCCTTTGTTGCAAAGCCTCCCTCTTTGGAGAAGAAGGTGGGAGAGCCTCACCCCCCAAAGGGTCATACCTAACCTAATGGGCCTCTTTGGGGAGAAGGGGACGCCTCACCCCCCAAAGAGGCAGAAAGAGACAGCGAGAGAGGAAGAAAGAAAGGAAGAGGAGGGTCTTTGCTCGGCTGATTGCCGAGCTCATATGGAGTTCTTCAGCCACCCGCCGCCCTCTTATAAGGCACTAATCAGCCAGTTGGCTTAGGCAGCCAGTGGGGTGAGCTGCCAGATAACGCCATGTGATTAATTAATTCTCATATAGTATTCAGCCATTTGGCTGTTGAGTTGCCAGATAACGCCATGTGTTTAATTATTATTCAGCCATTTGGCTGCTGAGTTGCCGGATAACGCCATGTATTTTATTTAAAGCATATATTCCAGTTGGTTTAGAAGGCCGATTTGACAAATAGCAATTACTTAATTATTCTGTTTGAGAAACAAATGATATAAACGTGTTCAAGGAATAAATAAAAACCATTACAACGTTCTGTTTATGAAGTAATGTATATACAATGGGACATATACATGATCAAATAATATAACGGAAAATATATAATCATAGAAAGCATAGTATTAACAAAATATTAGAAAAATATATTTATATATTAATCACACAAAACAGTATTAACAAAATATTAGAAAAATATATTTATATATTAATCACAAAACATAGTATTAACAAAATATTAGAAAAATATATAGTTATATTATCAAAAGTTATATTATCAAATATTAGTACAGGAAAAATATAGTTATGTTATCAAATATACTGGTCTACAGCCAGAATGCTTTGGAAATAAAAGTAGTCAATCTTTACTAATTTTGGGTCACTGAATACGAAAATGATGCCTAAAATTGCCAATTGGCTCTACTTATAAAGATATCAGGCAACCCTGCACCCTACTAACTGGACTGCATCTGTCGCGTAATATGTAGACGCCTGTGACTCTACTGCGCATGCGCGTAGTTATATTTTTATTTTAATAAATTAATGTAAATATATACATATATATACAATAAAATGTAATTTTAAATTTATCTATTACATTATGTATTTGTAAATTATTTATTAAAAAATAGATTGGATCATTTTAACACATTGCTTCTCATAATGTTTTTGATATTAATATAAATGGAATACCAACCTAACTTAACCTTACCTAATTTAAAATTATTAAAATGCAATGTAATTACATTAATTTATTAAAATAAAAAAAATATAACTACGCACATGCGCAGTAGAGTCAAGGCGTCGATGTGTCACAGGCTTCTACATATTACGTCACAGCATCAGTTCATTCGCGGAAGTCATACAGTGCATCCTTGTCAAACTCCTTTTAGTGTTTGCTTTTGAAACTTAATTTTTTTCAGCCTAATTTGAACAAAGATGCCTCGTAATTGCGTGAACAGTGTAGATAACTTCTGTTATGTTTGTGGAGAATTGACTTTTGCATCACAAAAGCGTGCTATAACCGCCGTGATTAGGAAAGCCTATCACCTTTATTTTGGCTGTAAGATTGGAGATCAGGACAAGAGCTGGGCCCCACACATATGCTGCAATACTTGTGCAACAAACCTTCGCCAGTGGTTGAATCGGAAGAGGAAATCTATGCCTTTTGCAGTGCCAGTGGTGTGGAGGGAACCAACAGATCATGTCAGCAATTGTTACTTCTGCATGGTGCCTCCGGTCAAGAAAGGTATTTGCAAGAAGAAAAAGTGGATTTTACAATATCCGAATATACCCTCTGCTATACGCACGGTACCTCACGGCGAAGGACTACCCGTTCCTGAGTCCCCACACTCATTCTCCCTGGAGTCAGAGGACGAGGAGAATGAAGG
This sequence comes from Bathynomus jamesi, assembly GCA_023014485.1. Lineage (NCBI taxonomy): Eukaryota > Metazoa > Arthropoda > Malacostraca > Isopoda > Cirolanidae > Bathynomus > Bathynomus jamesi. The sequence continues at coordinate 854,771 of JAJOZX010000204.1, read as the reverse complement.
AACCTGCGAAACTTGTGGGCCTTCAACTTCACAAGACCCTGAATTTGTTTATAACTTGACATCTTCTAAACGGCACATGATAACTCAGAATGAATTAAACGACCTTATCAGAGATTTAGAACTGCCAAAGAATAAGGCAGAGCTGTTGGGCTCCAGATTGCAGCAGTGGAATCTCCTCGCTGATAATGTTAGTGTGTAAGTTTCGTGACCGTCAAAAAGATTTTGTCCCATTCTTCATCATGGAAGGTGACCTTGTAGCTTGCAACGACATCGATGGTCTGATGGCAGCTCTCAACATTATTCACAATCCTGATGAGTGGAGACTGTTCATTGATTCATCGAAGTTGAGTCTAGAAGCTGTTTTGTTGCATGTTGGCAACGTATTGCCGTCAATTCCAGTTGGTCATGCAGTCCACATGAAGGAAACATATGACAACATGGAGCAACTTTTGAACTGCATAAACTATGACAAACATCAGTGGCAGGTTTGTGGTGACTTGAAAGTTGTTGTTATCGTGCTTGGACTGCAGCCGTGCTACACTGAGTATTGCTGTTTTCTGTGTGAATGGGATAGTCGGGCTAGGACTTCTCATTACATCAAGAAGGATTGGCCACTCCGACACTCATTGGAACCTGGAACAAAAAATGTTCAGTATCCTCCACTTGTAGAATCGAGCAAGATTTTGTTACCACCCTTACACATCAAACTGGGCGTCATGAAAAATTTTGTTAAGGCTATGGATAAAACGGGGGCAGCTTTTAAGTACTTCGGTGGTAAATTCCAAAAGCTCAGTGAAGCAAAAATCAAGGAGGGTGTATTTGTTGGTCCACAGATCCGCGAGCTTCTTAGAGATGAGGAGTTCGACCGTATCCTAGGTGGTGAGGAGAAGATAGCGTGGAATGCTTTCCGGTTAGTAGCAATCAATTTTCTCGGAAATACCAAAGCTGACAATTACAGGGAGCTGGTGGAAAACCTGCTGTTGTCCTATCAAAAAATGGGCTGCAATATGTCTTTAAAGATACATTTCCTCCATTTGCACCTGGAATTTTTTCCGGCCAACTGCGTAGCAGTCAGCGATGAACATGGTGAACGTTTCCACCAGGATATCTCAGCGATGGAGAAACGCTACCAGGGGAAATGGAGTCCATCATTGTTAGCAGACTACTGCTGAACAATAACAAGAGATGCTCCAGAAGTTGAATACAAGAGACAAGCAAAGAAGCGACTGGTTGAATCAATATAAGTGACTGCATTATACAGGCATGTTACTAATATATGGTATACATATACGCAAAATGTATAACTTAAATTTTCTTGGAAACTGTAGACAATCGACTGTTTTTATGGTCATATTCGTTTTCAACACCCCAAAATCCATAATCGGAAACACATTTTATCTCCGAAGCACAAACCTTTTCAAAATTTGTAGACCAGTGATATTAGTACAGGAAAATATATACAAAACGTACAATCATATTATTACAGGATATATATATATACTCTTTTTATGACCTACAGTGCAAAACGCTAAACTCAACGGTGAGTGATGCTATACCCACATCGCCATTACTCTGCACGATGTGATAAAGCCGTCCAAGCAACACTTCACCGTTTAACTGATACGGTGGTTTATACGCGATATAAATGGCTTTCATAGCGTTCAATACTATTTTTTTACCCACTTTACACTCGGCAGGCAAGTTGTCTTTAAACGCAGCTAGAACACATTGAAAAGCACGTCCAAAAACGTCATCGTTGACCGTTACATTGAATACAAGTTTATAATCATGCCTTTCCAATCGGGGATTTTTTCTTATCGCCCTGAACTTTTCAATCGTGAACTCTTCTTCACTCGACATTGCTGCAATTGAAATATTCTTCCAAGTTGTAACGGCACCTATCCACTATATAGAGGTACCGTTTTTCAGGGTGAACAGTGTATGCGAGCTCAGCTTTGTACCTCTCAAGTGCTTTGTACCAAAGCTCAGGATATTTCGAAGAATCTAAACCTTTTAAATATGCATCCAGATCTAGACCGTTCTCCCCCTGTTCATTCCTACATTCAACAAATCCGTCAAGCAGAGCGGTGTAAGCGTATTCAAGTACCGTGTCAAAATAAACCATGTCTGTAATATGTGCGTCTAATATAGGCTTTAGCTTACGGAATCCGACGATCTCAAACATTCTGTCGAGGATGAAACGGTTTCGTGTAGGAACAAGAACGTCATTATCAACTGTGTTCTTCCACATCAGTCATATATCAATACATGGTTGATTGTTATTTGCACTCAATGTACAAACATTGGTATATGAGGAGGCGTCACTAATCACCTCTCTTATTATACCTACGTCAGTTGGTATTTTATAGCGGTCCTCAGCCCACCTCTCAACCACCACGAAGATTTTATGCATCTCCTCAAGATTTAAATAAATAACGTTACGTTTACTTGCATGCCTGCAGATCGTTTCAAGCACACAGTTAATGGTGCCGGTTTCTCGCCTGAATACGCGCAATGACTTCGTCACGGAGACGTCGTACGAGGCGTTGAGAATGCTTCTCAAAGGGAGTTCCTTCGTATTCGCACGGTTCGAGATGACACGTCCACTCGGTGCAAGCTCTGAGGAGACTATGAGCCACAGAAGCCAGGCAGGAAGGCAGGATCGGGTCGACAGGCGGGTGAATCACCCTGATGAAACGTGAATGGGTTTGTTCGAACTCGTATGCTCCGTGAGGAGTGAGTCACACCATAATCTAATGATACGTGTACGGCGCTGATCGAATCGTTGTATCCCATTATATTGGGGAGATGTTTTTTCCGATACAAGAATTAATTTCGGTTTTAGTGTTTTATCACTTCCCCGAATACGCACCAGACATTTTACTTCAGGGTAATTTTCACGAGCTAAACACATTTTATAATGTTTTATCTCTCCTAAACATCTTCACATTGCGGGTTAGCTAGCTACATATGTTCATGTTTATCCTTTTTATTTAACAGGCGATACTCATCTTTAAAATCTGTTAAAAACTCATAGCCCATTAGCCACAACCTCACTACAGACCTCACCATGATATATATTAATGTAGTGGTAAAAATACTTAAGATTGTCCATGATGACGAGATTCACATTTTCAGTCGTAGGGTACGAGTAATCGGCATGGTGTAACATGATATAATAACGCTTATCACACCACTCATCCACAAGACTCACTACCCATAACTGTTGTTTATCTTCTGATCGTGTTGTTTCTTCTACCACGCGGTGCACGTGAGCCTTTATAAAGCTTAGTTCTATAACATACTTCAGTACATCGTCTGTACTGCGAAATCCTACAATCCCCTCGCCAGAATATCCGTAGAGTATTTGAATAGCCTGGCCCTTCGCACGATTCAATGCAGCCTTAAAAGATTCAAAGGAGGCGGGTATAGGGAGTTTTTCAGTATCCACTACATCTACGCAGTTTGCTGAATACCACTTCATAAATGTTGAACACGCGATATTAAAGGTGGCCATTTTCTTCTATGCGAGAGAATACACGTCTGAGCGCAAGGGTATACAGAGGTCAACTGAGTACGGAAGGGTAGAGGTCTGCTCAGGTTGCGGCGTGATTCGCGTCGCCGGTCTTACAGTGGGCGGGGCTCAGCTTTTACTGTACATACGCACACACGCAAAGTGAAACGCAAGTTGAAACACGATTTATTTAATAAACGAAATAATCAGGATGTATATATATATTTACAAATACGTGTAATAAATAAGTTAGCAATAGGCATATCAAAGATTATGGTATCCAAAGGGCAGGGTGTCATAGGTACCAGGCACTTGGTAACGTTTCCTATAGGTGTTACGGCACACCTTTGTACCCCGAAGTTCCTTTACGCCCCCCAGCTTCTGCGCCCGAAAATTGTGGGTGTCTACAATCAGTTGGGGCGGTTGATCACCCTCATCATCCAAGCACACTAACTCCTTCAGCGAATCAAAGTTGACGATCTCCCGATTCGCTTGGTTAAGCGTGATGCCCTTAGCCTTCACGATATACTTCGTTTCATTCCCTATCCTGACCTGTACCCCATAGGTCTTTGGACCCGTTGACACAAACGAGTCGGCGTATGCGTTGTCCCCATACTCATTCTTGATCTCATCAGTTGTCTCGCCGAACTCCCTAATAGCAGGCATGTATTCACCACTCCTCGCTGTGAATATCACGCTATCTGTATCGGCATACAAACCTCCGCCCAAGAGAATGCAATAGACCCCAAAGTTTGATGCGCGCGTAGGCTGTTGTGAAGCTGGCTACAGGGATGTTTGTAACCCGTGAGGTATCTGTGGCCAATTCAGTTGTTGTACTTTATTATGTAAGTATTACCTACATTCACAATCTCCATGACTCTTTATCGGGTGCGTTGGCGTAATCCCAGACTTCACTATAACTTTGCGCCAAATGAACGTTCCCTTTACCAGTATTCTGTGCAAATTTTCCCCAAAGACTGTTTAGGCACAACTTTGCACTAAAGCGCTTGCCAGGATTCTTTACAATTTGGGTACGATCAAGTTGTATACCCTCGTGGTCACGGTAACGTTGAATATAAGACGTTTTTCATTCTTTTCAACCCTCGCGGATATCCTGACGCCTCAACCTTATCTTCAAAAATGCGTTTATATATGGCGTGAAAAGGTTGGGTAGCTTCTGAAACCTCCACACTCATGTATCTTCATATTCTATACCCATGGGCGCTAGGGCCAGCTCAGGACTTGTGTATACACCTCTGATCTTACGCTGGTTGGGTGTATGGTCACAATCACCATTATTCTCTTCAGCACACTTCACGCACAGGGGAAACATGAGCTTGTGATCGATGACGACGGGTAAGATCTGCATCCATAAATCGCGAGGGGGGAGCACGTCTACGAAAGAAAGGCCGAAATAGTACCCGTTCAAATTTCTTGAGAACTCGGCGATGGAGGGTAGGCTAGGTCCCACCAGTTTCTCAGGAGTACCCACGGGGTACGGGTTGTTCTTCATCACGGAGGGGTATAAAGAACAGAAATCTTAGTAGTGGAGCTTCACACCCTCCGTAGGAGGAAAGTATAGCTTGAAGGGATTTGTACACCCACCGAACAAGCTATCACCGCATTTGAGAGGTTCCAGTACCATTGAACGCTTGATCGTGTTTATTTCCTCACGGTACGCCCCGTCTGTCTCCATCCGTGCGTCATATTCATGCTCCCACAAGACTTTGTGAGTGAACTGGGAGCCTATAAGTTGATCGCGGGTGCGCGTCCACGCAACACAGTCGGCAGGAGATCTACCGTGGATATCTCCAGCGATTTAATACTCAGGACGAGGGCATCCATGCCACCAGGAACCGTTAAAGGAGTACACAGTCTTCTCACGAGTGACACGGTTTTCACTTAGCCCATCAACCCAAAAAACACGACCATTAATCTTAATGGGCACTTCAACCGTGTTGCGGGCATGCTTTATGTATACACCTGTCTGTTGCTCTAGGTGTATGAGCCAGTAAATAGCCTTGTGGCCATAACTGCGGGGGCTGTTTCTGTGAATAATGGCTAAGGTGGCTTTAGGCATGAAGTTATTCTTGAAAACCGTAAAACATAATGACGCGATGGTGGTTGCGACTTGCAGCGGATCGCATTTGAAACGGCCTATGTACATCCTTCTAAAGGCCTGGAAACATACTCTAAGCACGTGTACATCATTCACGCAATAACGCTCACATTCATCAGCTATATTATAAGGATTACGTTCATTAAAACTGCTGTAGTATCGATCAAAGTCTTCACGTTCATGTGCGCTCATACAATCATAGTTAAAGTAATGTTTGGGTGGAGGTAGGATTCACGGAAATTTCATCGCCGCAATTTCATCGCTGCAATTTCATCGCTGCAATTTCATCGCTGCAATTTCATCGCCAGAAATCTCATCGCCAGAAATTTTATCGCCGGGAAATTACATCGTAAAGAATTTTAATCGCTAGGAATTTTGATCGCAAGGAAAATACATCGCCACACCATAGAAATATATATTATTTTAGTTAATGTATAATATTTTATTTGAAGGAAAAAAAGTAAATAGCATTTATTTTTATTTGCATTCAGTTATATTAATAAATAAAAAATAAGATATAAAAAGTAAATAGCAATTATTTTTATTTACATTTATTTATATTAATAATATATAAAATTTTGTTACTTATTATTAATCATTACTATTAGTAAACGAATAAAAATAGCGAATAATAGAAACATAAAAATAAGAAAAATTAATTAAATGCAGAACTTATAAAATTTAGAAACCAAAATTGTGAGCAATACCTCGTAAATAATCGAGTACTTCGCGATTTTCATAATCATTTAGGATGCGCTGGATTCTTGCTGCAACATCTCTATATTTCTTCTTAGAAGGAGAAATTTCTGCACCGGCGACATATTGTTCTATTTTTCCTTCGTTTCTGCTTTGTTCGTCTTTTATGGTTTTTATGAATTTCCATATCATTGGATGAGAAGCCCCAATTAATTCGCTGAATGCTCGGTGCCATCCTTCGCATGAGTTATTTGTTTTAGGAGCACCTTGTAGGGCTGTATCAAAGCAGTTCCATAATGCATGGGCAAAGCGAGGAGGTCGGCGAATTAAACGACGATCAGGGCGGCCAATCCACGTATCTTCCATATAATCTAAAACTGGCTGAGCTTCCTCTGGAAAATTATTATTATCACACAAATCTTCAAAACAACGAACTACGTCATTAAGTGGCACGAATGCGATGGCTGGGATCATGCGCATTTTCAATGCAAATTCTGCAACATTTTCATACAATTGCTGCACTCCGTTTGTCTGAAGATTTCGAAAAATACATTGGGAGAAATGAAAAAAGCAACCTTTTTGTTGACAGTCTGGAAAGGCTGCACTAAAGGCATTGATCGCTGCAAGCTCGAAATCTGTCATAATCGTCGTAGGTGACAAGTTTGGTTCCAAATTTTTTAGTTCCACTAAAAGTCTGCTGTAAGTATTTCATTTCTTCGAGTCAATAACGCATAAACAACAGGAATAATATCACCATTTATGACTCCATGTATTGTATAGAGTTGTTCGAATAAAGGTGGAACAGTCTTAAAAGTTCCATCTGCATACCAACATCTTGAATTAGACAATGACTGTAGATTTCGCTGAGTAGAAAATATCAAGATTCTATTTGGGCCATCGTTGCTGTCGAACAAAAGAAAAGGTTCATTTGAATGTGTCACTCGGTACTCAGGAGGAATGTTCAAATCATTTAAAGTCGCTGGATTGGGAGGCACTTGTCCAGCTTGATTTCGAGTGTTTCGGATTGTCTTCGTTAAAGATTCTGTAGGGGGCATCTGGCCGACGACTGCTCGAGATAACCCAATGTAGGCTTGTGTTACAATACAATGAGTCCCATCTTGAGTCGTGCGAGCCTTCTCTTTCACTGCTTTGAGAACCTTGGTTACTTCAACACGAGCACTATTGCCTGCATGATTGTGTTCTCCAACTCGTTTGGTAATTGAGCAATTTTCTGAATGAAGGCGTGCCCGACAACGTTTTTTGTAAAATTGATCGCATTTCCAAAATACTTTTTGTCCACTTGCCTTCTCTCTAACAAATAGATGACCATTATCAATCAGTTTCCGCTGATTCCTTGTGCTTGAAACATAGTTGAGGGGCATATTGAATGTACTGCCTTTTCTTATATATATAACACAACCACGCACCGACAATACCAAGTCTATAATGATTAAATTCATATTATAATTTCAAATAATATAGACTCCAAAATCTTAAAGGTCTATTTTAATGACTACAGGGGCGGGGCTTTTATGCGGGGCAGGAAAAATGGGCTAAAACCAACCAATGATTAAATTCTATTATAATTTCAAATAATATAGACTCCAAAATCTTAAAGGTCTATTTTAATGACTACAGGGGCGGGGCTTTTATGCGGGGCATGACACATGGGCTAAAACTAACCATTTTAATCTTGTAACCTTTCTCTCATCTTATCTTCTTAAAACAGTCACCTGCATGCTAAATCTAACCATTTTAATCTGGTAACCTTTCTCTCATCTTAGCTTCTTAAAACAGGCACCTGCATTTACGTCAAAAAAGGGCCAAAATGAGACACTTAATCATAATCTTATAATTATCAGTCCCATGATCATTTAAAGCTTCGTATGTATAACTTATATATATGTTTACACTTAAAAATAACAATCATTTTTATTTGTATAAACAAATTTGCATAACAAACGTTAAGAACGTAAAATTATTAAGAAAAATTAATGCAATGCAAATCTTGTTAATATATATATATATCTATATATATTATATTTAGAACATTTTTTTAAAATTTTTAAAATTATTTTCTATTGCGCGGCGATGAATTTTCCTAGCGATGAAAATTCCTAGTGATGAAAATTCTTGGCGATGAAATTTCCCGGCGATGAAATTTCCCGGCGATGAAATTGTCGCGATGAAATTTGCGGCGATGAAATTGCGGTGATGAAATTTCCGGACACGTGGAGGTAGACCTAAATAGTTTACAGTCTCGCTAGTGAGGAATGTGTAAGGGAAGTATCCTTTTGAAACCTCAGCTGCTACTCCCATTACCTTGGGTAGCTTTGCTAATTTACAAGGTGTGAATAATAAAGTGTCTTTAAATTGTACATTACCTCTTATTTGCATCTGTATTAATTTGTTGCCTCTTTTCAATGGATCACCTTTAAATATCTCAGAGGACTCGTGCTCAAGCAGCTCCTTATAAAGGAACTGCGTGACAAACTTTGCCCCGTTATGGGCGAGAATATACACACTCATTTTTTTTAACTTGTCGGCTAACTTGACAGTATAGGACACAAATAGTTTCACAGGATTATCGTGGACATTCGTTTTAAAAATGTTTGTCCGTTTACCACATTTGGGGCACTCATCACACTCGATCTCCATACACTCATCACAGATAGTTTGGCTCACAAGTAAATGTGGAATTACCTCTTTGGTTTCAGCATTCATGTATGTTTCTATATCGTAGTATACAGTTATACAAGGTTTGTTTTTAGGCTTTGCGTCTTTCATATAACATACATGCTTTACTCCATCCGCCTTGTATTCCTCCTGACATGTAGGACAGTGAATTTCGTCACATTTGTGCTTGAACTCCCCGCTACCATTCAAGGTGTGAAACATACCACATTCACAGATTCTCATTTTCCTGCACATGCCAACTGATTTATGGAGCTCAAAACAGTTATTATTGAAAAATGTGCATCTACACACATTACAATCCCTCTTCTCAGCTTCAACTACACTGCTTTCACATTTGGAGCTTTTACACCAGTGCTCTTCAACCTGGGCGGTACCGCCCACTAGTGGCTCAAGGATCTCATTAATCTAAAGGTAATTGCAATTAATTTTGTTGTTTTATGCAGGGTATATAACTTTTAGTTTGAGTTTTGCATTTTTAATTTTGGTGGGCGATACGGAGATTCAAAAGTTACAAAAGTGGGCGGTAAGCATAAAAAGGTTGAAGAGCACTGTTTTACACTGTTCACATACTATGTGGCAATCTTTACAATGTTTCACTATATCATCCGCAAACTCGAGACACCCCTTACACATATCATGATGTCGTCCATTTTTTCGACTTTTATCATAACTCGCGTAAAGGCACCTTATATTACGGATGGGGAGATACGTTGTACCTGACAGTCCTAAAATAAGTAGTGGTCTTGTACGATCTCTCACACTGCTTTTAAAAACATACACAGTCGACGATCATCCAGTCCAAATACCACTATACGGGCATTCATTTTCTGTTCTACCCTTCTCAGCTCTTGAGGACCCATATTACAGTCAAATTCAAGTTCACAAGCTACAGCTAGTTTACGGGCACGATCCACGACCGTAGGCAGCCAAATTTGCTCGGATTTCGTATTTTGTACAGTAAATATGCGAGCCAAGACTACTGCTATAAAGCCGCAACCACGATCGACGTTTATATGCCGTCTGTAAATAGCCTGAGAATTGAAGTTAAGAGTGTAGGGTGTGGCGCTATGGCCCGCAACACGGTATACGCGATAAATATTTACCGTGAAGTTGTCCATATTGAAAGCTATACTACTTTGGGAGGCTTGCATTATACGACCTAATATATACTATACATCTTCAGCCGCCAAACGTCTGAATGGTACTACTATCTAAAAGTCATCTACATCGTTATCATCTGAGCCGAATCCGAAGGACAGACTCGTCCTGACTTCAAGCTCGTCGCGGTTCTGAAGGGCAAACTCTACAATACGCTGTACAACGCGACGTATCTCGTGCTCAATTTCATTGCTATACATGACTCTAGGGTCAACCCTGATTATATACCGATTTCTAGTCAAGGCTGGGGTGGGGGTTGCGGTGCGCACCAACTCAAATGTTACACCATCCTCAACAGAAGGGGGAGCAGCTGTGGAGGATGAATAAGGGTCTATATTGGCTGATGTGGGATTGGTTGCGTAAGACGTTGAGGGTTGGGGCTCTATTACTGCAGACTCAACAGAAGGGGGGGCAACTGTGGAGGATGAACAAGGGGGTATACTGGCTGAAGAAGCTGGTGTGGGGATGGTTGCGTAAGACGTTGCGGGTTGGGGCTCTACTACTGGTGGTCTAACAACCTGGCGCGCTTTATACCTGACGTGGAGGACTCTTCATCATGTCTCCGCTTTGAACGTGCAACAGGTGTCTCTGGTGAGGGTTCATCGGCGGTATGGGTACTGTAGATGCACGGTCAATGGATTCGCCCGTGATATCGACGATGGGGGACTGTACATCGTCGTCATTCACGGTTCTGTGGAAGAAGAAAACAAAATATAAGGAGCAGAACTCGTTATTTGTAATATTCTGTAAATGACCCACTTAGGGGTGAGACGTGTTAGAAATGGAATCTGTAGAAAAATTCAGATTCACGAGTCCATCCACATGTATTATATCTGGACCGACAAGTTGTGGTAAAACGGTGTTTATGCTTAATATCATTAAAGAAAAGGGGGAAATGTTCTCAAAATTTGTGCATAAAGTTATATGGTGCTATTCGACATACCAATCAGTGTTCAACGAGTACCAAGATGATGTTTTGTTCCACAAGGGGGTCTATGACGTTAATTCGTTAAAGGGAAATGAACATGAACATACAGTCATCGTAATTGACGACCTCATGTTGGAGATGGATAAAACGTTTGCCAAGACATTTACAGTATTCTTCCACCACCTTAACATCAGCGTGTTCTTCATCAATCATAATCTATTTTTCAAAAATAGATACATGCGCGATGCGTCATTAAATATGCAATATCTAGTCTTATTCGCGCAGCGTAGAGATGCGTCACAAATTGGGGTATTAGCCAGTCAAATGTTCCCAAATCTGCGTAAGGAGTTTTTGGAGGTTTATAAAGAGGTCACAAAGCAACGTTATGGATATTTGCTTTGTGACCTTCACCAGCGAAACACGTTTAGGGTGCTTCTAAAAACGGATATATTTCCAAACCAACATGAAACCGTGTATATTCCAGAATGACGAATAGGCTAAAGAAATACCGCGAATTAATAAAAATCTATCAACGACTGCCTCGAACATTGCAGCAGATGTTTGTTAAAAATATCGACTCTGACTTTTTAAAATGCATCTGTGAAATCTGCCTTAATGTTATAAAATGTAATGGTCCAATAAAATTCTCTCAGAAGACTCGCTTACGTCGTTACAAGAACATAAAAGTCAGACTGTGGGTAAGAAAAAGCGTATTATTGTACAAAGAGGCGGTTCGTTCCTCCCAATCTTATTTTCAATTTTGGGGCCTTTACTGACTAGATTAATATAATGAAGAAGGTGGTTGTGATCCCGCAAGAGGTGTATGCTTCATTACAAAGGAGTCCAGGTGCGGTTCTAGAGCACCGTAAAAGTAGACTTAAAAAAGAGTGGAAAGTGAGTTGCTAGACCTATTAAACAGTGAAAAGGCACCTGATGAGAAAAGGATCTTGTACCAAGAGGCTTTGCAGAAATTTCTTCATGAGTACGAAGATTATAAGCATCCTACAGAGCTCGCCGTGAGGCACAGCTCGAGTACGCAAAGCATAGCGACACAGGGCCTGAGCAACCAAAGTGTAGCGGAACACAGCACATCGAACATGTGCTAAAAAACAGCCTCCCCCATACATTGAGGAATAAAGGGCTATGTCTTTATAATCTATTGAGTGAGGACCCCATCATACAGTGGACCGACACCGGCGAGGTCATTATTGATGGAACAAGGTACAAGGATCCGATATCGTTGATATTGTTCATGATCTGGTGAGAAAATGGGATAGGCCCTCACCAGCAGGATGGCGACATATTAAAGCAAGACTACAACAAATAAATGTCCCCAAAACATTGATAGGTAATGTGAATAGGTTAAAAGACTTGGAACATGCATCGCACGTGTCACAACTGAGTACACCTTCGCCCCCATCAGCTGCAGTGTCTCTGAAGAGGAGAAAGAAGAGAGTAGAAGGCCAACCTTATCCACGCACCTCTAAAATACGCAAATGGCTAACGTATTAAGTAAGTACTATTATGACATTTCTAGCCCTGCATCCTATGGTGGTGTTAATAGATTGTACAGAGGTACTTATGGTGTAAGGAAAAAAGATGTTGAGAGACTTTTGCGTGCCCAGGATGCTTATACACTTCATAAACCGGTGAGAAAAAGGTTTAAAACAGCCAACAACCGCATCGATTGACTCTATTTGGCAGGCAGATTTGACAGACATGCAAAGATATTCAATGTACAACGACGGCTACCGCTACATCCTATTCATAATAGATGTATTCTCTAGATACCTGTGGCTAATACCCCTGAAAAACAAATCGCCTGAAACAGTTGCGAAAGCGGCCTAAACGCTGATGTTGAAAGAAAACCGGATTCCTGGCTATTTTTGTACGGATATGGGAAAAGGATTTATAGGGCGAGCTTTTCAGAACATGCTGTCAGAGTTTAACATCAGCTATTACACATCCAATTCTATACATAAGGCTTCTTTAGCTGAAAGAGTTCAACGTACCATAAAGGAACGCATGCACCGATATTTTACACATAAAAACACGTACAGATATATAAATGTTCTCGATTCATTGGCTTCATCCTACAACCGATCACATCATCGTACGATTGGTACAACTCCGAACGATGTTTTAGAAAGAGACGAACGTCCGAGAAGAGATGGAGTGCCCCCACCACCACCCTCTGAGCGTTTCAAAATCAATGACTATGTAAGGCTGTCACGTTCGGGAAATAAATTCGCGAAGGGTTTTGAGCAAGGATGGACAGGCGAAATTTTTAAAGTTAGGGCTATGAAGCCTAAAGGTGAGAGAACGATGTATTACGTTGAAGATATGAATGGTGAAGAGATCTCTGGAGGTTTTTACCGCGAGGAACTGCAGAAAGTGGCATTTAATTTAAGAATTTTTTTTTTTTAAATTGAGAAAATTTTAGGAAGCAAAGGTACAGGAAAGAGAAAAATGTACCTGGTGAAGTGGCTAGGCTACCCAGAAAGCTTCAACACCTATATAAAAGCTGATGCAGTAATGAAGCTTAATTAGTATGCAGCATGACACCCAACCATTTCTACGTCACACTCCCGTCCTCCTCATCCCTCTCTGTACACCCTAACAACACACTAGCTAACTTTGTAACAGAACTCCGTGGACCCATTGAATTGGGCCGTGATTCGTATTACGGCCGGGGCGTTATGGTTCGGCTGAGGATGTTGTGAAAGACTTAAAAATAAGTTTTAAAAACTCAAATCTTACGAATGACTTATTATACGAAATCGTAAACAGAGGAAACCATACACATACTCTAGTCCTAAAATCAAAGGTTAACAGAAATCTTAAAGACGGAAGAGTGTTCAAAATTATAACCGAGGGGCGTTATCGAGCAGCCTTCCAAAGAGACACCTTTCACGAGGCACCGCATGACTTATCCAGCTTAATGTACCACTTGAGGATGGAGAAATTGGATGTAAATTCTCAACCTCCAGACATGTGCTATATTTACAGCAATATAGCGGAACACCAGTTTGTTGGGGATACCCAGGCACGCCTGCTACGCGTAGCGCACATTCCCATCCATAGAGGAAGGAGCTTGAGTATTACATATGACATATCCCATTATGTGAATGTCGCAACTAACCTAATAACTAATATATCAATATATATAAGAACGATTCAGGGCAAAAATTTCCCATTCGGTGACGGGAGCTTAACATTGAAGCTACACTTTCGACGCACCGAGTTATAATGGCCAGAAAGCCTTTCACGATATACCGAGGGGTGGGTTACCAGCGTGGTAGTGGACTTGGATCCATTTTTTCATCCATACTACGCACCGCTGTTCCACTGTTGAAGAGGGGGGGGGGCCAGGTACCTAGGAAGGAAGGCGTTACAAACAGGTTTTAACGCGGCAGAGGACATGCTCGCGGGAACTAAGCCTAAATAAGCTCTAAAAAAACAATTAAGGCGTACGCGGGATGAAATCATCAAAGACGCGAAGAGAAAAATGCGTGGTGGTGGAAAGAAGAGAACCGTTAGGAAGAAGGGGCTGCCAACACGTGGTGTAAAGAAGAAGAGAACTGTTAAGAAGAAGGGATTACGTGGCATTAAACGTAAAAGGGTACCAAAAAAGAAGTGTTCAAAGCGTATGAGACCTATGGCCGATCATTTTTTTAACTGATATAAACTGAGGACGCTACTCTCACGATTCATAGATTGATTAATACTCGTCGAGGGAGGTGGCACTATTTCTGACTCATCATGGCACGTTTCATTCATCCGTGTAGTTCACAATGCTGTAAATCGGAGCTATCCCTCTTTGAGATGCCTCCAACGCAAGTTTCTATCGAGCACAGTGACTTTATTACAATTAACCCTTTAAACACAATTAGTTCACCCAGTGCCCCTATAGAATTCGTGATACCCAGCTCAGGCCCTCACCTTTTTGATCCGAGCTGTATTCACATGTATACTAAACTTCGCATAGCTCATTCTGACGGAACGGATTGCGATGATAATTATGTTGCATACCCTGAAACCAACTTTCTGCACTCTATATTCAGTCAGTGTGACGTATATATAAATCAGACTAACATCTCGGCAGGCACAGGGTACTATCATCTACGAGCATATCTGGAAAATGTCCTCAACTTTTCAAAGGAAGCGAAGGACACCTTTTTATCTGCCGAGGGGTATTACCACGCTAAAGATGAGGGTAGTATAAAGGATAAATTTAAAAATTCTAAAAAAAAGATATACGAATGTTTTGGACGCCTGCATACAGACTTTACTTTCCAGGAGAAGTTGCTTATGAACGGGGTAGATATGAAATTGAAGCTTACCCGCACGAGCCCTGAGATCTACATAAATCTGGGGGCTGACCAAGAAGAAGGCGCGAAACCCGTTGTGATACATATCATGGAAACGTATTTGCGTATACGCCGCGTAAAATTAAGCTCCCCGAAGAAAATAGAAATCGAGAAAGATCACATACACGCCACAATGAAAAATCCAATTAACAGGGTACAGATCAAACTGTGCACGATCCCGTCAGGCCTAGCATCGAAACAGATAGAAAACATTGCTCTTGGAGTCCTACCTAAAAGGATTTTAATTGGACTGCAAGACCACGCCTCAACAAATGGAAATTATAAAAAGAGTGCCTTAAAATTCGAGAATTTCGGGCTTAAAAATATTACTCTATTCATAAATGGTATCGCCCTGGGTGGAGTGCTGGTTATGGATTACTCGTCAACTCGGGTATTCGCGCTCTGCGCGAGAGCTTATAGTAGTTTGGCCCATAATACAGGTGCTTGTGATGAGCTCGGTTTCGGGATAACTCAGAAAGAATTTGTGTAAGAGTTTAATATTTACTCATTCGACCTTACGCCTGACTTAACTGCTGGCGTAAACACGCATTTAAACGCCCAGCAGACTGGGACCGTCTCAGTTTGATAAAGCTATAGACACGCCTTTAAGTGCACTCGTGTATCTAGAAACACAGATAGAACTGGACCGTTTCCGGAACGTCATGACAGATTTTTAAAATGGATGCAAATACACTCCAGAGAGCGATGAAAAGTGACTGTTTCGCGCGATCAAAATTTATCGGTGTGTATGCGAAAAATGAAATATTGAAGATGCATAGCACGGGAAACTGGTGCGGGATTATTGTTAACACCGACATTGTGGGGGTTGACGGGATTCATTGGTTTGCGATCTATTTTAAAACTAAGGAAAGAATGTAGTATTTCGATTCACTCGGTTTCCCACTATGGCATGACTCGACAATTGTACAATTTATAGCGCGATTATGTGTGCCTAAGATTATATGGAATCCATATCGTTTCCAAGGACTTTATACTGAAACATGCGGATTGTATTGTATTTTGTTTCTCATGCACATGTCACATGGGAAGGGTTTTATGAATTTTTTTAAATTATTCGATTTGTGAGACACAGAGTTGAATGATAAATATGTGTGCAGACAGATAAAAAAAAGTACCCATATGTTAGTACCCCCTGTAATGTGTAAGATCTATATTGTGTAAACCTATATATACACACATTTGTAGCCATTAAGAATTGGGGACTGCCCCTTTTTGTACATGTTTAATAAATGAAAATATATTACGTTTTGTTACTATCCTCAAAAAAATACTTACATAATCTCGCCGATGAGCACGTATTCGCTTGACCAGGTGTGTGTCAATACCACGACATCTGATTCGCTGCGTGGTGTGGATACCACTTCATTTATCACCCTCTCCCCAAAAGTGTTTATAATATGATCTAACTCCGTGTCGGTCCTGTAAAAATAAAGAGAAAATTATTTTGCAAAAAGAAGGCACTTCTTAAAAGTTTTAATATTTCTAAAAACCTAACTGTACAAGAAATATAAACACGCCATATATATATATATATATATATATATATATATATGGGAAAATAGCGACGATGGATTTAGAGAATAATTGAAGATGTTTTGCAATTATTGTGACCTTTTATAAGTTAGTTCCGATTGAAACGTTATATATATATATATATATATATATATATATATATATACACACTGAGAATAAAGCATAAACTACTTTCAAAACGCGTATGTAGTGGCACTTATAAAGCTATTTAATACTGAATGAATGTCAGGTTATA